>CAUOFW020002392.1:0-141802 GCA_963454935.2 Ilex paraguariensis
TTTCTTGGCTTTTTCTTGGGTTTCAAGTTGCTTGAAGCCATTGGAATCTGTTACTTTTGAACGATTTGGTTTTTTCCCTCACACAAAAAGTGTTGCTAAAAAGGGAAAAATGTTCTTTTTGTGAAGATAAGTGGAGTGACAATCCTTGTCCGATTTTGTTTCCTCATTTATATAGTTGTTCTCGTTCTTATAATCCCACAATCGCTTCTGTGGTCCACTTTTATTATCCTATCAATTAGGATGTTAAATTCTTTAGAAGTTTTTATTGATGGGGCGTTCATGAGTTTTCATCTCTTTTATCTCTGTTGAATGGAGTCAAGGTCAGTCAGTTGACAAAAGGGGGTGGTCTCTTTCTTCGATTTATATTTTCTTTTTTTTGGCGCAGCTCTTCCTTTGATTCTATGATTGAAGATCCTAGTATAGAACAGTTTGATCCTTTTGTGATGATTTGGAAAGCAAAACTGTCTCTCCAATTGTTGCTCAGATGCGACTTCTATACTATGTATTTATCTCATTGGGGGCCTTGTAATTGTTTTTTTGCCACTGTACTGTATTATGTGTGTAGGAAGTGAGATTGTTGATCACATTTTCTAGTATGGTGCAGTTTTTTTTATCATTGCGGATAAGACAACATTCTTCGGTTGCAAAGAGGAAGAATCACCATAGTTGTCAAGACTAAGAATTGATCCTAGTTATGTGGTTTGATCATTGGAAATTGTTGATGTCAGTATGATGGCACTTTTCAGCGATGATGTTAGCGTGTATTACAGATTTTGAATTTTTTTTTCTGCTCCCGTGTTGTAATTTAATGATGAGATATTGCTCTGATACCAAGTTAAGTTGTTAATCTAAGGTTAGGGTTTAGTAGAGAGAGAAGTTAAAAAAAAAAAAGAGGGAGGGATTGAGAGAACTAATCTATGTGTAGGTTATATAGCCCTACACTCTTAGTTATAGTAAACTGATTTTATGAAAATTGCAATATTACCCCGCACTACTAATAATATAAATAAGAACTCTTAACATAAACCTCAAATCTTCAAGACGCAAGCATAACTCTAGAAAACTCGAGAACTTGGAGGGTTAAGGAAGAAAGTCGAAACTTATGTGTGGCCTTGATATAATTCCTCTATGGACAGCTAGAGAAGAACTTGAAGGCCAAAACGTGCTAAGGAGAACAAGGGAATTTAAAAAATGGATAAAACTTGAAGGCTCTCATTGGTAACCATCACGCATTGTCTTTTGGCTTGGAGTCATTTGCCCATATTCGTTTATTTTTGCTCAGACCAAAGCATCACACAAGCTAGTGAATTGGGAATTGAAGATTTAGGGAAACAAGTGGTTAATGGGCATGCTAGTGATTGTAAGGGTGCCACGTGGTTTATGTTTTAGATTTATATGCATTTCTTTAATTGGTTCTTCCATTCATTGAAACACAAAATAATAATAAGTCAATTTAATAATTTTTTTTTAATTTTTTATGATCTCATATTGAAGTTTGGGTTTAGGTAGCCTTTTTTGGATCTTTTAACTTTGATATCATTCTTGTTTGTGGTAGATTTGAACAGAGTTGGTACAATTTTACGGATGTACAAAGTGAATTTAGATTATGATGTCTTTTGTGTTACTGATTTAAGACCTAAAGTAGGTTCTTTAACACGACAATATTAGGTCTACGAATGGAAATATATAGTAAAAATCAGTTAGATACCCTTATGTGAATGATTTTGGAGTTGAAACGTGCAAATACATTCGTTTCTAGGGGGTGTGAATTGAGGAACAAAATTCATGACTTTGGTTTCTGTTAGCATTATGTAGCGCTTGTTACATCCTGCATCTATTATATTGTTCCCGATCTCATTACTGAGGTTGTTACCTTTATTTAAAACTTTGTTGTTATTGGATCATAATTCCTCAATGTTTACTATTTTGTTTCTCGAAATTGTGACATTCTCACAAAAAAAACTCAACAATGGCAAGCTAAGCTAAGATAAAAGGCATGATTTTCAATTGAATCGATTAGTTGATATGGAAAACCCCACAAAATACCACAAAATAACTGAAGCTCACCAATCGAACTATAGTTTATAGACGATGAAATGGGTTTCCTCTCGAGTTTCTTCTTCTCGCTAGTTGGTATGCTAGTTTTTTTTGGGGTGATAATGTGTAGATGAGGAAAGACAAACTATGCTCCAATGTTTGTCACTTTTGCTAAACACCCTTCAAGTAAGGTTTTGGGAAGTGTGAAATGATAATGGTGAAGGGTTGGAGATTTGAAGAACTCATCCATACATATGTTGTATAGGAAATATTAACTATTTGTCAACAATTCTTTTGCAAAAAGAGTGTTGGCCGTGGACCTTAGCCTCATGGAAAAATGGGTTGAGATTTGTCCAATAGATTAAAAGTATTTTGGGTTTTCTTGTTTCCTTTCTTTTAATTTTTTCTTATCTCTAGGTCTAGGGATCATGTACCACTAACCAAAGAAAAAGTGAAAATAAACCCTCACATGATTACTACTTCAAACTTAATTCCTTCGTTTTTACTAGATTGACTTAAAATCACTAGAGAACTGTATAATGATTGAATTGAAATGTAAATTAAATCATTTAAGATCTCAAAACCATATAATGTGACAATAAAATACACTATAAATCACTAAAAACATATATCTACATAATTTTGGAGTTAAAACATGCATAAATTCGTTTATGGGGAGGTGTAAATAGGAAATAAAAGTTCATTCCTCTAGTTTCTCTTACTATTATGTCCCGCTCGTTACGTCTTGTGACTGTTGTGATGTTATCATATCTGTTACGATGATCGTTACTATCATTCGAAACTATGATCCACAATCTTAATAGGTGTATGCTAGCATGGATACAACCTCTCGTGAATATTAGTCCCTCTCAGCCACTCTTGTGGGGAGAATACCACTATTAAGGAAGAAATTGTATGTTATGAACTTCTTCTTTTAATTGCCTATTTAGTCTGATGTTAGTGAGGTGGAGTAGCTGCATATTGAGGACAAGACTAATACCAGTGGCCCACCTAGTGCTTGTGTAGGCAAGGATAATTGGAAGACTTACTCTCGATGTCAAACATCATAGATTGCCATGTGCCACAAGTCACTTGCATTCCCCGATTTCGATTCTAGCATCTTTCATTGATTTATCACGTAATGAACTTTAGATTATTACTCTTGTCATAGATAATCCACTTGATGATTTTGAACTTCCAATTGCAGCCAAAAAAGGTGTTAGAGCTTGTATTTAACACCTTATTCGTAACTTTGTCTCTTATGATTCCTTATCTTCATTCTATTGTGCTTTGTTTCCTCGTAGTCTCTTACATATATTCTCTAGGGTTGGAAAGAAGTTTCCACTAATTCTTAGTGGAAAAATCTATTGGAGAGAAAATAAAAGTCCTATAGGAGAATAACACATGGGACCTGGTCTCTCTACCTATGGCAGCAAGAGCAGTTGGGTGCAAGTAGGTGTTCAATGTCAAGGAACAAGCTGATGGGATAATCGACAAGTACAAAGTTGGTCTGGTTGCTAATGCATTCACTTAGACTTATAGCATTGATTATCAGGAGGTTTTTACCTCATGGCGAGGTGAACTCCATACACACTCTTCTCTTTTGTGTAGGTAATTTGAGTTGGAGTTTGTAGCAGTTGGATGTGTAGAATATCTTTCTTCAAAGAGATTTGAAGGAGGAGGTGTATATGAAGATCTTACTAGAGTGAAGGTGTGTAAGTTGAAAAACTCTCTGTATAATCCTGAAGTAGTCTCTTAAATCTTGGTTTGATTGGGCCCTCAAAGAATATCATACTATATTCATCGAACAGATTTATAATAAGATAATTGTTCTTATTTTGTATAGGATGACCTCGTAATAACTGTCAATGGTGTGTAGGAAGGCACCAAACGAAAAACTTAGATGGTTAAGGCGGTGTTGCTATTTATCCTACTATACCAACAAAGGGTGGCTAGCAAATTTGCAAGGAGATAGTGCGACTTTCTTTGTTCGCATGGTAGAGTGAGGGGCTCTATCCATTCGCCATTAGGGTTGGCTTATGGTGAAGATCTGCTCATATGTTGTATGAGGGGCGGCAAAAGGCAGCTTTGCTCATAAGTTAGTGGTTAAATGGAAAAGAATCTATTGGCTTCTTTTCTATGTCGTGCTGCGTTGCTCCTAGAAAAGATGTAACAAAGATTAGTGAGGGCATTGATAAATCTCTCTAATACTCGGGTAGATATTGCTTATGAGTGGGTATTGTCAATTAGTTTATGCAAGATTCTCAAACTCCTTATCTTAAAATTGTTTGTCGTACTTTGAGATATCTCCAATCAACTCTAGAAAAAGGGATTTTGTTCTTCGACCAGGGTTACTTGAAGCTAGAAGTAGTCACTGATGTAGAGTGGGCAGGTTCAGTGGGTGACATATGATATATTTTGGGCTACTGTACCTTGATAAAGGAGAGCTTTATCACGTGGTGAATCAAAAAGTAACTAGTGGTAGTTAGGTCTAGTGTAGAAGGTGAATGCTGAGCAATAACTCATGGAACTTGTGACCTTATGTGGCTCCAAATCTTATTAGGAGATCTAAAAATTTATAATGATGGACTTATGAGCAGTGACAATAAAGTTACTGTCAACATTGCTCATAACCTAGTTTAACATGACAGAATCAAGCATTTTGAGATTGATCGACACTTCATCAAGACAAAGCTTATCAAGGGTTTGATTTGCATTCACTTTTGTGAAATTAGAAAATCAGTTTGCCCATTTTTTCATTAAGGGGCGTAGTAGCAAGATGTTTCACCCTAGTACTTCCTACTATTTTCTCTTCTTTTACTTCTTTCAATCTTTTTTTCTCAAATCCTACAACTTCACAATTTAACTTTCCTTGTTGTTTTATCTATCCTTGAAAAAGGAAGTAACTAAATGAATCATTGATCGGTATATAAAATTTCAGTGAATGTATAGAAAAATATTTCTGTTTTTTAGACATGCTTACATGATATACAATTTTACATTTTGAATTTTATTACAGTTGTTTCTTAAGGAACTTTGAGGTGACAATATGGGGTTAAAATTTTAATTATTTCTATCTCGTGGTCATTTTACACGATTGCTTTTATGACCAGGTAACAATGCCTAGAGATGCTTTACATCATGGAGGTGTTGAGCACCGAGAGTTGCATAATGCCTATGGTTACTACTTTCATATGGCTACAGCTGATGGGCTTGTAAAGCGAGGAGATGGGAAGAATAGGCCTTTTGTTTTGTCAAGAGCATTCTTTCCTGGAAGTCAAAGGTATGGAGCAGTTTGGACAGGAGATAACTCTGCAGACTGGGATCAACTCAAGGTTTCAGTGCCAATGGTTTTGACCCTTGGTTTGACTGGAGTATCATTTTCTGGTTAGTTAATACCTTTTGTTTAGGTTATCACTAGGAAGTTTAATTCTCATAAGCATAGTCATGGTAGATATACTTTGCAGGTGCGGATGTTGGTGGGTTTTTTGGCAATCCCGAGCCTGAGTTGTTAGTTCGTTGGTATCAACTTGGCGCTTACTACCCGTTCTTTAGGGGCCACGCCCATCATGACACCAAAAGACGAGAACCTTGGTTATTTGGGTAGGATATCCTCTTCTCTGCATATGAGATCTATTATTTAGTGATTGAGAATACTTTTATTATGCGACAGTGTGTAGGTTTGTATTTACCATTTTATAATGCAAATTCTTTCCCAAGGCAAATATATCTTTTTCTATATTATTTTATCTTGCAGCTTTATTTTACTTAATTGGGAGGTTTGGTACATTATTCAATTTGTATAATACACTTTATTTCTCAGAAAAGATGGTAATATATGGACCTCTATATGATACTTAAAATTTATTGCCATGTTGTGTTGTACAGGAGGGGAGGGTTATATAGGCATCCAACCTATAGGGTTAGAAGATAGTAGTTTTGTTTGACTTTTTGGAGCTAATGTTTTTCTCCTTTGAGGACTACTCCAGAGCTTTCAATGTTTTGAAACGTGAAAATTTGAAACTTGGACTCTATAATGGTGTCACTGAAACTAGTCTTGATGAGGAGTATAAATTCCTATCCCCGAGATTTCCATACAAAGTTGTTTTATTTTCCTGAAATGACCTTTGTCCTATAATCAAACTCTCTATAGGATCCTAGATTACAACATAAAATGATATAAACTTATCAAATTATGGGATGTCATGCATTGAGTATGGGTTTTTGACTTTCTTGTGGCAGGTCTGGGGGTGCTTTACTCATTTGGATGAGAGAGTGGTGAGAAATTTGGGGTCGGTTGGGGAATTTCCCAATTTCTATTACTGGAAACAAGGTGAATATGGTGGCTAACTGGGGTTTGTGGTCCTGATGTAGGATAGCAGTGGGCCTGAAAATTCAGCATTGTTCAAGGCTGAAAACAGTATTCGTCAACAGTATTTTGGGGCAGGAGGTGCTACTTTATGGGTTATGGTTCAATGGATTGTTTGGAAAAAGGAGTAGGGTTTTGTAGATCACTTTTATGATTTAAAAAATACAAATTCAGATCCGATGTTGATTTCTCCTCCTTCAAACATGATGTTGATTTTTTGGAATTACATTTCCTGTCATATGTTTGGAGGCAAAATACAACAATGATCCTTGAGTATGCGCTTTGTGTCACTTTTGTCTTCATTATCAAGTGTTATTTTACTCCTCAAGTTTTCAATTTGCTTCATTTTGGTTCAATACCGGTAGGTGTCGCTTGCGTCTTTGATGAACAAACAAGTGGTATTTGTTGGAACTTGAGTGACTGACCTGACACAAATTGCAGACTTGAGGGATCAAAGTGACACCAATTGCAAACTTGAGGGGCCAAAGTAAGCCCTCAAGTTTGATCAAGTAGGACGCACGTGATCATATCCATTGTGCAATTTAAACTGACGTTTTTGATTGGACAGTGACACAACTGAAAACTTAAAGGACTAAAGGACACAAGTGAAAGAATGATGACCAGTGACATAAAGTACATACTTGAAGGATTCTTACCGTATTTTACCCTACTTGTGGTGAATGCTTTATGAAGTGACTGAAATCAGTGTTACTTACTGTTACCAAATTGTCCTGTACATTAATTACCTACAGCTTCTTGTTGAAAAGATTAATCTCGAAATGGTTTTGTGTTCCGTTGCCACTGTTTAATATCATATTAAGTGATGGTGTGTTGATTGCAGGGAAAGGAATACAGAACTAATGAGGGAAGCCATACGCGTTCGTTACATGTTACTCCCATATTTCTACACCTTATTTCGAGAGGCAAACGTAAGTGGTGTGCCAGTTGTGCGCCCACTTTGGATGGAATTCCCAGCTGATGAAGCTACTTTCAGTAATGATGAGGCTTTTATGGTTGGAAACAGTATTTTGGTGCAAGGAATTTATACAGAGGTGCTGTTGCAGCCAGATGGTCGATTTGTCTTTGTTTGTTGTAATCAAATTTCTTCTGCTTTCTTTTTTTCACTTGTTACTTGCTTTGTCTCTTCGCTGTTTCTGTCACAAACTAAATGCATTAGCAATTTTCAAGCAGGGTGCCAAACATGTGTCAGTGTATCTCCCGGGGGGACAAATTTGGTATGACTTGAAAACCGGAACCTCATATAAGGGAGAGATGACCCACAAACTGGTGGTCTCAGAAGAGAGTGTTCCTGCTTTTCAAAGAGCGGGAACCATCATACCAAGGAAAGACCGATTTCGCCGAAGCTCCACTCAGATGGAGAATGACCCTTACACTCTGGTATGTGTTCGATTCTCAAGTGCTTCCTTCTTGGCACATTCTCCAGCTTGCAACCCTGCTGGCCCCCCCTTTCCCTCTCCTTTAAGTGAGCTAAAAAATCTTTCCATCCAATTGCAGAATTGATTGGAATCAGCTGATTGTTTTTAGTTTATTTTTGGGAAAAAATCTTCAACATTCGAATATGGTTTTGAATCTCACATGATACAAGAAACAGATACCATATGTTAGTCATATTTAATTGTCTACGTTACTTGGGCATCATGTCGTAGAAGTTGATGAGTCATTTTTATGTACGAGGACTCATTTTGTGTCAAAAAAAGTAATTAAAAATAGAAACTAGATGAAACTAGAAGAAAAAGAATAAAAGAGCAAAAGAAAAATGCATTTCAAGAGTGTGAATCTGGTGAGATGTATTATTCATTACCAGTGATTAATACTGAAGATATCCATCACATGAACTGTTCTAAATTTGAAACACAACAATAACTATAGTCATTGTTATATCATATTGTTGCAGCACTTTGAAGCCTTGACGAAATGTAACTCATCCAGAAAGAAATTATTGTAGTATGAGATATACAAGTGAGAAAAACAGTAGATGAAGTTCAAAGAATAGTAACAATGAAGTGGTCCCGAAGTCGTTGAGTCAATTGTATGCTCTAGGTGACAAGGCAATGTTTTCTGATTAGGAAAAATGGAAGAAGGGTGTGGTATGTTGCAGACAGTTTGTTTCATTCTTGGCATGTGATAAGTAGAGAGTTGATAAGTGTTTTAAAGATGGAAGTGGATAAAACATTTTTTTTTCCAGTAATTCAATCACAAAGGTAGAAGAGATTTGAAAAGAAGGAACTTAATTGGTGCAAAATTTTGTTCGCGTGAAGTTGTAGCTGTGAAAACCTGAATCTAATGCTTTTAGAAGCAAGGTTTCATTATTGGGAGGGTGGATTGCAATTAAAGGGTTTCTATTTCATCTCTGGCCATTGGAGGTCTTTAAGAAAATTGGGAATTGTTGCGGAGGTTTTGTAGAGGTTGAAAATGATACGACTAGTTGACGAAAATGGATTTTTAACTACTTCCCTTGACGTTAGCTATAATCGAAAAATCTACACTATTAAGGATTAGGGATTTTTCAATGATGGATAAATTTAGAAGATGGAGCTGGAACAGGATTGATGGAGATGGTAGCATGAAACCTCCATACCATAGGTGTGAGATTGCAGATGACTGCATAGGGTTGGGGGGAGTACGTGACGAAGAAAGAAGGGAGGTTGTATAGAAATTAAATTTACCCAATCACATAGTTACTTTAAATGGGCTGGTTTGTATGCCTTTTAATGATGTAGTTTAGGAGAATAAATTGCTACAAAATCGAGATTTTGGGATGAATAGAAAAGATTTGAATTTAAAAAATGGAGTTAATTTGGGAAGAAAACAATTAAAGTTGTAAATGATACATAACAGGATAACAAAAGTGGGCACAAGATGTTGGGTTGGAAGGAGGTGGTCTATAAGAATAAGGCTCAATGTATAGAGGAAGGAAATACAAGGGGAAAGAGGCCTATGGTGTAGCCCGTATATATTGGGCTTGTACCAAAACCTAAGCTGCAAAATTTTTTTGGTACATTAAAATGGATATGCAGATAGGACATTCCACATATCCGCTAGAAAGTATTGGCTCCCAGCACCACACATTTATGGGTGGGGGACTCCATCGCACCTACGTTGGGGTCGAAGCTAAAGTCCCATCGCGTGCTCTTTGTGCTGAAGAGTAGGTTTAACCCTAACAAGTTGTCGTAGTTATGGAGACTCGAACCTAAGTATTGAATGAGGAAATTCGAGTTCTTACCCACTGGGCCAATAGTTTGTTGGTTAATTTGGGCTTTTAAGTCCAAAACCAAGTTTACCACTAAAAGGAAAAGTCAGAGTGACCCATCCTTTTAGTCAAAAAGACGGATGGGATGTATAAGGGGAAGACATTGTCTCACGCTAGGACAAAACACCAACAGGGTGTTTCAAGGGAATTCAGTAGCAATCGTAAGTGGATCCAAGAGAAACAGGAGATGCAAGATGAATGGAGATGATGAGTTAAGTTATTCTGCAGCTGGTGAATCAGCTGCGAGAGTGCAAAATACATGAGATGACTTCGATAGTGTTTGATTTTTACAAAAATGAAGGGGTATGAGCGTTTGTTGGTGGAGATTGACGAGGGAATGTTTGATACCATCCCCCGACATATCCTATACCGAAGACTCGAAAAGTTTATTACGCCGAACAAATGTACACAAATTTGCATTAGGGACCATATTTGTAGCATTACTTACCTCACTTAGACTTGTAGAATTGATGGCTTCACTGCTCGTATAATTCCCATGATTCCTTTCCACATTTCCAGAAAACTCTTCAACATCACTTTGAAACAGCAGACCCATTCTATCGCATACTTCCTCACAACTTGGTTCTTCCTTTGTCTCGCTTCGATTACAAACAAGTCTAACGAGCTTCTTTCAAACCTAGAGTTCTTAGAAAAATCTCCAACAATTTCATCTTGTCTCTTCATGTCATCTGCTGGGACTATTTTTTTTTGGGGGGTTGAGAGAGTTGGAGGGTGGAAAAAAGTGTGGGGCAGTTCTTAGTGAGGGTTAGGAGGTGTCAAGGGTGAGGTATGATGTTTCGAGCTTTGAGAAAGAAGGGGGGGAGGGGAAATAGAAAACATGGGGAGAGGAGGGAAGAAGGTGGCAAAAAGTGGGCACTGGGTGTCCGTGGAAATCGAAAAACAATTAAGTTCAAATTTATTATTAAATCAGTAGTTGAGTTCTCGTGATCCAATTTTGTTTAATAATAATGAATACGCCACAACAAATTTTGCTTCAGGAAGTCTTAAAGCTGTAACTGATGATGCTATTATTTGTTATAAAGGAGAAGGAATGGAGGGATTAGGAGGGGAGGATGAGGGTAGCAAGGTGCCTACATATGTGGAATATAGGTGTTTTATGTCTGATGAAGAAAAATTGGAAGTTTTTAAAATATTTCTTAGAAAGATGGATTTTTCTTTTGTCCTAACAAAAAGTGTCAAACTAAAGGGAGGGGGAAGAGTGCAATAAGATAGTTGGAATGTTTGGGGGTTAGGATCTAGTAGAAAAGGGAAGTTCCATTAAAGAGTTTCTCTTGAAAGTAGGTCTGAATATAGTCATTCTGCAAGAATCAAGTTGAAGAGTATTGATAGAAAAATTGGCAAAAGTATGTGAGGATCTAGCTATAGGAATTGAGCTTTTTTACCATCTATGGGAAGATCTGGGGGCATTGTCATTATGTGGGATAAAAGAACTATATTGGTTGAGGAACAATTGAAGGCAAATTTACTTTGGCAGTTCAAATCAAACAAAAGAATGGGCTTGAGTGGTGGTTAATTGGGTTTTATGGGCCTAATAAGCTTAGGTTGAGAATATCTTTGTGGGAGGAGTTAGCAAGATTGTTTAGAATGTGTAGTCCGAAGTGGTGTATAGGTGGGGACCTTAATGTAATTAGGTATTCTAGAGAAAGACTTAATGGGGTTAGAGTGACAAAAATCATGCGGGATTTTGATACTTTTATAAAGGAAATTGAACTTAATGACCCACCCTTGGTAAATGTTGTCTTTACATGGTCCAATTTTAGGGAGGCCGTGGTGTGTAAAAGGCTGGATGGGTTCTTATTTACAGTAGGGTGGGAGGAGTACTTTTTAGGGTCTAGACAAAAGGTTTTACCTAGGGTTGTTTTTGATCATTGCCCAATTATTCTTGATAATTCTAGCATTAAATGGGGTCCGGGTCCTTTTAGATTTAAGAATATGTGGTTGAAACATAATACTTTTAGAGAGAAGTTTAAGGAATGGTGGGAAGAGGGTTGTTTTGTTGGATGAGAGGGATACAAAATTATGAAAAATATGGATTTTGTTAAGAGAAGTTAAAAAATAAGGAGGTTTTTGGTATACACGAGTTATTAAGAATGGTATTATGGATAGGATTGCTGATATTGATAAGATTGAGGAAATAGGGGGTTTGGATGAGGGATTAAGAAAAGAGAGATGAGGGATTAAGAATAAATTTAAGGAGGTTGTTTTTAGAGATGAGATTAGTTGAAGACAAAAATCTAGGGTGAAGTGGGTGAAGGAGGAGCATAATAATTCAAAGTTCTTTAATAGAATTGCAAATGAGAATAGGAAAAAAAAATTGTTAACAAATTGGAAGTTGAAGGAGGAGTCTTTGTTGGAGGAAGAGGACCAAATTGAAAGAGAAGCCTCGAGATTTTTTTCTCTAATTTATATGTGGCTTCTTAATGATGGGGAATTGTTGGAGTTGACTTCTATTCTTTCTTTGACAATTGATAAGAGAAGTTGGGTCATTGACTCAACGGGGGTGTTTTCATGCAAATCCTATTTTGATTCATGATACAACTTCCCCAATCTTTTATCCATCATTGAAGATTTAGAAGGCTAAGGTGCTTTTGAAGGTGAAAGTATGTGCTTGGGTGATTGCTAATGGGAAAATAAATGCCAATGATATGATCCAACGAAAGGCTTCCATACCTCTCTCTTTGTCCACAATGGTGCATTATGTGCAAAATAGATTGTGAAAATGCTAGCCATTTATTTTTGCATTGTCCGATTGCATTGAAATTATGGAATAAGCTGTTTGAGTTGACCGGGAATTCATGGGTAGCAAGTTGGCATGCGGCTTGTGAATGAACTGTTTTGTTTTTTTCTGATCGTGTCTTTCTGTAGTGCTGCTGTTTTGTGGAGGGTGTATCGATGCCTTGTCCGTTTTACCATTCCGCTCTAATATTTTTCTATTACATTCATAAATTTGTCATCTTTTTATCAAAAAGAGATATACAAGTGAGAGTGTAGCTGCTTTATATCTTTCATTTAATTCTTTACAAGAACGCAACAGCTTGATATAATCCCATAATTGCTTTGTGTTGGATGTGTTCCGCGACATTTGTAATATAGGAGGGCTGTAGATGTGTATTGCAGGAGATATATTGGATGCCCATTTCATTTCGTGGCTTACTAGAATTAAGCTGTATTCAGATTGTCAGCACCCAAACCTAGGAAATGTCCAAATGAACAGTTCACTGCTACAGTAATGCATAAGACCCAATTATTTTGTCGTTTCAGAATGGGTAGTGATAATATTCTTATTCTTCGTGCTGCTGCTGCTGTTGAACAAAGGAGAAAAAAATTGTTTTTACTTGTATCCTCTTTTTGTTATGATGACTTCTATAGTGGTTGAATTCTTCTTGCCTTTCTTTTTCTTCTTAAAAAGTGACTTAGTTTATCTTCAATTCAGTCTACCTTCTTTTGTTTTGGTTTTTGGAGTACCTGATCATTGTGTTTAGATGGGATTGAGTTCATGAAAAGTCAATCGAAAAAGTTTTGCTTCTTTGTCTTCAAGTAGGATTCTTATCTGCTTCTCGTTGTAATATTTAACTGCAGTTTTCAGATGGAAAGCTTGTTCGCTAATTTCCATGTGTTTTGTGAGCTGTAGGTTATAGCTCTTAATAGTTCTCAGGCAGCTGAAGGTGAGCTCTATGTTGATGATGGAAAGAGCTTTGAATTTGAGCAGGGAGCCTACATCCATCGCCGATTTGTATTCTCCAACGGGAAGCTTACATCTTCAAACTTGGCAACTTCTGCCCGTGGCAAAAGTCTATTTTCCTCAGGTTGCACTGTTGAGAGGATCATACTTCTCGGCCTCTCTCCTGGACCAAAAATCGCCCTCATCGAACCATCAAACCAGAAAGCTGATGTTGAATTTGGGCCACTTCAGCTTCGAGGTGAGCGGAACCCAATGGTTTTAACGATCCGCAAGCCAAATGTCCGGATTGCTGATGATTGGACAATAAAAGTTTTATAAGGTCTGGTGGGTGTAATATTTGAAGTCATTAGGTGAAGTAACCTCCGTTGTTGCTAGGATTTTGTTATGAAATCCGAAATAACTTATTTCCTGGAGTAAACTGAATGATCTCAGACCCCCTGTTTACATTGGCTGCTGCAAAATTTTACAAGTGTAATAGAGTAATGGAGAAAATTGGTTAGGAGGACAGCTCTCTGTTGGTTGCTTAACTGGCCCTATGTTGTTTCTAAGGCCTATAATAGTAAGTTTCAAATTTTACAGTTGCTCCTCAGAGTTCACTGATATAATTGATGTCTGCCCATAATCTGAAAGAGAATCAGAACATGGTAACAGAAAGTAAATTGAGCCGGCCACGAAGAGTTTAAAATCTGTGGTAGTAATCAATCTGTGCATTGTGGGTTAGTTGAACTTTCGCACTAAAATTTGTAAATTTCTCATTTTGCCTCGTGAAGTAACAAGTAGCCGTATTGTACCCTTATTGTTTGAAATTAATTTCACTTTGTACTTTCTTTCCATTGCCTTCCCATAAATTGCCAGGTGGATAAATGCAATATTGGTATATATAGCTATCTTCCATACATACATATGTATAAATTTCTAAATTTTTGTATTTTAATTATTTTGAAGCGATATTTCTGAATTTCGTATCTTCATTTTTAGGTATTGTTTGACGTATTTTGGATTGTGGGTGTGCCAAATCCTAGAGGGCTTATTTTTCAAACACTTGCGACCTTACTTACTCGAATTGATGTGAAGTTCTAAAATCATCATTGTTTAGGTGATTAAAATAAAGAGTAAGACTACTTCTAGATTTTTTTCTTTGTCTTAAAGATCAAAACTTAAATAATTTCTTTATCGTCGAGCAAATGAACTGAAAGTTTGAAGTAACTTGGAAAAAAGACATTAATGTAAGCGACATAAAAGAATTTCTAGATGAACTATTGTACTTGGCATAAAATAAAAAAAGAGCTCATTAGAGTGATGATTACAATGTAAACGAAAAAAAAAACTAAGCTAAACAGCGTAGAGAAAGGCTTTGGTATATTGTGTGTATGTATGTGATTGAGAGACCCCTTCTCTGTTGTCTAGACCTCTGTATTTACAAGCGATGACTATTAGTCGTCGAAGCCATCTTTTTCGGTCATAAGGTCGGTAATCATGGCTTCTATTTTCAACATCATCTATCGTGCAACGAATTCTTGGCTCATGATGTCACGTCTCTTCATTATCCAAGATCCATAGAGACCCTTTTTCTCTTATCTACTGTTCTCCCTTGGATCTTTTGCTGACTTGATCCGGCCGTTGACCCTTGCCATGTGTCACCCCTAGATCTTTTATTATTTGAGTGTCAACAATGTCCCCCCAAAACAAGGCAACAATGTGCTTTCTCTTTGGAGTGTCGTTTTGGTTCTTTAAATTTGAATCGCTGCCGCCTTAATCTCTTTACTTTCATGTCATCTCGGGATTGGCCACTTTGTTCAGTGCCTACAACTTAGTTTCCACGTGTAGAAGGATGGATGGAGAGGTGGGATCCTATGTGACAATTAAAATAGTTGTTATTCTATAGGTTAGTTTCTTTCTCCCATTATTTCAATGCCTCGTTACAAAAGCTAAGCCCATCTCGTTATTCTATTCACATATATCCTAAAGTCTATATGTCACTTTTATCGTTTTTCGTTTAAGGGAATGAATGGGAGGGGGTCTGGGAGCTATGAGTCGACGAGAAGGTTCTTTTCCCTCTATGTCCCAATATGTTAATTTTCCCTTCGAAAGAAAATGCTAATGCTAACTAAGATCACCAGAGATACCTTCCAAAGTGACCAACTGGTAAGTTGTTGTCGTTTCTAGCTTTGGGGCTAACAAATGTGGGAATGAGTTCACTCCTATAGGAGAGAGTCCAATCTATTAGGTCTCCAAGCAATAATCACTCCACTTTATCAATTCTACTCGGATTCGATCATGACTTCTCGATCATTTGGAACAAGTCCAGAACCAGAAGTGGTAGTTGGTGTAATATCGTCGCAGATGGGCCCGTCGCCTGAGAATTAAAGCAAGAAGCACTCTCCTGCTCTCGAGTGGTAAGCAATTGAGTGAGATGAGCTGCCTCATTTTCTGTAAGAGATGGGGGGACGGGTTCCCCCCGAGCTTGCTGTTGGAAAACTTGACTTAGCGAATCAATTCCAAGCTGGCAAACAATCTATCTTGTCCTATTGGCTCTTGTGCGCCTCATTTATGCCGGTGGCATACTGTACCATATTGTGCTGAACATTCACAAAAGTCATGGCCTTTGGCTATGTTAGACTCTCCTCTCTCTATCCTTCCCTTAAAGTGCTCTAGAACTCAAGGAAGAAAAGACATTCGTCTTTTGAGTCACTCAAGCGAGCCAATAAGAAAAGAAATGGTTCCAATCAAATGAATAGTATAAGTGGGATCCATACCTGTCCCTCGATTCTTCCCGCTTTGTTGAATTGAATATGTTGCTCTTTATTGATCCGATCTCCTAGAGAAAGTAAGTTGCGAATCTCCTTGTTATGATGATCGGGCCATCATTTCCTTCTATCTATTAGGTTTTCATTCTTGGGCTCCTTTTTGTCCCTTAACTCTGTTAATCCCAACATTCGAGGTTCTTTGTCGAATTGCAATCTTTGATTTGAACTATGAAACCCAATCCGAATGAATGTTGGTATTGCGCTTGTATTGTCTGATTTGTACTAGAAAATACAGTTATTGAGCTTCCCCTTCCTACGGGATCTGAGATCGAGTAACAACTCATTATTCAAATAATGAAAATAAATAATATCAATAGAATAGCCCGCTCTTAGATCAGATGATCTTGATTGAAAGAGGCAAGCCCGCAAATCGGGAAGATATCTTGACTTTAAGAGGAAACCCAAGAGTGTTTAGGATTGAATCTTGAATCTTGGTAGAGTTAGCCGAGAAAGAAAGATCTTGATATCAATGTTTACCTCAATCGTGGGAGAGAGAAGGATGACTTTTGCCTTACACTAGGAACAAAGACTATTTACTTTACATGTCGCTTAATAGTTTGATAGTGAAAGAAGTTTGTCCAATCTTCTTCTGTCTTTTCATATATGTAGGAAATGGCGGTGTCACGTGATCCGTTCATCATTAGGACGATTCACTGACTGTGCCTATATAAATTATCCCTTTAAACGATTCTTGTCATCATTCCAACTCTTCAACTTTTCTCTCTCTTATAATGGTGATCCCTTGTGCTATTGCTCTTCAAGAAGCACTTGCAGAGATTCCTTCTCACAAAATCGACCATCATACCTCTATACTTGAATCCTACACTTTTTCATCAGTAATGGGCTTTAGTCCCGCTTTTACTGCTTATCTTCCAGGCATTGTTCGCCAGTTATATCCTCCATCCCATAAACCTCTTCCATTTAGAGAACATTTATAGTGGTCTAACTGGAGTTCTAGAACCCTTGTTCGTTCATGGAAGGCTCCTTCTTCAGAATGGGTTTCTTGGGTTGCACGTGTTAAAGCAGTCAAAGGCCGCTTGTGGCAATGTTTGGGTATTTACAATGCCATAAATGATAGTACCATCAACATGCCCCTTCTTTTATTCGGTTCTCCTATTCTGGTACATGGCGAACAATGCCTTCATTTTCAGTGTGGCATGATGGGTCCAACAGTTTATGATATCGTTGCCTTACTCGGTCTTCCTCGATTTGGGGTTGAGGTTACTTCTCTTCTATCTCATACAGACAAGGTTTACTATTTGCCTCTTGATCCTTAGAACAAACCTATCCTGTCATATTCTCATTTTCTCACGGCTTGTCGTGGCTAAGATGGCTCAGAAGTCACATATGTTGAGCACATTTCTTTTATTCTTTATTGGCTCAACCATTTCTTCTTCTGTGTGTCTTCTTGCAAAATCTCTAAGGAGTACGTCTCACTAGTTGTTAACCTAGCCGTGAGAGGTTCTTATGCCTAGGCCCCTATTATGTTTGCCCACCTTTATTGTGGGTTGTCCAAGACAGTTGACACCAACAGGCTCAAAGGTGTTGGCTCCCTCTAAGTTCTTTAGTTATGGATTGGTGCTTAATTTTTTTTTTTTTGTCACATTTTGAAATTTTACAGGGAAGGGGATAGTGAGGTTCGAACCCACGACCTAACGGTCCAACAACGGGCTTTGGTGGCCATTAGGATAGCCGTTGATCCTTAACTTCGTGCCTCCTTTTTCAAAGCTTTCTGTTGCTTCCTCCAGTGATCTTGATATTCATCATAGCTAGCTTTCCGTTGTTGCCCTATGTAAGGAACAATCCTTTGTTGAGTGCTTTGGCTTCTTTTTATCACAAAATCGATTCATGACCTATTTGGATGTCATTTACTCATAATCGCGGTCCGAAATGGTTTCTCTATCACCCTGGGGAGGCCCCTTCTGATCAATCCACTCAACATGCGGGTGCCTGGTTCTCCTACCTTTTTCTTAGAGAGTTGCATTATGGACTTGAGCCCCTAACTTGTCCCAATGCTTGCAGTGGCGAGGAGGTTTACATTCCTTAATAGTTTGCATGCCAATTTGGTTTGGTTCAGCAAATTCCTTACCCTTTTGCCACCATATTTAATACTGATTTTATCAATTGGCTTACTCTAGCCGATACTTCTACGATTTTATCAATTTTCACATTGTCATCTTCATGGCCATGCCTGATATCACTGTCCTATTCGTAACATGGTGGGACTGTTATGTTTCCAAATAGTTTGAAAATGACTTGCCTACTATGCTCTACAAAGTGAATATTCCAGCTTGTCTCACTCTTTCTTTGAGGGTTAGTTCTACACACAACTCTCTTTTGCCCACGGCTCGTTAGCCAACCCCTAGAGTGAATCTTCTGGCGAAAGTTTAATTTTCATCTTCTACTAGATCACCTTCTCCTCCTAAGTCAAGGTCTAGAGAAAAACACTAAAGGCTAATCACCATCGTGATTGTCCCAAACGTGGTGACCCAACATGCTAGTAACCATCGACGGATGATGCTTTTCTTGTTCACTGCGCTTGTCATCGCAATGGAACTTCATCTTATACTTCCATTCTGTTCTTGCAGACCCCTTACAAGATAACATCTTTGATGGTCTTGAGCCCTTGGGGCTGACCACTGAATCTATTCTGGCCATTTTCGCTACAACTGCTGCATTTGTGGCCTCCCCTTCCAACTTCTCTGAAGTAGTAGTTATGGAACCGCTAAACATTGAAGTTGTTACTAATGTTCTAAACACTTAACCAACTTCATGCATTACTCTAGCAAACTCAGAGGCTAATTAGGCCGCTACACCAACCTAGGACGCAAAGTAGAATTAAGCCGTGGACCCACCTCAAGATGTTGCACCGGCTCAAGATGCTATTCCTTTTTCAAGCCTTGACCTTTTTGTCAGAAGCTAGCCTTAGTTCTTTGTTAGCTTTTGTAAGATCCAAACTTTCTGGTGGTCTAGTCTTCTTCCAAAATTCAGAATTAATTTTAAACCTCGACTTTGAGGAGGCTCGTAGTGAAACAAATTCTTTTGTGGATAGTCGCCAAGACGAGCTGCTAGAAGAGCCGAATATCATTGATTCTTGACTTCAAGAAGTCCGGGATCTTTTTAAATCCTCTTTGTTTATGGACAAAGGCCGTCAGATGCTAGCCCGACTTGCAGATGAGATTCATGAGAATTTGAAAAAGGCCAATCACTTATAGAAGAAACACCAAGTCTGTCCTCACAATTGTTAATAGGAAACTTCTAGTCATCCTGAAATCTAATGTGGGTTGGATCAACAAGCTTTTCACTCAACACAATGGAAGAGGTCGACTCGTTTGATGAACATTCACACACCTAGAGGCTACCACTTGCAATGATGCGGCCTATATTGATGATTCTGTCGACCAAGCCAATTCTACCATAAATGAACTTAAGGTCATTAATGAATCCTTGTTTTGTTTGGAGGCCACTTTTAGCATTCTTGTACGACCGCTTAAAAATTAATAAATAAAGTTGGCCTTTTTGGTCTTTTTGCTTTGATTGTCCCTTTATTTTATCTGCTATTTCATTATGCATGTAACCGTTTACATGACTACGATTTAACTAGCAATCACGCGTTCATCATTTGAACTTCATGCATGAATATGACCAGTCTTTGTGCAGTGAATGCTGATGTTTCACCTCCGTTGCCATAAATTACTGTGACTGTTGGCAGTTTCCAAGGTATAGCAACTAATGTACTTTGACATTTCCTTGGCCTATTTAAAAACCTAAGCATTGCATGAGTTTTACACAAACCAAGTTTTTCCAAATGTTTCACATACTTGGAAAACCCTCTAAACCTCCAGACCTAGAAGAAAAGGATCAGGAAGGTAATCTCCATGATCACCAGAACCTTTCTCTTTCAATCTTAAGCTTCCTTGTTCCCCTTACTTTCTTCCTTACCATACACAGTTGGATTTACCAACATATCTCTCGGATTTCTGAAAGAAGGGTACCTCACTACACAACATGCATTGACTCCCAAACCGAATGTATGTGGGTGGTACTATGGGTCGATCGATTGTGCCTGATCTAGAGTAGTCTGAAGCAGGCTCTGCATTTTGGTTTTAGGTGCATCTAACGATCCTCGAACACAAGTTATGGAGCCTCGAGAAACACTGTTGAGAGGAAGACTCTTGGTCTCTCTTCATTCTCTAAAGACTCCCCGTAGAGTGGAAATTTCCTAGGCTAGCGCCTGTGGAGTGTAGAGTTGGGTCCTCATTCCAATGATTTTCATCCCCTTGTTGTGGGGACAAGAGAACACGAAGATTGAAAGCATCGGCACAGGCTTGTGAACAGTTCCATTACCGTTACTCCAAAATAGATGTTATTTCATAGGCAGAAGATGAATTCTCCGCACTTTCAGGTTCCCATCACTATGATGAAGAAAGTGATAGTGATGTACAACTTATCCGAAATGGAATTGAGATATGGGGATACTTTCCTTGCTACAGGTGAACCCTTGAAGACGTAATTGTCATCATACTCATTTTTTAAGTTTTCCTCTTGAGTTCAAAGCTTCTTCCTTCTCCTTTCTTTGTCTCCACAAGCTAAGTTGTCATCTTCAAACTGGGAAGTGCATCCTTCAAGGCAATTTATATTGGTGTAGAGTGTTGCTTTACTTTATTCATCCATTGTATGAACTGAAATTGTACAAAGTTTTTTTATGAATAAAATTATGAATTTATTTATTTCTTTATTATTTATTATTTATTTTTTGCACAAAAGCTAGCTGTTAGGATGTGTATCCCTATGGCCATCGGCCTTGATTGGCCACCGGCTATGCCGTTTGTGTTTATTTGCCTTCTTTGCGCTCAACAGCCTCCTAAACAAATGGCCAATAGGCCTTTAGAAGATATCCATTAATAGAGGGATTATTCATATCTCCATTTAAGTCTTTCAAATTGTAAACGATTCCCTTATTTACTTCAACAACTTCAAATGGCCTTTTCCAGTTAGCAGTCCATTTGCCAAAATTTTGGTTGTTTAAACCCAAAGGTAGTTTTTCCTTCCAAACCAGGTCTCTGACTTATAATATTTTATCCTTAACCCTTTTGTTGAATGGATGGGCGGCTCAAAGCTTCTGAACTTTGATGCAATCCGGTGCGCCCGACCTAACTTCATCTAATTCTTTGAGTTCCATAAGCATTGCTTCATTATACTTGGCAGGGTTTAGATTATGTTGAAAAGCAACCCTTAAAGACTTTAAGATTATCTACAAGGGTAAGACCGCATCGTTTTCTTAAGTCAACTTGAACGACGTAACCCCAATATTTGATCGGTTATACGTCTATAGCCCATAACGCTTCAGATAGTCTATCATCCCAAAGGGTTATCTTCTACCATTTTGGTGGTGATTCTCTTCATGGTTTTGTTAGTAGACTTTGCTTCGCCGTTTCCTGTGCATAGTATGGGGTGGAATGAATAAGGCTAAAGCCATATTCTTCTGCAAATCCCTTGACCTAATTCCCATGGGAAGACCCTGCCTTGATTGGTCATTATATGTTGGGAAATCCAAAGTGATGTATTATGTTTTCATTCAACATTCAAAACATTTTGGCCTGATTGATCATTCTCATTGGAATGTCCTCAACCCACTTAGTATAATATTCGGTGGCCAAAATAATGAAGGAATGTTGCCTTGTTGATGGAGGGAATATTTTCCTAATTAAATCCATGGCCCACACACGAAACGGCCAAGACTTTACTACTGGGTGCATTTGTATTGCTGGCACTCTTTGAATAAGACCATGACATTGACACACCTGACAACCTCTCCCATACTCAATGCAATCTTTTAAGTAGTTGGCCAGTAATAACCATATCTTTTTATAAGCCATCACATTTTTATGTCGCTTTGATGGGCCTTGCATATGCCTTCATGAATCGGCCATTACTAACATTACCTCTTCTTTATTGACAAATCTTATTGTGTACATCTTTCTTATACAGTTCCCCGTTTATGAGGATATAGTTAGTAGCCCTTCTTCTGGTAGTTTGCTAAACATTGCCTCTCGAGTATTTAAGGAATTGCATGATCTTATGTCTACATTCTTCTTCTTCAATTTTGACTGCTAACTATTCCATCTCGATTCCCCTAGCTTTAATAAATGGCAATGCTCTCTTTTAGACCTTTAATAAAAATTGTTTGACTCCCAAAGGCGCATCCAAGTGTAGGTGGTCAAGTGTAGTAATAATTTGGTGAAGCCCAAGGTCGATCCACAAGAAGTGGAAAGATCACATGAAGTTAAAATACGAAGAATGATTTTAAGGTTTTTTGATTGAACTATTGGAAATTGTTATAATAAAGGACTACTATTTAGTTTCGGGATCAAGAATTGTTCATGTACATCAAGTATTATATTTACGCAATTATATTTTATCTCAGTTGACTTCTAACGTCGGTGTAATCCACTGGAATATATAACTTTGAAAACCAAAAATTGATTGATATGAAAATATAAATTTAAGAACTAGTTTTGTAAACTCGAAAGGAATTATAAGTAGTACTCATGCCATAATGAACAATCAAATGAGTACACAGAGTACAAAACTTTGATTAGAAATCATTATTCAATCAATAAGTCATGAAAGATAAAATAATTTAAGAATAATAAAGACAATTGCATAAATAAGATATTCAATGTATAACCCAAAAACCTTACCCTAACTAAAGAGCAGAAGGAGAACTACTCACAAGCCATGGATTTTTCTCTCAAAAACTGATAAATCAATGCCAAGGATCCGGATACTCCCTAAGATTATCCTCCTCTCTATTTATAAAAAGGGGATTGACAAGCAATTCTCGGATTCTCTTTGCAATTAAAGATCTACTAGTGCTAAACAACTTTGGCAAACGTCAGGAGGCATGTCCAGACGAAAATAAGGAATTCAGATTACTTTGACTTGGTCAATACAAGCGTCTAGACTGAGAAGTTGCATCCTAACGGTAACACACCGTATCATCAATTGATCATCCGCACAAATTCCCATTTCCAAGCCTCTGGAATTAGCATCTGCAATGTTGCGTCCGGACGGGCTTATTGCATTCGGATGGAGGTAGTATGTATCATCAAATTCCAACGTGTCTTCAATTCCAAAGCACATCAGTTATTGCGTCTGGGGGAAGAGTTGCATCCAGACACACCTAGTTACCCAGGCTTCGTATAGATTGTCCCCACTTCCACTGAAATTGAACTTTTGACTTCCAATAGAATTTTGATCCCCTTGGCTTTACTGTAATCTCCAATGAATTGGGTGATTTACGAAGTATCCTGATTTAGCACAACTCACCTATTTTTACCTGATAAATTCATCAAACACTAGAAAACCAGTCAAATCATAATATCAAGAAATAATTCATTTAATAGCTCAAAAATAATCTAATTCTCCATACAATATAAATAAAGAAATGGTACTTTTGAAGACGAATCAGGAATCCTTAGATCGGATCCTAGTTGTGACAAATTATTTACTTGACCATTTAGCACTCGTGGGATTGGTCTTAGCGCCACATCGTCAAAATTTGATAAAAGAGACATGGCAACTCAATGGAACTAGCAGAACTTGTAACTTCTGCATTAAAAGTTAGCCATATATGTGGCCGTCTAAGGAAGATGATGGCCTTTTATAGATGGCATGTGCGTCTGGACGGAAGCATTAATGCGTGTAGATTCCCAAGGGTCACATTGTTTGACCATTTAAGAGGTGCGTCCGGAAAGTGATAAGATTTTGGGTAGCTGCATCCGGACGGAAGAAGTGCGTCCGAACGTGTCTGTTTATTTGGAAAATGTTTCAAATTACTTTTTTTTCTTGTCAAAATTTAATTTCAAAAATTTGCCCTTATTACACCCTAAACACTGGTCAATCAAAAATGTTGCCTGGGATTCTCGCAATGTATCGCATCCTCTTCTGATTTTCTATCCGACATGCGATGTCCTAACTTAATGAACTAATAAAAAATAAAATAAAAAAAGTCGGAATAAAAATCACACAAATAGATAATGATTGTGCATCACAAAATATCCCACCCCAACCTAAATTAAGCATTATCCTTAATGAATAATAAAAGTGAGAAATATCATAAAAAATAATCAAGGTAGGGTAAAAGGAATACTTGTAGCCGCAACATCAGTACCAAATCCTAGCACTCAAAAATCAAACTTTAACACAAGATATTACCAAAAATAAAAATAAAAATAAAAATCTACCATACAATACAAAAGAAATTCATAGTCAATTGTCAGATTCAATCTGGATTCAAATTTGAGTTGTTCACCTTACCACGTTTCAACACTCGTTTTACCCTATTAGGTAGTCATACTGTCTCAGTCGCCACTGGCTCTTGGTGCAATCCCTAGTCCTACAAAAGATTTGAGAAATTATTAAAGTGTAAGGATTTAGAATATCCACCAGTACCTCCATCATAAATCGAATTATTCACATGGTTTTCAAAGGGATCTAAACACTGAGATGCATTGAATTGATCTTTCACAATAGAATTGATCATATCAACTTTATGGAAATCAGAATCCTCCCCAGTTTGTTTGCAGACATTAAAAATATTCAATTCCATTGTCATATTACCAAAAGAAAGCTTCATGACCCCATTCCTACAATTGATTAAAGTATTAGGAGTTGCAAGGAAGGGTCTACCAAGTATGATGAGAATTTGACTCCCTAAATCCCCAACTAGTTGGGTGTCCAAAACAATGAAGTCCATAGGGAAATAAAACTTGTCCACTTGAACAAGTACATCCTCAACTATTCCCTTTGAATTCTTATCGAATGGTCAGCCAACGAAAGTTTGATACATGTAGGCTTGAGCTCGCCCAACCTAACTATTGGTAGACAGAATAGGGGAGTAAATTGACACTGACTCTAAGATCATGTAAAGTTTTCTCAATTTTGAAGTTCCACATGACACGAGATAGTGGGACACCCTGGGTCTTTGAATTTAGGAGGAGTCTTGTGTTGAATTATGACACTGGTCTGTTCGGTCAAAAAGGCCATCTTTTGAACATTTTGATTTCTTTTGAAAGTGCACAAGTCTTTGAGGAACTTAGCATAGGAAGGGACCTATTTGATGGCATCTAGAAGTGAAATGTTGATTTTTACTTGCTTGAAAAGCTCTAAATAAACTGCATAGTTGCTCAACTTCTATTGTTTCTTAAGTTTTTGAGGAATGGGAGCAAAAATAAGGCATGGAGGCTCCTCAACCTTTCTAGACTTAATCTCATCAGGGGAGACTTGGATAGGACCGGTCAAAGGTGTAGAGATAGACTCAATGTTTTCTTGTGGTGTGCCCTTTTTAATAGTTTTACCACTTTTAAGAGTGGTGACAGCCTGTACATGTTCTTGTTGGATGTCCATGGATGGAGCGTTTCCTACTTGAAATCGACCCTGTGGCTATTTTGGTTGGGTAGGAAACTTGCTCTGCTCTTGTGTATTGAAAGCCTATGGCAACTTTTGTAAATGGCCTCTTATATCCCCGAATGATTGTGTAGTCTGGGTTTTAAATTCTTTGAACACAATGTTTGCCTACTTATTTGGTTATTGTATTGCATTTGGGCCTGCATGAATTGGTTAAGCATGTCCTCTAGACTATGTCTTTTGGGGTGGCTAATAATGCGGATGTTGTTGTTGTTGCAGTGGTGATGGTGGTTGTTGTGGTTGGGCTTATGGCTTTTGAAAAATGGAGACTGCATTAGAGTTTTCCAATAGAACCTCCTAAAAAGCTAGAATTGTGGGACATTCATCAGTAGAATGCCCAACCAAAGCATATATCCCACAAGAACATTCCGTGGATTTCACAATAGACACCTCGTTAACCTTCTTCATCTTTAGAGCCTCAAGCTTTCGAGATAAAGCAGCCATCTTAGCCCGAAAATCATCATTTTCCTTTAACATATACTCTCCCCCATGGGAAGTGGTAGACCCATTCTCTGAACCGACAGGTAAGGCTGAGTCCCGCATCTGGGAACTCTCAAATAGTGTATCGAAAAACTCAAAAGCCATATCCGGATTTATCCATAAACTCTCCATAAGACATCATCTCAATGAATTGTCGCATAGGGGTAGGAAGAGCATCATACAAAAATTGAAAATGATCCAACTCTCAATACCATGGTGAGGACATGAATGGAGGAGATCTTTGAATCTCTCGCAACATTGATAAAATGTTTCCCCTTCTTTCACCCCAAAATTCATGATATGCCATTTTAAGGCATTTGTATGATGAATAGGGAATTTTTTTTAAAGAATTCTTTTTGTAGTGCAAACTAGTCAGTTAAAGAGTGTGGCTTTAAAATATTCATCCATTGCTTGAACTTATCCATTAGTGAGAAGGGGAAAAGCTTTAGCTTGGCCAATTTTGAACTATCCTGAAAGGTTCCACAGACCTCCTTGAATTCCTTCATGTGTAGATAAGGATTTTTAGAATCAAGGCCATGAAATTGTGGTAAAAGCTAAATAGTGCTAGGTTTTACCATGAACCTTTATGCGTTTGTAGGGAAGACAAAGCATGATGGGACATTGCTCTTAGTGCGGTGCATATAGTCCCTACGAGTTCTAACCTATTGGTTAAACTCTTGTGCACGGTTATTCGCGGGGTCTCCTTTTTCATTACCGATTCTGCTAAGGTCGAAAGTAGGGGCAAGGACAGACTGGTTAGACTCAAAGGAACGTGATGAACATACTGATCTGACAGACTCTTTAAAAGGGGATTCTATTTCAGAGTCTTAAGTATCTCCACCAGACATACGACTATGAACTAACTAATGAATGCAAATTAAATATTTGCAACTAAAAATTAAACAATAATAATTAGAAAAATTAATAATTAAATTAACACAAAATTGACAAAATTTTAAACGATGGAATGAAGTTACCTAGAAGATAAGGCTCTCCAAGTAGCTCTTTGTGAAGGCGAATTCTCCTTTTTAGCTTCTATTATCCTTCAGTCCTTAGCAACGACGCAAAAAAACTTTCTTGACTCCCAAAAGTTGCACCCACGTGCAAGTGGTCAAGTGTAGTAATAACTCAGTGAAGTCCAAGATCGATCCATAGGGAGTGAAAAGATCACAAGAAGGTAAAAAGGAAGAATGATTTTAAGGTTGTTTGATTGGAGGAATTGCTAAAATTGTAGGAAATTCTTAGAAGAAAAGACTACTCTTTAGTTTCGGGATTAGTAATTGTTCATATATATCAAATATTATATTTATGTAATTATATTGTCTCTTAGTTGATTGCCAACGCCAGTGTAATCAACCAGAATATATAACTTTGAAAACCAAAAGTTGTTTGATATGAAAATTTGAATATAAGAACTAGTTTTTAAACTCGTGGGGAATTATAAGTAATAACAAGAAATCAATCTAGCTAATTAGCAATCAAATAAGTATACAAAGTATAAAACTTTGATTAGAAATCATTCATTCAATCGATAAACCATGAAAGATAAAATCATTTAAGAATAATAAAGACAATTGTATAAATAAGATATTCAATGTTTAATCCCAAAAACCTTACCCTAACTAAAGAGCGGAAGGAGAACTACTCATAAGCCATGTATGTTCTCTCAAAAAATTGATAAATTAATGTTAAGGATCTGGATACTCTCTAAGGTTATCCTCCTCTCTATTTATAAAAAGGGGATTTACAAGGAATTCTCAAATTCTCTTTGCAATTAAAGATCTACTAGGGCTAAACAACTTTGGCAAACGTCAGGAGGCATGTCCAGATGGAAGCAAGGAAGTCAGTCGGCTTTGACTTGGTCAATACACGCATCTGGACTGAGAAGTTGTGTCCTAAAGGTACCACACCATATCAACAATTGATCGTCCGCATGCATTCCCTTGTCCAAACACTTCCAAACCTCTGGAATTTGCATCTTCAAAGTTGCATCTGAATTGGCTTATTGCGTCCAGACGAAGGTAGTCCGTATCTTCAAATTCCAACGTGTTTTCAATTCCAAAGCACATCAATGATTGCATTTGGATGGAAGAGTTGTGTCTGGATGCACCTAGTTATCCAGGCTTCATGCGAATTGGGCCCACTTCCACTGGGATTGACCTTTTGATTTCCAATAAACTTTACTGTAATCTCCAACCGACTGAGTGATTTACCAAGTATCTTGATTTAGCTCAATTCACCTATTTTTACTTGATAAATCATAATTTCAAGGGATAATTCATTTAATAGCTCCAAAATAATGTAATTTGCCATGCAATATAGATAAGCCAACGATACTTTTGATGACGAATCAGGAATCCTTAGACCGGATCCTAGCTGTGACAAATTATTTACTTGACCATTTAGCCCTAGTGGGATTAGTCTTAGCGTCACTTCATCAAAATTTGACAATGGAAACATGACAACTGAATGGAACGAGCATAACTCCCAACTTTTGCATTGAACGCTACCTGCTAATTGATCGATCACTAATTGGGATTCCTAGTAGGACTTCTAAGTTGATAATTAGTACTTCATATTCGGCTTGATTATTTGTGTATTCAAATTCTAATTCGAATGAAAGTGCATTTCATGGCCTTGGGGGTGATATTATGATGACCCTAGCCCTAGCAAACGTTTGCATCCATTACCTATCAAATTTTAACTTCCATGGTGGTAGTGACATCATGGGTACCCCTAAAAGACCAAGGGAATCTTGTGTGTCTTGTTCGATTTTGACACAAGGATGGTTTGCCAGAAAGTTGGCCAATGCTAGGATTTTGATAGAGCGTTGTGGCAAGTAATTTAGTAAACATTCTATTAGTGCCAACACCCATTTATTGATACGATGTATCACTATTGGGGTTTTTAGCATGTATTTAATTACATGTCTATACAATAACATACACCACAGTTGAAATCGTCTATATGCTTTATTTTTGTGATGCGCAGTACAAAACCAAATAGAGCTTCTTGGTCGGCTTATAACACCATTCGATCGAAGTCAAAATTTTACTTAAATAATAAACGACATGCTCTTTGCATGTATCATTATTTTGGGGCAATAAGCACCCGATTGACTTGTGAGTGGTAGACAAATACAATAACAACAACCTACCTTTTACAGGTGGCATAAGAACTAGTGGACCCACCAAGTACCCTTTGATCTACTAAAACGCCTCATCGTCCTGTGTTTCCCACATAAAGTCTTCAGCTTCTTTTAGCTTGAGTGGCAAGAATGCTTGTACCTTAACTGCACAGTTAGCTATGAAGCATATGAGAAAGTTAATTTGACCAATCAAAAATAGTAGCTCCTTCTTGTTCTTTGGCGAGGTGGTTGACTTGATCCGAAATGTGTATACCCAAGTGCAGACGGTCAAATTGTAGTAATAATCCGGTTAAGTCTGGAGTCAAATCCACAGGATACTATGATTGGTGTTTTGAAGTAAGAAATAATAGAAACCAAGTAACTGGAAATTTTGAGAGTTTGGAGTGATGGGATTTCTTGAATAGAATAGAAGATTCTTTTTAAGAGTTTTCTAGACAATATATAAGATAAATTCAAATGGAAAGCAGTCACTTTTTAGCTTGAGGATCAGAACATGTAGTTAATCATTCGCTTTATTATATTTGTGTTTTATAACTCAATTAACTTCTGTGTCAACAACAAGTTAATCGGAAGATAAAGATGGACTGTGAGAATTAAGCATATGATTCCGATACTTTTCTAGAAGTGGACAAGAATTGTCTGTGTCGAGATTTAACCCGTTTACAAACAAGCAAGTGTTTCTATAAGGCATCCAACCATGACATTAATATTCCATTCTTTAGATAAAACACGATAATAATGAAGATTGAAATGTATCATGCAAATATCGCCTAGGTACTTGCCTTGAACAAATAGATTTTTCCATGCAAGAGTCATCCGTGACATAGAAATAACTCATGGTTATACACAGTACCTTAACTTTTCTAGATATATTCAATCATTCAATGAACAAGTGAAATATAAAGCATTAAAGCATAACGGGATTACACAAATATAACTTTCGAATAATTTTTACATATTCATCACCTCTTATTAAAGAGTGAATGAGGAACTACTCACTCTTCATGGCTTGGATAAAACTATAAAAGTGAGTAATGTTCATCCCTCCAAATAGAGAACTTACAAAGCAAGGTACAATAAACGAGGAGCCGATCTTCACCAAAGAATAAGTGAATCACGTTCCACCTTCATGGCTTTGGTAAAGCTCCAGAAAAGTGGAAGAGTTTCTCTCCTCTAAGGAAGAAGAAAGCTCAAACAATGGAAGTAAAATAAAGTAGAAGAAAGCTAGTTATTTTTGGAGGGTTTCCACCACAACCAAAAGATGAGCTATCTCTATTGATAATTGTAAATAAAAGAAAGTACAACTAAAAGGGGAGTCTAAGCCTCCATCATGGTTGTCACAATATGAATGTAAAGACTTACCTCAAGTAAATAAAAGACTTCAACTGCAAAGGGAGTCTAAACCTCCATCATGGTTGATACAAATGCAAAATGAAAACATAAACAAGAAATGTACAAGAACTAGCTCTCTACTCTACTTTACAAGAGAAAAAGATTGTACTTTACTCCACAAGAGAATTAATGCCCCCTTGAAGCTCCCAGAATGGGGGTATTTATAGGCAAGGAAAAGGAGGGGGCGAAGGAATTGTGTTTGTCGCCCATGAAACCCAACTACTCTGTAGGCAGTCTGTGGAGGACGTTCAAACGTAAGTCGACATTCAAATGTTGTCTTCTGTTTTTGCTTTAGTGGCGTTCAAATGTTGTCTGACGTTCGAACGTGTCTTCTATTTTTGTTTTAGGGGCGTTCGAAGGCCAGATGGGATGTGACCCCATCACTCAAGTGGTCTTAGTCTTCCATGGAAACCCACTTCAACACTCCATGTAGGACTTGGAGTTTTGTACTCATTACTCTGGTCTTTAGTCAAATCATGTGGACGTTCAAACGGTAGTTGGCGTTCAAATGTGGTACTCAAGTACTTCAAGATCTGCCTTCTTGACTGCAACATGTCAGGCCTCAGCAGTCTGGTGTCCTCATAGTTCAAGTGGACGTTCGAACGTGAGTTATCGTTCGAACGTTCTTGCTTTGTTCCAACCTTCTCCAATTTTGTTCCCTAATGCACTGGTGTTACACTTAAGTGTGATATTTGTTATTCTTGAGCTTTTGTTCACTTTAGGTCCTGAAATGTCATCAGTTAAACTCCATCAAAGCACAATTAGTCCCAAAAAGGCATAGTAAAATATTAACTTTGAGCACTAATCAGTGGCCTCCACACCCTTTACCGTTGAAAAAAAAAAAATAAAATTGAGTATCCATAGAAGCTTTAAGTTGCAATTTTGAAGAATCCAACTACCTTTTTGTTTTCTATTTTTTTTCTTTTAGTATTTGGTTAATTGGGATGAAACGATAGCTAATTATTGATACAGATAAATTCTAAAGAAGAAAACAGAGTACTGAGAAACTTACTATGTTCCAACGATTCTACTAGTATTTCCTTGAGATTGATCCACACCAAATGTTTTCGCCATGCCAAAATCTGAAATCTTTGCATTCACATCCCCATCTAATAGTACATTGCTAGCTTTGAGGTCGCGATGTATAATTCTAAGTCGAGAATCTTCATGTAAATAAAGAATTCCTCGGGCGATCCCTCCTATAATATTGTAACGTTGTGACCAATCCAACTGCCCTTGCTTTTCCCCATCTATTTTCATAAAATTAAAAACAAGGAGCTAGATTTAAACAAGCAATGAAATAATTCAAGCAAAATAGATAGTGCAACTTCTTAAAAAGCACAAAATCTATCTAATATTACAGCTACAAAGTTAAATTATCAACTTATAAAAACACAATAACAGTCAAGATTTATCCAACATTTATCAACTTTGATTTAATGGTACAAAATTCATCTTAAAATTTTTTTTCCTACCTAAAAAATCAACTCATCAACTTCTCTGCACGACCTCCAATGCAAAACAACTCAATTAATACACTCCCCAATGTCAAACAAATCTATCAATCCACATCTATATCACTCTTTATTTTAATTTTAAATTGCGTAATTAAAAGAGTCAAATTTTTATTTAAAATACAAATATGACAAGATCAGTTCGATTTTTAATATTGTATTGTGTTTATTGCTAGTCTTGCAATACTCTTACCTCTTCAGTGTTTTATCTTAATGCAATTTTCACAGTGTTCTTAAGACTTTTATGGCATACTTTTCACAGGATTTGGGTGTTGAAGATGTCACAAATTTTAAGTTCATCTCGTGAAGATCAGAAAAAGCATCAATCAAGAATCTGAATTCAAAGGGTCTATTTAGAGAGGGCCAAGCCAAACAGAAAGTAGTCAAGGCTATGGTTGGGAACATATTCATATATTAGCATCGTTTCCCCTCCTTCATGGAAGAACCCCATAAGCCTTACAAGATTTCTGTGTTGAAGTTTGGCCACCAAAACAACCTCGTTCTTAAATTCTGCAGCGCCTTGACCAGAGCTTTTGGATAGCCTCTTCACTGCTATTTCTTCTCCATCATCAAGGATACCCTGCAATATGCAAATGGGAGTTACAACTAATGAAAATATTCAAAAGAACAGTAGAGAAACATGATTCATATAGCCGACCCCAAACCCAAATAGTTGGGATGAAGGCTTTGTGAGTTGAGTTAACTAACTAAACCATGTTCATGCATTTCTGTATCTCAACTTCTAGAGCTTCTGAAATACTTGAATTAGTCAAATTTCTACCATAGTTAGATGCTTCTGACTACTTACCTTGTAGACCGGACCGAACCCCTTGTTATCAGAAAAGAAGTTGTTTGTGGCAACTTCAATTGTGCCTAGATCAAATTGTAAGGACTGCAATATCGTTATTTCATCCCCAACTACACAACCAGACAATAAAATTGTTGAAGTTTGTGAATGAGACTACAACAAAGGTAATAGCATGAAGCAATACAATTTGATGATAAAATGATGTCTTTTATCCTTACCATTTTCTTCTTCTACAACATTGTACTTTCTCCTTGGTTTCATACTTAGGAGGCAGAAACCTATGGCCAAAAGAACCACAGACAGACTTACTGGGACTACAATGGCAATAATTGTTTTTGATGAGAGTTTCCCTTTACCTGCGAAATCAAAAATAGGTTACATTGACATACACAGTAACAATTTGGTAATAACCATCAACAATAAATTGTCACATAAGCTTAATAGTTGCAGGTCAAAAATCATAGAGCTACTTTCATTTCACTCAACTCAACTCAACGAAATTTTATCTTGTCATGTTTTCTCGAACTGAGAGATCCACGAATCAGGGTGATTTTCTCCCCAACCAAGGATCCCATACATCCCCGTAAACTAAAAATTCATAACTCCAAGTGCTATGAGAATACCATTTAGTTGTCCCATGTCTCTGACTGTCTGACTATTAAGAACCAACAAAAATCAACAAATTAAAGCTTTGTCTCATCCTTTTAGGGGATAAAATAACCATGATATGCAATCTACTATATGTACCATGAAAGAAGAATTTTATAACCTGTACTCGATAATTCACCCATTTAGGCTTGTGCTTTGAAGTTTTACCTCGAGGGCTTGTCAAGGAACTTCAAGGAGGAGAAAAAGGAGGAGGAGGCGTCGGTGAAGGTGATAGAGCTGTGGCTTTGATTTCATAGAATGGGTACGTCTCGTATCTAATATTATAACTTGGCTACAAAACTCTCCCACCTTTCTTTCCATTGCAGCAGTTTGGCAGATCACCTATAGCCACCCGAAGACACCGATTACAATCAGCCCCGGATAAATCTAGTGGGCATTGCACTAGGCTGTATAGTCTCTGAAGTCTTGTAACATCTCCAGTTGCAAACCTGTTGACATATTGATCATTTAAAGATCGATCGCTCGAAGCCCGATTTGCTAATTTATCCATAGTATCTCCCAGCAACTGTGCAAATCGATCAGGTTATGTGATATTCTGCTCATTCCACATATACACCTTAGGTGATTCATCCATGGTCCCGAAAAAAGAACTGTTATCATAACGTAGCATACATTGATCATACCAAATATAGGCCATTCTCTCCTTGGGACATCTCTGGATTATCTCTTGACTGGCATTCACCACACAATCATGGCTGGCATTAATGGTAACATCGCCTTGACAGAGAAACAGGCCATAAGCTGCACCTGGAGGACCACGTCCAGCAGTCGCATTATAAAACAAGTTGTTGGGTGTATTGTTAGAAGAAAGATTAGAGAGGAGGAGATTGAGATTGGATTTAAAGGTGCTATTAGGAGAGTAAATGGTTGTGTTAGATCCACAAATATGATAGAGGTATTCAGGAGTATTAGCTTCAGTACTTAGACTAAGCAACCAGAGGCTGGTAATTACTACCACTAAGGCCTTGGAGACAATATCTCTGTAAGGAAACACCATGATGCCAACAATGAGAAAGAAAGTTATGGAATTGTTGTTTTTATATAACAAATTATTGCCTTGGCATCAGGGCATACATAACAATCTCTGTCAATAAAGTGGTTGTGCATTAATTCTTTCTAGTGTTCATATTTGAAGAATAGGGCAGTTTGACTTACACTCATCACAAGGAGGAAATTTCTTTGAGAAAGTCTTCACGAAATTTTCAAAAAATAGAAAGAGAAATAGAATAGACAGTTCTGTCACCGAAATGCAGATAGCCAGTGGCCTGTTTGGGTTGGACCATGCTGTGCCCAAGGGCTTATAGACTAGCTTCTCCTCTCATTTGGCCAGTCCATGGTAGGTGCATTTCTTTGGCTGGACTGGGTCTAGGCCACCCTTATATTTCCAATGATATGCAGCCTGAATCTTTCTTTGTCCCGACCCCATACAACTATAATAATGGTAGAGTAAGGAATAACATCAAAGCGGAATTGACCCATGCTGGTTAGTCAGTCCTTTCTCATGGAATCGTAAGTGAGACTTCCGTATATATGGCACCATCCCGAGCTTCGGTCGTCACCCTTGTCATTAGGCAATTATCTATTTCGAGGGAGCAATATTGTCTTAACAACCTTAGCCTTACTTTGAAAAAATATTCTAAAAATATTTGAATGTTTTTTACTAATGGCATTATGATTAGATTTAGGGGTATCTATCTAGCCGAGGAAATTCATATTTTACACGTGCAAATGGGTTATTTTTTAAATGTCAAAGGATCGTCGTGTCATTTTTTACCCTAAACAGATGTGTAAATTCACCTTTTCAGAAAATGCACATAAAACCAGAGTTTTTTAAGGATCTTATGCCTCCCAAAACTTTTCTTACCAAATCCTATGCTGTTTCAAACTCATTTCCCTAATCCAAGTACTTTCTGGGAAAAAAAAAACACTCCAAACGACGTGTTCAGGATGCACAATCCCTAGGCCTCAAATAAAAAATAGTAACATTCAAATACAAAAATAGTACCACTTAAACACAAAAAAAAAAATAGTAACATTCAAAAATAAAAAATAGTACTATTGAATATTAATATTTTTAAAAAATAAAAGCAATAATATGGTCAGCAAAAAAAGGTAACATCGAATATTAATATTTTGGAAAAATAGTAATATTCAATATTAACAGTAACATGCTTATCAAAAAAAATAGTAACATAGAAAAAAGTAGTAATATGCACAACAAAAAAATAATAATAACATGAAAAAAAATAGTAACATGCATAGTAATATTCAATATTAAATTAACCGTAGTCTTCTCACAAAAAAAAAATAATCGAATCTATAATTTCTAATTGAAATCTGCAACAAGCCCTACAACATGGATCCAGAAAATAAAGAACTTCTAGATAACATGAAATCAATTTCTGTGAACCTTGCATCAGATTTTTGGACAATGGCGTGGAGAACTTGTTGGCTAGTCAGAATATGTTGACTCTTGCTTTTGTAAAAATGTATATAACCTTCTTCATTTTCATGTCTCTTCCGAACCTTATCATCATCGTTGTCGTATTGGGGATTGTAGTATTGACAATTAGACTTTGCACGAAGTTATTGTAGGATAGATTGTTGGGGGAGGATGAATATGAAAAGACAAGTTAAAAAATATTTGGAACCACTGAAGTATTTGGTCAAAAAATAATCTGGGTGTGAAATTTTCCAGAAAAAAGTCACCGTATACGAGAGAGAGAGAGGGAGAGAGAGAGAGGGAGGGAGAGTAAGTAGTGATGTCAAATTTAAATTTGAATATCATATTTTATGAAAAAAATCTTCCATTAAGTGTGAGTCAAGATAATTGTTTAGGAAACTGATTTAATGTTGAAGATTGCTTTTAAATCATTAGAGGGCATTTTGGAGGTTAAAAAAATAGTAGACTTAATTACTTATTAGTAAGATTAAAAATGAACTTACTCCCAAATAAGTTTCATCGGCGGACTAAACTCATTATAAGTCTCTTAAGGAGGACTTAGCCTCAATTTTCACTTTTTGGGTTAGCCCTGGGTCAGAAAATCCAACCCGAATTCAATTCGAGCAATGCTCGGGTTGAGGTGTTGGGTTTACAGGTTGAACCCAAACCTAACCCGAAATTATTAAATCAGGCTCAACCTAATTATTGAACACAAGCTCAACCTGAAAATATAAAAAAATAAAATATATATATATACGTATTATATTAGACAAGGGTTTCAATTTCTTTCTCCAGTTGCCTCTTTTTGTTGATCACCTAACCTTTCGTGATTAAGAGATAGTATTTTATGGGTGTACACAACATTATTCTTGTTCGCTGGGCAATTGAATTGGATTACTACTTTAATTTGCATAAAAATCATTGTATCTTGTGAGACAGACTCTTAAATTTCCATAAGCACCAGTGTAGGGGTGAAATCGTTCTTAAGGATATAGTATCAAACACTAATAATGATTTATAAAATTCAATCTAGGTTCCTGATCTGCAAATGAATCAGTTTTATTTATTGCAGTTTTATGCATTACTGTTTATTCTTGCATGTTATTGTTTTATAGTTTATTATATAAATAGTTTTGTATGTTATCAGAAATTTCTAATAAGTAATTTTATCATATTGTAGAAATCCACACCATTATATTTCCAACAAGAGGATCAAAGAAACTTTGTATCATATGATCAACATTCATCCTCTATTGATTTTGTGATCAGTAATCGTCATTATGTGTTTTGAACTTGTGGGTGGATTTGATGTAATCAAGTACCTTCATGGATGAATATAGGGTAGATATTTGAATACTTGTTCGAGTTATTGGGAAGATCTATTAGAAAGATATTATCGAATAACACTTCGAGAAAACTTGTGTTTTCTAAATTATATGAAGTCAGTACGCAAATAACAAATCTCTAGATTTTTGAACCCCAGTATATAGGAAAAAGCATAACATTTGAGGGAAGAACGGGAGATCCTTTTAAATAACCTATTATAATAGGAAATCTTTATATCTTGAAATTAGGCTATTGAAAACTTTGAATTTGGGATCTCACATATTAATAATTAAAACTTGTGGTCCAAAAAATCGTAACCATTTCATCCTCTGCCACATTTTGCATGTTACTAAGGGTATATTCCTAATTAGCTTGAGGGTCTTAATTTCTCTTCAATAAAGCTGGAATATTAAGGTCAAGATCATCCTCTTAATTTTTTGTAATTCCCAAGCTTTTGTCTATGGTTTCCGTACAAAAAAATTAGGCTAAATATCATTTGTAAATCTCTTTCCAAAGGGCCCGTTTAAGCCTCAATAATGGGACAGGCCTTTGATTGGTCTATGACTTGGGTGAGCCATCCAAAAACCCTAGGGTCGGGCCAATGAACCTGTCAAGGGTCTACTGAAAATGCTATTCTTAAAAAAAATATTTATTAAAAAGTTTACGAAATGAAAGGGATGGTTGGATGAGTAGGTCTTATCAAAAAGTTTTAACAAGACACACGGATCCAGCCATGGGCGGAGCCAGCATATGCTTGTGCCCACCCTCAAAATTTTTAATTATGCCCACTCTATTTTTTTGGCACATCAATTAGTGTACACTTATATCAAATGAATATGATTTTTCTTGAAACATTTTGGTCATGTTGTGTACTTATTTAGATAAATTTTGAATATACTAGAATCATTTTATACTTTCTAAGACTAAAAAAGACATCATACATATATTCGTTAGTTTACTTGTGAATTTAACATTTATTTTGCTAATTATGGTAGAAATTATAGAGTGCACATTGAATTGCATAATTGATCGAATGAGTTATAAATACCTAAGTGATAAAATAATTGTGTATATAAAGAATAGTAAAATAGTTATGCAACGGTTAAAATTAACCGAAGACAATTTTAAATGATTTTAATTAGTCTATATTTTATTAAAAAAAAAAATTTGGTGTCGTTTGTATATAATAAGCTTACCAAATTTTGGTATGTTGAGTTTAATGAAGTTTTAAGTATTCAATAGGATGTAATTAAATATAAATTATTTTCATATATCTATCGATTGTAAAAAAAAAAATTAGTTTGTTAAAATATTCATGCCCAACCTGACATGACTTTCTGACTCTGCCCCTGGAACCAACCAAAGTTAACAGGAAAGCTATCACTTGGACATCTATCTATGGTTAGAAGTGTGAAAGTCCATTGCTTTTTCTTGGGTCTCAGAATTTTCAATTGTATTAGTTCACCAAATTGATTTGTAGGCAATTCAAAGAATGTTTTGCTATGCATGGGGGTTAACAATCAGTCATGTAATACTGGGTTCGAATTGTGTCCCAAGTTGTATCGTGTTAAGAAATTTTCAATCCATGCATGACACATTTCAATCCATGGCTTATTTTATAGTCAAATTCGTATTGTATGACACATTCTTAAAGTTGGTTTGATATATCAACCCCATTGTAATCTAAAACCGTTAAGGACATATTCATACTCATTATTTCGTATCAATTACATATTAGATTAAGTAGTCGCGTTAAAAATTATCGACTCTAATTTATACATGCTAATGCTAGGACTAAGACACTAGAATAGAAACTCAAAATTTCTACTTTTATAAACCCATCACCATTACAACCCACAACCCATTTCTTGAGGAAACATGGATAAGCAATGAAGGAAAGAGGGAAACAGAAGGCAATATTGAACATGAATTCACAAGCCATTATGCAAGGTCACAAGTAGTAAAGGATCTGCGTCCTCTGCTTCATTTTACATGCCACTATACATCTAATTACCTAAAGGCTCTTTCTGTATTTGCCAAGCTTCTTGTCTATTCTTTCCCTACAACCAAAATAGGCTAAACATTTGGGTGCTTAATTGGAGTTTAATAGAGGGTTTGGTTCTTACACTGGCCACCAATTAAATAAATAAATGGATCTGATCTGACATGACTAATAAATGAATCGAGTATATGTGAACTTAATAAAAAAAAAATACATGATATGAATTGTTTATATACTAGTTATAAAAAATTCATATACAACATGAATATAATATGATACGATTCATTAGAGACGAATTAATAAAAAAATCAAGTATAATTGAAATGTTTTGTAATCTTTTTTTAAAACATTTCAAGTCAATGGACCAAGCCATGGGCACACTTACCAAGTCGCCTTTGCAGCTCGGGCTATCGAGACACCATGTGACAGATTGGGCCAACCATCCTGTGGGCCTTGGACTTTTTACATAGGCGGAAGCTCATCTACCCTCAACAGAAGGTCAGTGTGTGTTGTACCTTTTTAGATTTTTTTTCCTCTAAGTTATGTAGTGTCAAAATTTACTTTAATCATAGTTAGTTTATTTATAATCGTACATAGTTAGGTTCATAGTGCTTGGAGTTCGTGCTATATATAAAACCATGTTTAAACCATATTTAGCGATTTTGTGTCATATTTAGTTGAGTTGATGAATATAACGAGTCTATTTGTTCATCATCCTAAATCCGCTGAAGCTAAATATAAATCTACTATTTTTAATTTTGATTTCATGTCTTTTATTAATTTTGTCCAAATTTATTTAGAGCGGAGTAACTCTACGCATACAATTTTTTATTTTTTTTCTAAATTACAATAAGTCATTATGGATTGGAATAATTATAAATCTCACTATCTCCCACAAAAATATCAACTCAACAAGATTACACAATTAGGACCTAAGTCCTATCCCGAATGGTTGGAGCCTTCTATAATAGAGTGGCAGGTTGATAGATCGAGTCCCCTTCCCCTTCCCCTTTTCCTTTTCCTTTCCCTTTCCCTTTCCCTTTCCCTCCCCTCCCCTTTCTCCCCTATAGTGTCATTGCCTATAAAAAAAAAAAAAAGATTACACAATTTTTGGAACATATGGCTGGTTAACAAAATTTTACCCTTCTTTAAATCCACCTACTTTGTGAGAAGCCAACCAAAATTTGGTTATTGACTTTGGAAGGTCTTTGCTTTGTTGACAGCCACAAAATGAGTAGACTGAAACCTTGGAACACGCTAAGAAAAATCTTCTTTTCTTGATCCATAAATACAAGTCATCCTGACTCATGATCAAGTCAAGCATAGGACAGAGGAACCAGTCCAAGAGAAAACATGGGCAACTACAATGACGGTTATGCTCGTCTGGACCACTTGTTTCATTCATTCTGATTAATACGTGTTTGTCTGAACCACCTATTTCATTCGATTTGATTAATGCAGTGTTGACATAGGAAGAGAGCCATTTATCAGGGAAAACAAAAGACTTCTTGTCAAAAAAAATAGCAGCTCAGTATTTGAAATAAGAATTACTTTTTACTTATCGGATTCAATTAGAATGGGTTGAGGAATCAACTAAATTCAATCTATATTATAGAACTTTCAATTCGAATTAAATCCGCATTCTTTAACCTAATGTTATCAATTTTTCAATTTTTGCCTGAATATTGAATATTTTAGTTCAAATACGAATTGATCCGCACAAATTATATCTCAATTTACTTGCAATTACACAGTCTTTTTTCCTTATCACATATATTTCTTTTTACCTATTCCCTATCACATATCCACTCTAACGTCTTTTTGAAAGCAATCTGCTCTTATAGTTCATAAATCGCATGATGTGCACTTGACGATTTTAGTTAAAGTTAACAGAAAATTTAAACAGAAGGATTACATTGAGTCAGACAGAAAAACATAATTCAAGGATTAAATTAACATAAATAATATAATTCACGGGACTAAATAGATAGGTAACTCTATTTTAGTTTTTCATACAACTTTATGAATAAAAGAGGGTCAAAAACTAACATACCCCTTGATCGGAGAGTGTTGGGAGGAGTAGATCAGATACAAACATAAACTTTGTTATTGTTTGTACAAAATTATTACCTACAATTCAAATCCATAACCTCACTGTAGATATCTCAATTCCACAACTTCTATTAATAGAGTACATAAAGATGCTAAAACTTGTTGAACTCAAATTACATACTAGGATAAAAATATTCATTGTTTTCCCATCCTATCTTATAGGGTATACCTCACCTAACAATCCAAAACTAGTGGGAGTTTAGTCTCGTGTGCTCGACTATCCTTTTTATCAAGGGTATAGCTCAGTAATGGAAACTTCATTCACAGACCATTGCATTGACTTGCTTGTGGACTGATCTAACTCCAGCCCCTTTGTTGATGTATTTGCTTCAGTTCTACTACGGAAGAAGAATGGAGTTGCTCGAGGCATCGATAGGGTAGCAGAGTAACTGCTGAGCATGAGCACCACAGAGGCCATGGTGGGCCTGTCATCAACATCTTCTTGTACACACAGTAAACCAATATGTATGCATCTAATGACTTCATTTCTTGAGTAAGAATCTGTCATAATTGGATCCACCAACTCCAAGGGTGTCCCACCCCTCCAATGTTGCCAAGCCTACAAACATATTTTCATTGATGTTAACTATTTTGGAGTAATTCGCCACTGCTTTTGACTTAAAAATAACGTGTTTTTTGGATATTTGGTTTTCACTCACATAGCTCAGAAGGTCCTCGGCTCCATCTGATTGATAAAAAGTATTATTTTTCTTGTCACTTATAACCTCCAGTACCAATACACCGAAACTAAACACGTCGGACTTCACAGAGAATTGTCCATGTATCGCGTATTCTGGAGACATGTAACCACTACAAGCAAGAACCATATATTTATTTATATATTATATTGCTAATTTTATAACAAAAAATATAAAAGAAATATCTACTCAAAAAAAAATTAATTATGCAACATGTTCTTTCTAAGGCTGCCAAAAAAGATGAAGGAGACCCAATAAACAAGAGCTAGACCCATTTTTGCAACTAAATTATGAAAGTTCAAAGACAACAAGTCACTTAAAATTTTAATTAGTGTTCATATCTAAGTGATCATATTGAGTAAAGAAAAACTAGATATCTCGAGTTCGAATCTTGACAACTTTTTGGGGCCAGAAATTATTCATCATCAATACCCTAGTTCTGACATGAATGACTTTCCATTCACCAGACTAGGGAGGAGAATAGTCAACATATGTCTAAGTTAGTCCAAACACCTCTCACAATTTAACAAAAACAAAAAAAATTAAAATCTCCATAGAAGCTTTAAGTTGCAATTTTACTTACCAAAAAAAAAAAGTTGCAACTTTGAAGAATCCAAATGACCTTCTTGTTTTCTATTTTTTTTTCTTTTAGCATTTGGTTAATTGCGATGAAGCAATAGCTAATTGTTGATATATACAAATTCTAAAGAAGAAGACTGAGTGTTGAGAAACTTACTATGTTCCAACGATTCTGCTAGTATTTCCTTGAGATTGATCCACACTAAATGTTTTTGCCATGCCAAAATTTGAAATCTTTGGGTTCATATCCCATCTAGTACATTGCTAGCTTTGAGGTCGCGATGTATAATTCTAAGTCGAGAATCTTCATGTTAATAAAGAATTCCCCGAGTGATCCCTCCTATAATACTGTAACGATGTGACCAATCCAACTGTCCTTGCTTTTCCCGACCTATTTTCATAAAATTAAAAACAAGGAGCTAGATTTAATACAGGCAATGAAATCATTCAAGCAAAATAGATGGTGCAGCTTCTTAAAAGCACTATATCTATCTAATATTACAACTATGAAGTTAAATTATCAACTTATAAAAGCACAACAAAAGTCAAGATTTACCCAATATTCATCTACTTTGATTTAATGGTATAAAATTCATCTTAAAAAAAAATTTCTTCCCTAAAAAATCAACTCATCAACTTTTCTGCACGACCTCCAATGCAAAACAACCCAATCAATACACTCGCCATGTCAAACAAATCTATCAATTTATATCTACATCTCTCTTCATTTTAATTATAAATTGCATAATTAAAAAATTCAAATTATTATTTAAAATACAAATATTACAAGATCAGTTCGATTTTTAATATTGTATAGTGTTTATTGCTAGTCTTGCAATACTCTTAGCTCTTCAGTGTTTGATCTTAATGCAATTTTCAGTGTTCTTAAGACTTTTATGGTATACTTTTCACAGGATTTGGGTGTTAAAGATGTCACAAATTTTAAGTTCATCTTGTGAAGATTAGAGAAAACATCAATCAAGAAGGTGAATTCAAAGGGTGTGTTTAGAGAGGGCCTAACCGAACAAAAAGTAGTCAAGGCTATGGTTGACAACATATTCATATATTAGCATCGTTTCCCCTCCTTCATGGTAGAACCCCAGAAGCCTTACAAGATTTCGATGTTGAAGTTTGGTCACCAAAACAACCTCATTCTTAAATTCTGTAGCACCTTGACCAGAGCTTTTGGATAGCCTCTTCACTGTTATTTCTTGTCCATCAGCAAGGATACCCTACAATATGCAAATAGAAGTTACAACTAATGAAAATATTCAAAAGAACAGTAGAGAAACATAATTCATGTAGTCGACCCCAAACCCAAATAGTTTGGATGAAGGCTTTGTGAGTTGAGTTAACTAATTAAACTATGTTCATGCATTTTTGTATCTCAACTTCTAGAGCTTCTGAAATCCTTGAATTAGTCAGATTTCTACCATAGTTAGATGCTTCTGAATACTTACCTTGTAGACCGGACCGAACCCGCCTTCACCTATCTTGTTATCAAAAGAGAAGTTGTTTGTGGCAACTTCAATTGTGCCCAGATCAAATTGTAAGGACTGCAATATTATAATTTCATCCCCAACTACACAACCAGGCAATAAAATTGTTGAAGTTTGTGAATGACACTACTGCAAAGGTAATAGCATGAAGCAATACAATTTCATGATAAAATGATGTCTTTTATCCTTACCATTTTCTTCTTCTACAACATTGTACTTTCTCCTTGGTTTCCTACTTAGGAGGCAGAAACCTATAGCCAAAAGAACCATAGACAGACCTACTGGGACTACAATGGCAATAATTGTTTCTGATGAGAGTTTCCCTTTACCTGTGAAATCGAATATAGATTACACTAACATACACAATAACAATTACTCAACTAAAATGTTAAGGCAATAACCATCAATAATAAATTGTCACATAAGCTTAATAGCTGCGGGTCAAAAACCATAGAGCTACTTTCATATCACTCGACTCAACTCAACAAAATGTTATCTCGTTTCTCAAATGGAGAGATCAATGAATTGGGATGATTTCCTGCCCGACCATGGATCCCATACTTCCCCATAAACTGAAAATTCATAACTATAAGTTTTATGGAAATACCATTTAGTTGGCCAATGCCTCCGACTATTAAGACCCCAAAAAAATCAACAAATTAAAGCTTTATCCCAACCTTTTGGGGGATAAAATAACATGATATGCAATCTACTATATGTACCATGAAAGAAGAATTTTCTAGCCTGTACTCGATAATTCACCTATTTAGGCTTGTGCTTCGAAGTTTTACCTCAAGGACTTGTCAAGGAACTTGGAGGAGGAGAAAGAGGCCGAGGACTAGAAGGAGGAGGTGTCAGTGAAGGTGATGGAGCTATGGCTTTGATTTCGTAGAATGGGTATATCTCGTATCTAATATTACAACTTGGTTGCAAAACTCTCCCACCTTGTTTTCCATTGCAGCATTTTGGCAGATCACCTATAGCCACCCGAAGACATTGATTACAATCAGCCCCGGATAAATTTGGTGTGCATTGCACTAGGCTGTATAGTCTCTGAAGACTTATGAAGTTAACTTCTCCAGTTGCAAACCTCTTGACATATTGATCATTTAAAGATTGATCGCTCGAAGCCCGATTTGCTAATTCATCCACAGTATCTCCCTGCACCTGAGCAAACCGAACCTATTCTGTGATATTCTGCATATTCCACATATACACCTTAGGTGATTCATTCATGGTCCCAAACAAGACATGTTATCATAACGTAGCATGCACTGATCATACCAAATATAGGCCAATTTCTCCTTGGTACATTTCTGGACTATCTCTTGATTGGCATTCACTACACAATCATGGCAAGCATTAATGGTAACATCACCTCGACAGAGAAACAAGCCGTAAGCCGCACCTGGAGGACCACAACCAGCAGTTGCATTATAAAACAAGTTGTTGGGTGTATTGTTAGAAGAAAGATTAGAGAGGAGGAGATTGAGATTGGATTTAAAGGTGTTATTAGGAGAGTAAATGGTTGTGTTAGATCCACAAATATGATAGAGGTATTCAAAAGTATTAGCTTCAGTACTTAGACTGAGCAACCAGAGCCTGGTAATTACTACCACTAAGGCCTTGGAGACAATATCTCTGTAAGGAAACACCATGATGCCAACAATGAGAAAGAAAGTTATAGAAATTTTACTTTTATGTAGCAAATCATTGCCTTGGCTTCGGGGCGTATATAACAATATCTGTCAATAAAATGGTTGTGCATTATTTCTTTCTTAGTGTTCATATTTGGAGAATAGGGCAGTTTGACTTACACTCATCACAAGGAGGAAATTTCTTTGAGAAAGTTTTCACGACACTTTCAAAAAATGGAAAGAGCAATAGAATTGACAATTCTGTCACAGAAATGGAAATAATCAGTGGCCTGTTTGGGTTGGACCATGCTGTGCCCAAGGGCTTATAGACTAGCTTCTTCTCTCACTCAGCCAGTCCATGGTAGGTGCATTTCTTTGGCTGGACTGGGCCTAGGCCACCTTTATCTTTCCAATGATATGCGTCCTGAATCTTTCTTTGTCTCGAACCCCAGACACCTATAATAATGGTAGAGTAAGGAATCGCTCCAAAACGGAATTGACCAATGATGGTTGGTCAAAGCTCCTATAGGTAATCAGTCCTTTCTCATGAAATCGTAAGTGAGACTTCCGTATATATGGCACCATCCCAAGCTTTCGTCGTCAGCCTTGTCATTAGATCATTATCTATTTCAGGGGAGTAATATTGTCTTAACAGCCTTAACCTTACTTTGAAAAATTATTCTAAAAAATATTTGAAAGTTTTTACTAATGGCATTATCATTAGATTTATAAGTATCTATCTAGCAAAGAAAATTCATAAGTTACAGTGCAAATGGGTCATTTTTAAAATGTCAAGAGATCGTCGTGTCATTTTCATCAAAACTCATGAAATTCATAAATAATCTACAAACCATTGAAGTTGAGATCAAAAAAAAAAAATCCATTGAAGTTGCGGAGGAGGAGGATTCTTAGTCACAAGATTTACCTGCTCTCTCGCTCAGAACGCAAGGAGTGAATTCGCCATAAATTCGTGTTCCCATTTTTTTGAATTCATAAATCCAAAAATAAATTCGTCAATTAATCATTTAAATTACTCAGGGTTAGGAGCCCAAATACTAAATTGGGTCAGTCCAAATATTAAACTAACTTCTCATATTCTGTACCAACAGAATATTAGGCTTTCCAACTCAGAAGGTCAACCCGTGCTAACAAGAGCTGCCACTCACCTCGATTTATAGGTAAGTGTTTGTGGGAAGTTGCCTTGCCTATCTAACGTGGGATCACCTCTCACGCATAAATATGCCTTTCAAATCTTTCTGATTTTTTTTTTTAACAAGAAATGCTTTTTGATTTAAATAATTTATTGTATAAAAATTAGAATTTAGCTTTTTTAATTATATTTTTTATTCATTTCTATATATGTAATTATGCATAAACTATGATGTTTTCAAGATGCTCCCCCTCTAAGGGTTTTTAAAAAATTTCTACTCTCGCGCTCCCGCTCCTACTCTAAGTGACTTAGGGAGGACTCTTTCGGCCTTTGCTATATTTTTAAAAATATCAGTTAAGTCGACGTTTTCAAAATCACTTTCAGAAAAGTATTTAGATTTAGAAATAAGTTTAAAAATTAAGGGTGTAACTTGGGTAGGCCAACCTAGCCAAATCCAAAAAAATCAGGGCTTGGATTGAGGTTTTAAATTAAGAAATTTTGGAGACCGATTCCTCTTTATGGACTTATTTGGAGATAAGTCTATCAAGGAAATTATTTAATATTCAGTTCAGTTTGATTTTCATTGTTTAAAATACCCTCATTGGTTATATTTAATTAAAACAATTTTAGAAACTAAAAACTCCTAAATTTTAGGAGTTTTCCTAACATTAAAATTTTCTCTCTTATATTTATTTATATTCATATATAGAATATGACTATTTAAAAATAAAAAATAGTAACATTCAAATACAAAAATTTTACCACTTAAACAAAAAAAAAATTGTAACATTCAAAAATAAAAAATAGTAATATTGAATATTAATATTTTAAAAAATAACATCAATAACATGGTCAACAAAAAAAAAATAATATTGAATATTGATATTTCGGAAAAATAATAACATTTAATATTAATAGTAACATGCTCATCAGAAAAATAATAACATAGGAAAAAGTAGTAACATGAACAAAAAAAAAATAGTAACATGAAAAAAAAAAGTAACATATATAGTAATATTCAATATTAAATTAAGCATAGTCTTCTCACCAAAGAAAAAAAATCGAATCTATAATTTCTAATTGAGATCTGAAACAAGCCCTACAACATGGATCCAAAAAATAAAGAATTTCTAGATAACATGAAATTAATTTATGTGGAACTTCCATCAGATTTTTGGACAATGGAGTGGAGAACTTGTGGGTTAGTCAAAATATGTTGGCCCATACTTTTTAAAAATGTATATAACCTTTTGATTTTCATGTTTCTTCCAAACTTTATCATCATCGTTGTCGTCTCAGGATTGTAGTATCGAAAACTAGACTTTGCACGAAGTTGTTGTAGGAAAGATTGTTGGGAGAGGATCTGAAAAGACAAGTTAAAAATAATTGGGACCACTGAAGTATTTGGTCGAGAAATCTGGGTGTGAAGTTTTCTAGAGGAAAGTCATTGTATACAAGATAGAGAGAGACAGAGAGAGAGAGAGATGGTAGTGATGTTAAATTTAAATTTGAATATCATATTTTATGGAAAAATCTTCTATTAAGTGTGAGTCAAGATAACCGTTTAGGAAACTGATTTAATGTTGAAGATTGCTTTTAAGTCATTAGAAGAGTATTTTGGAGTTTTGAAAAAATTGTAGACTTAATTACTTATTAATAAGATTAAAAATAAACTTACTCCTAAATAAATTTTATTAGCAGACTAAACTCATTATATGTCCCTTAACGAGGACTCAACCCCAATTTTCACTTTTTGGGTTGAACCTAGGCTAGAAAACTCCAATTCAAATTCAATTCGGATAGTGCGCAGATTGAGGTGTCGAATTTACGGGTTAAATCCGAATCCAACCCGAAATAATTAAATCGGGCTTACCCGATTATAGAACTCAGGCTCGACCTGAACTAGGGTTTCAATTTCGTTCTCCAGGTGCCTCTTTTTGTTGGTCGCTTATCTTCTCTTAGACAACCAACTCCATCGTTTCTCTCCATCTTTTTTGAGAAAATCCATCTCTCTCTCTCTCTCTCTCTCTATCTATCTATCTCTTACAATTGCTCCCCTTCTCTGCCTGTCTGCAATCTCCACCATCTCCTATTCGCCTTCCAAAACCCTAAAAAACCTAAAAATCCTCTCCACCTCCCCAACTTCACAGTCCCATCTTTTTTCTCCATAAAACCCTAAAATCCTGGTAGTGAAGCAAGTGGATCTGTAACAATGTCGATGTCGAAGAGCTCGAAGATGCTTCAATACATCAATTATCGGATGAGAGTTACCATCCAGGACGGCCGTCAATTGGTGGGCAAGTTCATGGCCTTCGACCGCCACATGAACCTCGTCATCGGAGATTGCGAAGAGTTCCGGCAACTACCTCCGGCGAAAGGCAAAAAGAACGAGGAGCGAGAGGAACGACGTACTCTCGGCCTCGTACTCCTCAGGGGCGAAGAAGTCATTTCAATGACCGTCGAAGGTCCTCCTCCTCCCGACGAGTCTCGAGCCAAAGGCGCCGGTTCCGTCCAGTCTGGGCCCGGTGTTGGTCGGGCCGCGGGCCGTGGCGTCCCCACTGGGCCGCTTGTCCAGGCCCAACCTGGATTAGCTGGGCCGGTTCGTGGCGTTGGTGGGCCTGCCCCTGGAATGATGCAGCCACAGATTTCTCGCCCGCCGATGAGTTATCCCCAACCGCCAGTTATGCGGCCGCCGAACCAGATGGGGGCCCCTTACCCTGGCCAGGCGCCACCTCAAATGCCTAGGGGCCTGCCGCCACCGCCTCAGTTTGCTCAGCGGCCAGGTGGGCCGCCACCTGGGTCATACCCGATGCCGCCTCAATTTTCACAGAGGCCGATGGTTCCGCCCCCTCAGATGATGAGGGGACCGCCTCCCCGACCTGGGATGCCACCTCCCCCGCACCCTGGTATGATGCCTCCACCGGGTGGTGGTATTCCAGTCTATGGCCCACCTCGTCCTGGGATGCCACCTCCACCAAATGCCCCTCCACAAAATCAGCCACCACAGCAGTGATTTGGTAAGATGTTTTGAAATTCAATGCGTTTATTGAATCTAATTATAATGCACATTTCTATTATCTTTGCTTGAACTTGGCTAAATGTTGTTGTAATGCTCTACATAATAATGAAATGTTTAGACGATCTCGAGAATAAGGGAAATCAAATCTTCTGTTTGGGTAGCTGGTAGAGAAATCTTCCCTTACATTGTGTTTCTGTCCTGTTGGAATGTGAGATTTTGATGTAGTTCTATAATTCATAGGTGCAATAAATTATTGATATTAGTGTTGTGAATGAGGTCAATGTTTGGTGCAGTGATTAAAGTATCGTGTTTTTAAACATATCAAGTGTTAAGTGTATGTTCAATTCAGTCTGTCTAGCACCCTCAATGAATGCATACTAAGTTGTGTAATGACCAATTTAGTGTGCGCAAAGTAACCTCATGATGCTCCTTTTACTATTGCCAAGACATTGAGACATATTCTTGAGTTGTTTTATTTCCTTTTGAGTTCCCTTCATCTTCTTGTGTATTCCTTCATATTCCTTGTGGAGACTTATGGAAAAATAAGAAAGACTGTTATAATGTGGCAGAGGTTGATGCATTGGACAGCTGGTCCTACTGACTATGTAAATTGATGGTTGGGGGACCACTAGCATTTATTCTAGGTGGAAGATGTTTTTTTTTTAATTTTTATTTGAAACACTTTGAAAAAGTACCACATTGATACCATAAAAATTTGATGATCTGGGGCATTTTGGTTTTCCCGTTGTTGCATAGCTAACACTAGTATTTTGAAGAGTTGTACTAGATTACGATTTATTCATAGAATATTTGTTTTCAATTCCAAGTCATAGTATTTGTTAAGATTTTGGATGGTGGTGCTCCCTATGCCTTTCCATGTATGTGTCTCATTGATCTGTTCAACAAAGTTTCGGTCTATGTTTATGATTCCATAACTAATGTATCCCCATTTAGTTGGAGCTTGAACTTGATGGGGCACCCTTTTTTTCCTGTCATCTTCTCGGTTTGTTTTTGCCTTCTCTGACTTCTACTTGAATTTTGTTGCTTCTTATAATAGTGAGTCATATGACGCATCAAAATAAAAAAAGTAAGTCATATGCTGGATGTTGTTAGCTTCAATGTATTTGAATTTTAAACCACTTGGGTGACCATCTTGGAATTTGCATTTGGTGGCTTGTATTTCATTTCACATGGAAAATTATTTTTCATTATATAAGTGATTTGAAAATGAAGATCTTGCCGGGTACCAAAAAAAAAAAGGAAAACCAATTTTCAAATGTAAAAAACAAACAAAAAGTAGAGGCCAAATCTAAAGTTTTGGAAATTTTGAATTATATGTAACCATATATTATTTGGATTTGTGTTTAGTTTTTTGGTCGTTAGAGAGGAAATTGGGTCCCTTAATCTATCTTATCAATGGTGTGGTTCAAACCAAAGTGCTTGCTCCTGTGTAGTCTTGCCTTTATAGGGGTTTAGGTACTAAATTAGTATAAGAATTTTTTTGGGTCCGACTATGAGATTAGAAAAAATTGAAAAGTAGATAAAAACCACTAGGGGTGATGATTTTTTATACGACACGCGAAATCGACACGAAATTAGCGGGTTAGGGTTGATTATTTTTCAACACAAACCCGTAAATGACACGACCCGTTAACACGAATAATAAATGAGTCGGGTTATTTTCAAACACAAAATTGACACGAACTAGTATTATAGCCATAAAATAATATTTATTATATTTTATCAAATAGTGATAAAATTATTGTATAAAAAAGATATTTTTACTCATTTTTATTATTATATTTATTAAATTAATTTTTAGTTTATAGAAAAAGTATGAATATAGGTTCATTAAGTGATAATTAAATTTTAAACTTAAATCTGAGCGTTAAATTTTTTATTCACGATTTATATGGGTCAGCAAGAACATAAATAGATCGACTCTACTCGACACGATTAGTTAAACTGTTTAAGTTAGAGATGACTAATGATTGACACGAACCTAAAATGACACAACACAAACACGATACGACTCGATTGCCACATCTAAAAACGACAACCAATGACTTATGCCAATAGTACTTATCTAGAATAATTACTCTAAAATACTCCAAACTTGGCATTCCAAATCTTCTTTGGCTATATTTTTCATTTTCATTTCTGTTGACAATACTTACATTGTCGAAAGTGCATTATGAAAAACGAATTCAAGTGCTTAAGTAATAGAACTTGCATTAAAATTACAAAGAAAAATGAACCTAGATGTTGTTACGTGCACACTTTTAGGAATTTAGAAAATAAACGAAAACTAAAATTGGGGAAATAAAACCCAATAAGAGTAGGGGAGGGGGTGAAAACCTCCAATGGTTCAATTCAAGAAGAACCGAATCTCCAAAATTTTACAAAAAAGTTTATCACAATATTCAATATACCATTTCCATTGATAGAAAGACATTTAAATTCAAGATGATAAAAATTACCTGAATAACTAACTTAACTCATGACTCTACTATCTTAGTAACTACCAAGAAAATCCACACCATACACTATCACTATCTATTCACTAATAATCTTTCAATAACTAACTCCTAGATTACATAAAAAATATATTAAAATGTGCACATAACAGATGCATACCTTGGCCACTAAATTTCCCCTGAATTGTTGGGACATTATATTGTAATTTCTTTCTCCTTATTTTTCCGCGTCACTCATTCTTGTTTTTTTACACACATAGCATTGCTTTTCAACTCATAAAAACTCTACTTGATTTTCTTGCAAAGTAAGCATGCTTTAGAATGCTTAATTATTTGCAGGCTAAGATTCCACATATATTAGGTGGCAGGTATTTTTTTATTAAACTGACTGCCAATATGATTTTTCTTTCCAATTGACAATATGTCAACATTTAACCAACTATGCTATAAATGGTTTTGGTGTTGCTAAGGTGATTTCAATATTCATGAGACTAAGGTTCTTTTTTGATAAAGGAAGTATATTATGTCTAGATAAAGAAAATCCCTAACATACAGAGCTCAAAATCCTCCTCAAATCCCTTTTCTTACATATCTTCTCTCAAATGTCACTTTCCAAGCATAAGAAGGAAACGAAAAGGGAAAGATTAAGGGAATGAAAACATTTTGATTTCAAAGTCTCGAGTGCTACTGTAACGTTTGCTTGCAATCTCTATTGAGCCATCATTTTCAACATACTCTCACGCCTCCTAGTGAATTGTATCCTCTGATTCAGGTGTATATGTAAATCATGGCGCACTTTACTCTCAAACTCCAGTTTCATTTCACATCACCTAAATGGCAGCTTCAATCCCCAACAACAACTCCTTCATAGTCCATAGTCCACCGTGTCCTGCAAAAAACTGCAAAGCAGATCATCACTCTCTTGAACATAAATAATCCAAAAGTCCCTCTACAAACTCTTGACCACCCATTTCCATTATCAAACCGACAATGACATTGTCAAAAAGGTCACTATCTTTTCTGCTCAAAACTCTAAAAGAAAATCCTCCGTGAAGTCTTTCTTGGGTTTGGTTTCGATTCAGCAACATTGGGTATTAAGTTATAAGGATTCTGGGCTTCAAGCTGGAGTTAAAAATTCCGAATGGGCTTGAGCATTGCTCAGTAAGTTTGAGTTCTTGACAAAGCTTGAGGAATTTCCCTTCTGTGTGTTGGACAGTAAGTGTGGTGCAGTTGTGAAGGGAATACCACATTGCTTGACCGGGGCACTTATTGAGGATGATGACAAGTTTCTTGGATATACATTATGTAAGGGTCTGTTATCGTTTGACCTGCACAATAAGGTGTTTTGTCAGATGCTGGTACCATGGAGAAATTTCTTGGATATTGGATGGTGAATGTGGTTGAAGCGAGAAACTGAGATAGTGGCTCAGAAGGCTAAGGGGATTCTGTTTTGTTTAATCAGGAAATCAAGGGTCAAGAATTTTCCAATTGGCAGAGCGGTAGGTTTACCAAATCATTTAGCTAAACGGACAACCTTGTTCTTGTCAAGGGGATGAGAGTCATGAGACAATTCAGAAGATTGGTCGAGGAAGATGGTCTAATGGAACTAATGAACAAGGGTTCATGGTCTATACAAATTAGCCGCTTGAAAAACACACCATGGTTCTTTACCCATCTATATTGTTGATATTATTAGTATTATTAAAAAGAAATATGCGTATTTGTTTGGTAAGCAGTGGGCAATATTATTTTGTCTACTCAGTTTTTGTTGGATAATTATTAATCAATGCACTTTTATCGAAATTAATTATTTTGTTAAAAGTTAAAACTCAAGGTTGATTTTGAGGTTGATTTTCTGAGTTAATTTAGAGTAAGCACAGGATGAATAAGAGATCATTTGGCTGTGTTAATATTTAAACATAGGAGATCTTAATTTTGTCCATGTGTCTTAGTCTTACTCAAGTTGGACACTCACCACCATGTGATGAATGAACTTAGCTATTAGGTGTCACAATCTCATAGGGCCAAAGAAAAAAGATTTGTAACAAGTCAGGGCACTCAGCTCTTGCCTGCTATCATCGCATTGCATGGATTATGCTTACCAAGGAAAATAACCTCCTTGACAGCTGACTGACATGACAACTTCATCCTCTAATACTGATGTAAATTCACCATATTGGATTGCTGACTCAGGGGCTTCCCATCATCTTACTTCTAAATTAGCCAATTTATCTCTATCGTCTGAATATCAAGGGACAGATCGGATCACCATTGGTAATGGTCAAGGTTTGTCAATCTCTCACATAGGAAGAATTCATTTGCAGCTCTCTTCTCATACTTTTGATATTTCCCTTGTTCTTTGTGTTCCTTCTATAACCTCCAACTTGCTTTCAGTGTATCAAATCTGTGTTGACAATAATTGTCAATTTATTTTTTATGCTAATTTCTTTTTTATTCAAGACAAGGCTATGGGGATGCTGCTCTATTAAGGCCAGAGTCATAATGGCCTTTATCCTATTGCAGCACCATGTTCTCAGTAGTCTTCTCCTCAAACACATCTTGACTTTCAAGCTTCTGATTCCTTGTGGCACTCAAGATTGGGTCATCCTTCTCAGTCAATCTTAACTTAAGTGCTTCATCAAGCAAAATTACCTAATGTACCTTCCAAACATTCTTCTTTTACTTGCACTCATTGTATTAGTGGTAAAATGACCAAGTTGTCATTTCCTCTTTCTCAAACACTGACTATGTCTTCTCCTCAAATTCTGCATAGTGATGTATGGGACCTACTCCAGTGCTTTCTTTTCAATGTTTTAAGTACTATGTTCCCTTTATAGATGACTTCAGCAAATATACTTGATTGTTCCCTCTTGGTTATAACTCTGATGTTGAAACTGTTTTTTATAAATTCAAGCCATGTGTTGAGAATTTATTAAATCTAAGGTGCAAAATTCTTAGAACAATTGGAGGTGGAGAGTATCACTCTCGTAAAATTCAAACTTTTCTTTCTTCTCATGGCATTCAACATTAGAAATCTTATCCTCATACTCCTAAACAGAATGGTGTTGAAGAAAGGAAATATAGACACATTATCAACACAACCATCACTTTTTTAGCTCAACCTTCCATTGCTTTGTCATTCTGGTACCATGCTTTTGCAACTGCTATTTTATTTTATTTTATTTTTTTATCAATTGATTACCAAGCAGAACACACATCAAATAAGTCCCCCTTTGAACTTTTGTTTCATTCTCTACCAGATTACACTTATCTTGAAACATTTGGTTATGCTTGTTATCCTCTTCTCAAACCCTATACCACTCATAAACTTCAACCTAAATCCACACAATGTGTGTTTATTGGTTATGCACTAGATCAAAAGGCTTATCTTTGTTTCCAGCCTACGACAAAAAAAGGCTTTGTTTTTAGGCTTGTTCTTCTTGATGAGACTGTTTTCCCATTTGCCTCTACATCATCCTCTGTCTCTTCCTCTAGCTTACCTTCTATTTCAGACCTTTTCTCCCCATCTTTCTTATTAAAACAACTGTCCTCCTCCATGTCTACTTCTATTGATACATTTGCTCCTTTACATTCAGCTTCTTCAACACCTGCTCCTTCTGCAATCATTCAAAACTTAATTGTTCCTTCATGTTTTTCAATTTCAAATTTATCAGCACCTTCTGCATCTTCTAATGAGCATCCTTCATCTACTGATTTATTACTTTGCATTTCTACTTCACATTTTCCTGAGCCTACAAATCCATTACTTTAATGCCCAGCTACCTCCAATCATCCCATGCAAACCAAATCCAAGTCTGGTATAGTCAAGCAAAAGACCTTTTTCACCACTACACAACCTACTGAACCTAATTCATTCATTGCTGCATCCAAAATTCCTGAGTGGAGACTAGCAATGGCCTCAGAATTCATAGCTCTTCAACAATAGGGTACCTGGACTTTAGTCCCAGCTGACCCTAAACATCATATTATAGGTTGTAAGTGGGTCTATAGAATCAAGTGACTAGCTGATGATTCTATCTCAAGGTATAAGGCTCATTTGGTTGCAAAGGGCTTTCATCAGGAAGCTGGCATAGATTATGAGGAGACTTTCAGCCCAGTAGTGAAACATGTTACTGTCAAGGTTATTCTTGCTATTGCAGCCCATTATAACTAGAATTTGAGACAAATTGATGTTAAAAATGCTTTTCTCCATGGTTTTCTTAAAGAGGAGGCTTACATGATGCAACTTCTAGGCTTTGCAGATCCTTATTTCCCCACAGCAGTTTGTAAGCTTCACAAGTTTGTTTATAGCTTGAAACAGGCTCCTCAAGCTTGTTTTGAAAGGTTTATCGATCATTTACTTACCTATGAGTTTCAACCATCAAGTGTAGATTCCTTATTGTTCATAAGGAAAACCTCTTCTTCTGCTCTATGTGGATGATGTCATCTTATTAACAATTTAAACTCCATTTTTACCATGACAGATATGGGACCCCTCTATTATTTTCTTGGTTTAAAAATTAAATGCACAGCTACATGCCTTTTTCTCTCCCAACACAAGTTTGCTTCTAATTTACTGACCAAAACTCATATGACTGATTGCAATCCTTATAAAAACCCATCTTTCACCTCTGTTAGACTGACTAAACATGAAGACACTCCTCTCACTAATCCAACCTCTTTTAGGAGCTCTCAAATACTTTACCTTTACTAGACCTGATCTTAGTCATTTTGTTAATCAGATCTGTCAATTTATGCATATTCTAACTAACAAACACTTGGCTGCTCTTAAAAGAATTCTTCGATACCAAAAGGGTACCATCACCTATGATCTGTTTTATAGGAGATCATCTTCACCTTCTCACCCCTTGGTTCTTTCTGCCTACATTGACGCTGATTGAGCAGAGGACATTACAAACAGGAGATCCACCCCTGGATTCTTGATTTTCTTAGGATCTAGTATGATTCATTAGGGTACAAAGAAGCAATATATTGTGTTTAGATCATCTACCGAAGCAAAATATAAAGCCTTGGCCACAACAACTACTTAATTGTCGTGGCTAAGAATGTTGTTGTGTGATTTATACATCTTTCTTTCTACTCCTCCCACTATATGGTGTGATAACATCTCAGCACTTGCATTGGCCAACAATCCTCTTTTTCATGGTCGAACAAAACATATTGAGGTGGATTAGCATTTTGTCTGAGAGAAGGTCACTCGTTAGGGATCTCTCACTTCAACATGTGGCCAGTGAGGATCATTTAGTCGATGCCTTAACCAAGTCCTTATTTTCTAGTCATTTTTTGCCTTTCAGAGACAAACTTCTACCGACATCATCTCCATCAGTTTGAGAATGATAACCAAGAGACCCAATAACAAGAAATCTATTAGTCTATTAACAGAATTAGTTAGTACTCAGTTAGTGATTAGTTAGGCGAGTTAGTTATGCTAGTTGTAAAATTATTCACGTGTATATTCCATTGTATAACTCACACACTGACTGATACAGTACATATATGTACATGTGAATCAAAGGAGGTGAATAATATACTCCGATCATTCTAGATCTTCATCTTCATCTCTCTCTCTCTCACTCTTTCTCTCTGTGTTATTGTTTTTTCTTCATCAGATCTAATCTAAGATCTAAAGCTCATAGCTCAACACTAAAGTCCTTCAGTGGGGGGGGGGGGGTTGCCACTGCTAGAGTTCCTGAGGTGAAGTGAAGGGCCGCGCAGAGTGCCGGTGAGGATTAGGTTAGGATTAATTTTAGTTTTAGGTAAAAATATATTAAGGGGTATTAAAAGGTTTTTTTAAGTAAAATTGTTAATTGATATTTCGATAAATTATAATCACACCTCCTTAGATTGTTATAATTATAGAGACACCCCTTCGATTATTTAAAATATTACTGACCCTCCTCATAGCGTATGTATTGGTTTCACATAATACCCCTACCATTAGATGTTACTGATAATCAAAAGAAAGTGATTATACTTTCTATGAATTGCTCAGGTGTGGGTATGTTGAGGGTTTTGTTGACAAGGTTAGGTTTTTTAGGGTTGATGGTTAGATGAGGCTTTATGTACGGGGGAAAGAGAGAATGGGGTTGCAGAACGATTATGGGTTTAGGGGTTGAGATGAGGGTGCAATGGTGGTTTTATAAGAGAATGTGGCTTGGATTTTTTTTTGGGTTCGATTGATAGCGTGGTGCTGTAGTGAGGCTAGATTTGGCTATGATGAAACGGTACTGTTGTTATCAATGGAGCAGTGGTGTAGTGAAGTTGTGAAATTCTTGACAATGGAGCATACGTTTACTAGGAATTTTGTGATACAAATCTCATTTTTGTTCATTAAAATTTTATGAGTTTTCAGATGGATCTTAACTACGTGTGGGAATATGTTTTACGAGACCAAACGAAAAGAGAACAGAGTGTTATTATTCATACTTGAGATGATTTATTTGATTCAATAACAAACTTTAAGGGGTCTAATTATAATTTATTATAATAATTTTATTACTTAGAATTTAATAAATTTGAACATGATTAAAGTTCGCAACTCAGATTTCTCATGAGGCTAAAAAGGGATGGGATGCTTCTAAAGAGTGGTTGACCCCCTCTTGTGTCGGTTATTTCCATTTTTTCATGGGTTTTGCCAGTTCTTTTGGTGTTTTTATTAGTGCAATGATATTAAAAACGTCTTTTTGTGTGTGTAGGGTCAAACTTCATGCAAAAATCCCTCAGATCACTGGTGTTGGTAGATTGTTTGGATTGGTCTGTGACGGTAGATGGTGGTAGATCCTCTGGATTGATCAGTGATGTTAGTTGTTGATATCTATGGCTTTGAAGAATGGTTCAACCGTACGCTTCTGGTCTGAAAAACAAAATTGATATCTTAATTTTAACCGCTACATGAATCTTTTTATTGCTCTTGTGATATTTAGTGTTGATGTAAGTGTGTTGCTTCAAGATGTTCTTGGTCACGGGATTTTGGACCAAATGCAAGTGCTTAATCCTTTAGTCTGCTTTTTTGTTATTGATTGTTTCTTCTTCTTGCTTTTTTATTGATGCCAATTTTACCAATGTGATTGACTAACGCCGTGTTTATGGAGCTTTATTACTATGTAATCCTTGTCCGAAATGAGGGTGACTGGCTGACGGTGCTACTAATCAGTAAGATATTACAGAAAGCAGTATGCAGACTACCTGAAACATGTTATCATTGTTAGCAGTACGGTGAATGATGGAGATAGATCAATTGTCATTGCTACTAATCAAGCAATCAGTATGATCTAAAGAACTGCTTTATGTAGAATATCAGTTAGCATAGTTGGTATTATGCTATTGTGTCCTCTTTGACTTCTTTAGATGATTAAAGTTACGAATCTACGAATACAGGGAAAGAACACCTTCCATCAGGGTAGTCCAGAGGATGAGATTGTACGGATTAATATCTCGGTATTCTAATTCTCATAGTGACACTCTAATTGACTCGATCTACGTTTTTTGTGAGTGATTGTGCATATCCCAGGTGAATTGGGCGTTTCCGTTGGACCCTTCTGTTAAGCGGAGTCGGGCCATTCAATACAAGCCTTGTCCAAACATCTTCCAAACGCACACCTCATGCTAGGGGTATTGGATTGAAGAGGACGACCTCGTTAATGATTCAAGTGTAAACAAAATTGTTGAATGATACTTCTTTTCCCTTTAACGTCCCATACAGTTCAACCTACAGAGGTTGAGCCACAGTGTTACATGGCAGCTCTGTGAATAAGGAAGCTTTGAAGGGTATTTCAGGCATTCGTGTAGACAAGGATTTATTTATTTATTAATCAGAAACGATAGCAATTTTATTATTGAGAAATATCAGCTAGGAGATGAGACATTACAAAAGCCAGTGGCTCTCCTAACCATACATCAACATTGTCTACAAATTTAGCATTTTGTGTCAATTTTTATTTGTTATTTCATTTTGTGTCAATTCATGTGTCACTCCCAATTTTCATGTTCGTCTTACAATTAAATGTCTAAAATTTTTAAGTTTTTTTTTAACAATTTTCAAAGGGATAATTCAAGTGGTAACATGAACAAGGTGATTAGTCAAGAAAAAAAAACAATCCTCGGATAGCAGCCGTGATAACACCAAAAGAAGGAAAAATTTCAGTCTCACCCCCTTCTAAGTTATCTTATCTTTAAGGACATTTTCTCTATTTTTTAAATCTTTACTGACACTCTGTATAAGATTAAAAATATTAATTAGAATACAATTTTACTAAATTATCCATGATATATTTTAGGAAAAATTTCATCCACATTCGCTCTAGATAAGTATATTTTCAATGAGTCTCTATTTATTTTTAAATTTTTTTGACATATTAAAATTTGGGTCAATTAAAACTCAATTCTAGTTAATCAAAATTTATTTTTTATGAATTAAAATTTGAGTTTATTAAAAATTATAATTTTTTTACGTATTAAAATTCTATTCGACCCGATTTTAGATTTTAATTAACTAGCATTGAATTTTAATCGGTCTAAATTTTAATACATAAAAAATATAAATTTTAATCGATTCAAATTTTAATATGTAAAAAATAAATTTTAATCAACTTGAATTGAATTTTAATTGACAAGAATTTTAATAAGAAAAAAATATAAATTTTAATGACTCGAAACAAATTTTAATCGGCACTAATAGTTCAGGTAGAGCTCAAATCAGCTCGAATTTTTAATCGAATTTTATGTAAGATTGTTTGAGGTTTATGTAGGAATAATTTTGGTATTTTGGATTTTTGTTGTTGTTAGAAATGGTGGTTTAAGGTAAGGGTGTCAGTAATGTTTAAATATAAATTAGAAGAGATGTCAGTAATGCTTTGAATAATAGAGAGGAAGGTTTTGAAGATATGATAAATTATAATGAATTTTGGCTGAAATTTTGTAAAGAAGAAATATTAACACCATGATCCTGAGCTTGATAACCTGGGCAGTATCTCCATCCAATTCAACGTCCGTAAATTCCTGGAGCAAAGCAAAGGCTACAGCTTGAGCTTCATTTGCTTCCAACATTTCTACTTGTTCCGAGTCCGCACTTGAACTCAGCTTCATTGGCAATCCAACAGGCCTAGTCATACAAGTGCCACAAAAGCTTTGCTAAATGACACTTTTCTCCCCTTTAACTTTTTATATTATAGTTTAGCCTTTAGATTTATTATATGCTCTTTTATTATTTTACTAGTTATTGTCCGTACCTAAAGACACGAAGTAATACAAAAAATTGTCAATCATAAATATATTTGTATTCACATCCAAAACTAAATCACAAATATAAATGACATAAAAAGAAATTTAAACACCGATTGTAGTGAGAGGTGAGAGGTGGTGGGAGACGGTGATCGTTATAGTAGGATAGTGAAGACCGTGATGGTGGTAGCAGTCGTGGGTGACAACGGTTATAATAGTGGTGGGGTGACGGTGATGGTGATGGTGATTGGCAGTAATGTTAGTGGGCTGACAAAGGTGGTGGGCAACGATGGATGCTTGTGGGCGACGAAGGGGTGGCTGCGATGGCGAGCGACGACAAATGGTAATGGGTTATGGTAGTAGTGGTGGGCAATGATGGTGTTGGCGGGTGGTGGTGGGATTATTGTGATAGTGATAATAAATATAATAATAAGATAATGATGGTAGAGGTGGGCGGCGGTGGTTGCAATTGGTGATAGATGACAACGGTGGTAGTGGTAGTGATTGTAGCAGAGGTGTTGGTGGGGTGACAACGATGGTGGTGTGGTGGTGGTAGTGGTGATGGTGGTGGCGGTAGCGGTTGCCATGGGGTAATGGCCGCGGTGGTGTGGCAATAGTGGTGGTGGGATGACGACAATGAAGTATTTTGTAGAGAGGTAATTTTAAAGAAGTAGAAGTTAATTTTTTTTTACTTACTTATCAACAAATACTTTCTAAATGACATTCTAAGCAATATGCAAAATACCACTAAAATCATGATAATCTACAAAGGTTATGGCTGAAAATTTTCCAATAAACACTTTAATGTTTAATTTCAAAAATAATCCGAATCGTTTGATGGCAAAGGTGGGGGTGTGGACCCTCAGTGTTGAATGGCAGATATGTGAATAAGGAAAATAGGAAGCATATTTAAGTCATTAGGGCATTAGTAATGTTGTGCTTATTAAGTTTCTAGGTTTTTGTTAATTCAAATTCAACGCTTAAAACAAATGTATTCGGCACTTATTAATTAAGTCTGTTTGATAACTAAAATTTAAACTCTTTTAATATGTTAAGTGCTCTTAAAAATAGACTACAATATTAAGAAAGAGATCTCTTAATTAATTCTAAAAACTAAAAGTGCTCAGCAAAATCATTTTTAATAGTATTTATAATATAACAATTACATCCCAAAATATTTTATAATATTATCAAAAATCTAATTAATTTTATTTCCAAAACCTTTAACCTATTTATCCTCCTGGTCGATCTCTTTTTTAGCGGGTAATAGGTAAGTCTTCTTCTTCTTCTTCTTCTTCTTCTTTTTTTCTTCCTTGATCTTCTGCAACAAAAATATTCATACATAATTATACAAACACACACACACACACGCAATACAACACAGTTACACACACAACACACAAGCACTACACACACATGTACTACACACACACTCTGAGCACACACACATATTCTTAATAAAATTTAATTTATTATATATTTTTTAATATTATTCAATTATTTATTAGTTATTATTATTTTTTGATTAGATATTATTGTTCATTTATTGTGTTATTCAATTTGTTATTGTTCACTTATTGTTATTCGATTATTTATTAACTATTGTTTTATATTTTTTTGAGCAGATGTTATTGTTCATTTATTGTATTATTCAGATATTATTTATTTATTTATTGACTAGATGTTATTATTCACTTATTGTATTATTCAAATGATATTTTTTTTTGATAAGATGTTTGTTAAATGTAGATTACAGTATGATAATAATGATTATAATTTATGTTATGACATATTTTATAAATATTTTTAAATTAAAGAGTGGAAGGATAAACTAAAAATTAATTTATTTTCAAATGTCAGTTTTGTGTAATTATCAAATAGTTTAGTTTAATTCAGTATTTAAATTTAAGTGAATACTAAACAATCCATAAATTCAGCATTCAATTTTCAATTTTCAAACTTCAACTTTTAGTTTTATCAAATACTACCCAAAATTTTCATTCCAAATGCGGCATAATTTTTATCGTTGAATATTAATGGAACTGAATCTTCTAGTGAGAGAAACTATGACTTCTCTCTAGGATTTTCAAAGCGAATGAGTGACATACCAAGTTCATCCCATATTCCACCAAAACCACCCGACTTACAACCTATTAACCCACCACAAACACAGTCCACCTATGTTTCTTTCTTCAAACAATCATCCAAACCTATTTTTGTGAAAGAATCTTTATACAAGATTGACAAACCTATTGTATTTTATGAGGGGGAGCCCGCTTTCTACTTCAACAATGAAGAGGTTAAACAATCTTGTTTATCTCTTCAATATGCGTTAATAGGCAAGTGTGTTTATGGTAGACCTAGTCTGGGTGTGATTTGAGAGGTGATAAGGTCTAAATGGGGATTGAAAGGTGAGTTTGATATAGGTTCAATAGACTCAAGACTCGTGTTGATATGTTTTGAAAAGCAAGAAGATTATGTGAAGTCGTGGTTAAAAGATGCTACTATCATCAAGGATTATTTGTTTAGATTCTTTAAATGGTTTTCTGTGTTTGTACCAGGGATTGAGCCATCCATTGTTCCTATGCGGATATCCTTACCTAGGTTGCCTTTGAATTTTTTCAAGATACCGTTTTTTGGAGTTGCTGGTAAAACCCATAGGCAAAGTTTTGGCATATGATCAAGCGACACTCTCGTTAGCCAGGCCGGGGGTAGGAAGGATATGTGTGGAGGTGAATCTACTTGCCAATAATCCAAATAGAATTTGGATTGATATGGGTGCTGAGGATGCAAGATGGCAGAGGATCGTATACGAAAGAAACAAGAAATTCTGCAAAAGTTGTAGAAAGTAGGGGCATGGCGAGGAAGAATGCAGGAAAAGGAAGGTTTCAGGGTTACTGGAGGAGAATAAAAGAGAAGATCCAGTTTCCAAAGAGGTAGAGATAGGAAAGGAAAGAAAGGAGAAGAATAAAGGAAGGGATAGTCAGTACATGCAAGCTAATGGGAACTCGCAAAAGGATGCTACTGGTATAAGGGCCAATCAATCAAAATTAAAACAAGCAAATTTAGCACAGCCAATTAAGGGAGTCTGGAAGCAGCAACAGAAATCAATTCAAGTAAGTAATTCTCAAAATGTAACAGTTACTGATTTTGGAAAGTCCATTAATTACATTTTTGAAGGAAAAGATATGGGAGCATATAAATCAATTAGAGCCATGGAAAAAGGGGAACAGTCGGGTAAAGATACTACTACTAATTTGGGCAAGGATATTTTATTAAAGGCAACTATGTAAGGGACAGATTGTGCAAATCTTGTTCACGATTCTGTAAATGCAACTGAAGATTCTCTGGCGTCTGTGGAAGAAGATTCACCACCAGCTACTGTCAATAATTTACCAGCCTCCATTAGAAGCCTTTCTGCAATAAATCCAGCGGGTGATGACCTGGAACAAATTGGTAGGCATAAGGCTCAATCGCTACATGATAATTTAAAGATGCATGCGGAGGTAATAGAAGAAGTGGGAGTGCAGAGGAGAATGAAACAAGTAAAACCTTTATCTCCAGTTCAAGTGGGGGTAGGAGATAGGTGTCAGTAATCAACAATATTTGCAATTTACAGACTCTACTTATTATATGGATCATGCATTCACATACAGTAAAATTTCAAATGTTAGCTTGGATGAGGGACTGGGCTTAATTTGTTCTAAGGAACCCCCTAATAGAGGATACTACTCAGATGGAGATATTCCTAATAATACTGAACCTATAGAGGTAGACTCTCAAGGTTCGGAAGCTGATGATAGCTATAGTCTAGAATTGAGAAGTACAGTGGCTGTTCATGGCATGGTAACCAGATCAAAATCTGGTCAGGTTAAAAATTCTAATCAATTTTAAATGATTAATATGATTATATGGAATATAAGAGGAGTAGGGCGAGGCCCTAAGAAGAGGCGGCTGAAGAAACTTTTAAAGTTACATATTATTTGTTTTGTGGCAATCCTGGAACCCAAACAGGGGGTGCAAAGTCTGGCTGACTTAGCTAAATTTTTAGACATGTCATCTTATGAGGTTAATGTTAGAGCTGAAAAGCATGTTTGGATTATGTGAGATCAAAGGTTGACAGTGAAGCTGGTGGATACTCATTTACAAATTCTAACTGTGGAGGCTTCTTACTTGGGCTCTATGTCGTTTTGGATTTCTGTGGTATATGCCCAATGTGATTACATGTTTAGAAGACCGCTTTGGGAATATTTAAGTAATTTTCAATTAAACTCAATGCCATTGATGGTCGCACGGGATTTTAATGCAGTTGTTCAGTCTGGAGAAAATAGAGGAAGGGCAGTTCCTTCTATCTCTACTATGGAAGATTTTGGGAATTTCATTCAGGCAAATAGCTTAATAGATTGTGGATACTCTGGTAGTGAATTTACTTGGTGTAACAATCGCCAAGGCAGAGCAAGGATGTGGCGAAATCTGGATAGAGTGTTAGTTAATCTGAACTGGAGTGGGAGATTTGAATCTACAAAAGTAATACACAAGGCCAGAGGCAGGTCTGACCATTGTCCTCTGTTGATCAATATACAGGATACTCCAAATACTCAGAGGATCGCTTATTTCAAGTTTGAAGACATGTGGGTGCAACATTCCTCATTTAAGTCTTTGATTGCTGAAAAGTGGAGAGGAAATTACTTGTCTAATCCTATCGAGAATGTATTTTTGAAATTGAAATATTTAAAGTCTCACTTGAAGCAGTGGAATAAAGAAGTTTTTGGCAATATTTTTGAAAAGATTAAGCAGGAAGCAGTTTTAATGCAGGTTGAAATAGCTATAGAAGAAGATGCTTCAAAGTTCAATTTATTACTCTTGGAAAAGGCCAAGCAAGATTTGGATAACACTCTAAGGTTGGAGGAAATATGCCGGAAACAAAAGGCTAATATGAGGTGGTCTTTGGAAGGAGAAAGGAATACTAAACTTTATCATGCTATAGCTAAAGGAAAATTTGTCAGAAATAGAATAAATAGAATCAAGAATCTGGGTGAAATATGGCTGGAGGAGGGAAAAGATATTGCAGACAGTGCTGTTCAGTTCTTCTCTCAACTTTATACTTCTGAACAACATATCTTGGAGGATGAGCTTTTCTTTGTCATCCCCAAGCTAGTATCACAGGCAGAAGATGATATGCTTACAGCCCAGGCAACTATGGAGGAGGTGAAGGAGACAGTCTTTTCTATGTCAGCTGAAAGTGCTCCAAGTTCAGAAGGATTTTCCGGGAAATTCTTTCATGAGTCTTGGGATATCATAATGTGGGATATTTGGGCTGCAGTCAACTTTTTCCTAGGGGGAGGTATGGTCCCAAGATCTGTTAATGCTACCATGTTATCATAATCCCAAAGAAAACAAATCCCACCTCATTTTCTGAGTTTAGACCAATTAGCCTTTGCAAATTTGTTTACAAGATCTTTACTAAACTTCTAGCTAATAGGTTGAGTGGTATCTTGCCATCTATTATTTCTATGGAGCAACATGGTTTCATTAAAGGAAGGCATATTGGGGACTGTATTTCTATTGCACAGCTGATGGTTAATGAGCTGGACAGAAAAGTGGAAGGTGGGAATTTGATGCTAAAGTTAGACATGATGAAGGCCTATGACAGAATTGAATGGGATTTTTTAAAGAAAACTCCGCTAAATTTTGGTTTTTCTTCCAGTTTTATTACAATCATAGGAAATTGCTTATCCGACCAGAACATTTATGTTATTGTGAATGGGCAGAGATTTGGTTTTTTTCCTACATCAAGAGGATTGAGGCAAGGTGACCCCATTCCCCCAAGTGTGTTCATTATTGCAGAAGAGGTGTTGAGCAGAGGATTGACTAAATTATTTCAAACTGGTTTAGTTGGTGCTAAGCCATTGAGTCATTTGTTGTTTGCTGATGATACATTATTGTTTTTGAGAGGGAATAAGTCTTCTATGGTGAATTTACTGAAATTTATTAAGCTGTATGAGGCTTCCTCTGGTCAAAGAGTGAATAAGAGCAAAAGTTCAATGTATTGTTCCTCAAAGATATCTCCACCTAGAAGAACTGTTTTGCAGAGAACTTCTGCGATTACATTAACATCTTGTCCTATTACATATCTTGGGTGTCCTATCATTAAAGGCAGGTCAAAGCTAATTTATTTTGAGGACCTGGTTCATAAATTCCAAGCAAGGATGGAATGTTGGTACTCTAAACTGCTATCTCATATGGGCAGAGTAGTGTTACTCAAATATGTTTTGAATGCTTTGCCTACCCATTTACTCTCCTGTCTAAATCTTCCAAAGGGTTTCTTGGCTAAACTTAACGCTGCAATGAGTCATTTCCTCCGGTCTAATTCTAGAGATACTAAGAAGAGGCACTGGTGTTCTTGGAAGAATGTGACTACCATTACAAGAGGGGGGTTTGGGCATTAGAAAATTTGAGGATATCCAGAAGGATTTTAGAATGAAGCAAACATGGGGTTTATTACAACAGAACTCTCTTTGGTCTGAAATATTTGCGGCTAAATTTTTTAAGAAGGGTCACATGCTTAGTAGATCTGGTCTATCTCATTCCAAGAGTATAGAGTTTTATCTCCCTAGTTTGATGCAGTGATCAGGCATTCAAAAAGACTCATTGGTTCAGGACAGCAGACGGACTTTTGGCGTGACAACTGGCTTGGAACTGGAGCATTGATTTCAAGAGTGTAGGAAATTCCATCTTTCTATCCAACGATTGCAGAGGTTTACACTGGCAATAATTGGAACCTAGAAGAGATCAATCAGTGGCTTGATGATGCTCTGAGACAAGAAATCCGTTTATTTTTTGCAGAGTTAATGAATAGCCCAGACCAATTGGTGTGGCAATTGACGGAGTCAGGCTTGTTTACAGTCCAATCTGCCTGGCATTTGATAAGAGACAAACGCCAAAATAGTGTTATTACCTCTGCTATTTGGAAACAAAATGCTCCTCCTAGTGCTTTACTGGTGGGGTGGAAGATTTTTAAGCATGCCTTACCTATGGATGAAAGCTTTCAGAAGATTGGGGTTTCTTTGGCTAGTAGATGTCCATTGTGCTGTGTGGGGGAGGAGTCTTATTTTACACACGTTCATCGAGTGTGCATTTGCAAGGGAGTTGTGGAACAGGTTTGCTATCAATTTAGTACCAAACTTTTTTAATTTGGGGGTAATTAGTCATTGTCCTAACCTCTGTCCAAATTCCTAATAGAGGCGTGACATGTGCTTATCACATGACTTACTGTGAGGGGCAATCTCGGTAAATAACATATTTGTCTTCTGAGAGACGAATGAAAGATTTTGAAGTTGCTTGGACACATAGCTGAAATGAAGATTTTGTCAAAAGTGAAGATTGGTTGCCATGATCCATCGACTTTCTGCTTTATCTATTCTGACGCTACTGCTTGGGGTTTTGAAGTGAAGCACTTTGTTTTCTATTGTAAAGATAATGATTTTGAAGTTGTTGCTTAGGCCAACTGGATGGAAGTTGCAAGCAGGTTTTTTTTTTTTTTTTTCATGGTATGACCCTCCCCATGTGCAAAAGATCTAAGACAAGTGATACCTGGACTGTTAAGGTCACTACGGAAGAACGATGAGATTTCAAGAAAGGCGAAAGCAAGGGAGAGATGTGCATGGTTTTCACTGACGGTGTCTTTGTTGGCACTACCAGGATGATTAGTCGGGCTCGTCGATAATGATTAAGAGAAAGTGATTAAGAAAATTTCGTAAAGATTTTAGGTAAATATCATGAGCAATGGATTTGGAGCATCGATAAACCTTAGGGAGGTTATATGGGTCAAAGCTTGAGGATGTAGAGGTAAGAGTACCTCAAAATGGTGTCTGGATTGTCACGCCCCAATTTTTTGTCCTCCAAATAATTGAGCGTGATTAAAAAATATCTTGGATAAAAATTAAAATTACATTCATGAACATAACATGATCTGATAAGCATTCTGGTACAATATAAAAATAAATAATATTAATAGCATCTATCTGCAATTTCCCCTAGCTTACTCCCCTAGATTCCTTCCAGCTTCTGAAAAAAAATGTTAACTAAGGATGAACTCACTTGTTGGATGGACTTTTGGGGATTGGATTGGTTTTATCAATCTACTAGTTCAAACCCTTCCAAACTCAACCCTCTCCTTTGAGTACATGGGATTAAAGATGAATCCAACTCATATCCGTGTTTGGTAAGTAACATATACACTTGTTTCACCTACGAACTTATCGCTATTATCATCATACATTGATCATGTAAATGATTATTTTGTCCATTAGCCAATTCAATTCCATTCAAACATTGTTTGTGCCCTTTTTTTTTTGGGTTTAACTTATGAACTTCATATTTTTGGGTTTTTTTTTTCTCTTTTCAACGTATGATATCAAACATCAATATTGATAAAATTTTATGTAATTTGCATAATCAAAATAAAACTTTTACTTTGAAAATTAGTGGTACAAAATTTACTTAGATCAAAACAAAAATCTAAAAATTATCAAACATGTACCTAATACATCCAAATTTCACCACATCTAAGTAAATAAAAATGGATCTGTTAAAGTTCAAGACTCTAATTATGATATCAATCCAACAAAGATTACTCCACTAGATTCGTACTCTCACAAATTCAAACTATTGTAAGCAATGTACATAAAAAAGAAAATGACCAAGTTTGGTATAAGGACAAGGAGTAAAAAAAAGACAAAAACAAAAGCGGGATATGTGGTTTGCGACTGTGTCCAGACAACCACCCGAGGAGCTCACCACCATCCAGAGTCCATAGCCTTTCTTCATGAGGGGGATCGACATCCTGGGTCCCCTCCCAGTAAGCCGAGGTCAATGCAAATTCGTAGTTATAGCCGTAGACTACTTCACTAAATAGGTGGAAGCCGAGACCTTAGCCAGAATCACAGACCAGAAGATAAAGGATTTCATATGGAGGAACCTAGTCTGTCGATTTGGAATACCACACACCATTGTAAGTGACAACGTCAAGCAGTTTGATAACAAGCTCCTCAACAGTTTCTGTGTGGACCTCCAAATCAAGTAGCCCCACTCCAGCCCTGCCCACCCACAGGCAAACGGGCAGGCAGAGGTTACTGTCAGGACCATACTCCGTAACTTGAAAACCAGACTTGAAGCTGCAAAAGAGAGGTGGGTTTACGAACTTCCAGGAGTGCTGTGGACCTATCGGACGACACCTAGAGGTCCTACGGGCGAGACCCCATTCTCCCTATCCTACGGGACAGAGGTAGTGATACCCGTTGAAATCGAGGTACACTCCCTTAGGGTCCAGCACGATGACCCCACTACTAACAAAGAAGGCCTCTGCATCAACCTCAACTTGGTAGAGGAGGAAAGGGAAATAGTCACGCTCAGGAATGCAGAGTACAAACGCCGCATGGCCAAGTACTACAACTCGAGGGTGAAGCCTTGCTTTTTCTTACCTGGGGACCTGGTCCTAAAAAAGGTCATCCTGTCTACTAAGGACTCCAGGAAGAAAAGCTAGGACCCAATTGGGAAGGATCCTACACCGTCACAGAGGTGGTAAGACCAGACACTTATAAACTCCAGAATTTTGAAGGAAAAGCCCTGGCCTATCCATGGAATGCAGAGCATATGAAGAAATACTACCAATAGCTGGGGGCAGTGAGTCATGAGTCGGTGTCCACTGCATAGACTATTTTCCCTCTTTTATCTTAGTCAATTTTTTAATGTTAGTCGATTTTCTTTGAATATCCACTTTGGATTATGAAATAAAATTTCTCAATATTCTCTCAAAAGTGGTATTTCATTCAAAGTCTAGAAGCTTTTACAAAAGAGTCACTCAAAAGTGATATTTTCAAAGTCTAGAAGCTATTACAAAAGAATCAAACATGGTCTAAAAAATAAAAGATACAAGGTGCCACACCCTTATGGACTCTCACTGCCTCCACTCACATAATCGCCTTCATCGTCAGACTCAAGAGCATCGTAAGGCTTGAAGCCAGAGAAGTTGTAGCTAGGAAGTGCTGCCGAGACCTTTCTTCTGAGCTCATTGTAGCCATCAACGAAGACAACGGCTCTGGCCCTCTCTGTAGCATCCCTCTGAGCCTCTGCCCTAGTAGCTCTCTCAACTGATACCCAAAGGTCAACCTCAAGTCGGGCTACCTTTTCGTCTGACAGTCTCAACCGCTCAGTAACACTCTCTCACGTCTGCTGCTCAAGCTCTAACTGCTTCTCGACATCCTCTCGTGCTGTCAAGCTAGCTCTACGACATCCTTTCACGCTTGTCGCTCAATCTGAAGCTGCTCTTCCACAGCCTCATGAGCCTGCCTCTCCATCGCCCCACCACGGACCGCATCTCCAATGTTCACAGTATTGCTGAAAAGGTAGGGCAGGGCAGCAACCACCTATTGGCATTCAAAGATGAAAAGCGGGTGAAGAACTTATGACAAAGAAAGTCACATACAAAGTAGGGGTGTAAGACGTACCACGGAAAAGCTTTCTACAGTTGCATTAATCGCACCCTCTGGACCTCGAGAAGCAATCTCTTAGACTTCAACACTGGTCATGAAGGCACACAATCTCTCATTTGCCAGCTCCACATCATATAGCATGGACGCTCGGGCGCCACCCCGAGGAGGACACCTAGACAGACCCTTCATCCTAGTGAAACGCAGCGTCGGAGCCTTGGCCTCTACAGCACCAGAGCCACCCCTAGGAGGCGAAGGAATATCAGTCAGAGAGGGAGGAGGAGCATCTCCAAGCTCTGCCTCTGCAGGACCAGCTGAAGTGGAGGCACCAGTCCTTGCCCTCTTGGAGGGAGGATGAGAATGAACCGTCCTAGAGACATAGACCTCTTCCACAATGGACCTATCAAGTGGAGGACCTGCAGAACCAGTGTAAGTCAAGAATTCCAAAATACAGTGTTTTTGAAAAAACCGCTAAGGAAGCCAAGTACCTTTCTTCTTTGGCTTCAAGGGAGCCGTGGGATAACCGACTGACGCCATATTGTCGGAGTGCTCCCTAGTCGGATTGTTACGGACCATCTTGAGTAACCTCTCCTACACAGGATTTAGGGTCGGCGGGGCTGCAAGAAGACAGTCGTACCATAAGAATGAGTGCATGAAAGTATAACATAGACAAAGCAAAGGTAAAAGATGAAATTATTACCATGCCTGACCTTTGGGACAGTATCCCATCAAGTAGGCACCCTATTATGGCCGGACTCCGAAGCCCACTCACCTCTGACAAAGAAGAACTTTTTCTTCCGTCTGTGAAGATTGGAGGTAAGCCCAATAATAAATTTCCCCGGCCTTGGTGAAAATCGATACCACCCCTGGTGGGGAGTGGAATTCTCTAGAAGTGTATAAGTGGTCAAGAACACCTCAAATGGCGGAGGAACAGTAACATCATGCACTAGCCTCCATAGTGCAAAGAAAGCCAATATCAATCTCCACCCGTTCGAGGCTAGCTTTCCGGGGACCAACGACAAATGCTCCAAGACTCGGCATATGGGCCTGGGAATCGAGAACCTCGGGCCCGCCCCTAATATCCCCTCGTAGAGAACAATCTCATCCAGAGAATTGCAACAAGCTGACTCATCAGCCTTCGTATGGCGACACAGTATAGAGGGTGGAATGCAGTACAAGGAAACTAGCTCCGTGATATCTTTGTCGCATTGAAAAGAGCTAAGTATAGAGGCAACCTTAGAACAACCGCCTCCATCAGTAATCGGGCCTCCATCGAGATTCTTAGTAATCTCCAGCTCGTCTAGTGAAAACCCGTCTAAAAGCAAATTTAAGCCATTGTTAAAAAAAGTACCTATAGAAGAATAAAACACCTAAATTAAAAGTCCTTGCAATTGCAACTAAATTGCAAGACCTTCAACCTTAAGCCGAACAATAGCAACAAACTCACAACATTGAACGCTTATTCAAAACACCTAAATAGCAAAAACCCACATCCAAAATCACTGTTCAGCATAAAATCCTTTAAGCATGAAACACAGTCCATCAAGAAGAACCCCAGAAAAAGGTCCAAAAAATCTGTGGTAAAACTCAAGAACAAAACATAGAATCTGTAGTAAATACAAGCAACCGGAATGTGCATGTGGGTGTGGTTCTATTGGTCAACTGGGCTTAATATATTCTTTAAATTCTAGTTTGAACGGCTACTGCTACACAGAAGTCTGGACCTAATGATACATGAGTGGTGAGTGGTGAAAGAGATAGAAAAGAGAGTGCAGAGAAGAGAAAGGGTAAGGGAGCGACATGAGTGAGAGGATGATGAAGAGAATAAAAAGTGGAGAGAAAAGGAGAGTATTTTGTGGAGCGGGGCTTTACAGTTGCACCATATTAGTAATGCCACCATGATAACACAAAACCATCGGCACAACCGCCTACCTATAGCCATTAATCACACTTCGATTCCAACACTCGTGTACTTGCTGCTGGAGGATGTCCACCAAAGATGACAATTATAAACTAACAGAACAGAGAGTTCAAATAGGATATGTGATGAGTTTTAATTAGGTGAGATTCAACTTTTCTATTTCTTGAATAAAAGGGATCTGTTATGCCACTATACTTTCATCAAATGTTCACTACAATTGTCAAAAACCTCAAAGATAAACATAATTCATCCATTTTTCAATGGAAATGAATCAACTGAAAAAATTGACATTTTAATATTACTAAACTTAGATGTCTCTAATTTTAGTTTACTTGACTTGCCACTTAGATAACATTCACATGTGCTTAGATTTCTTTGAGCAACCTGAAGACTAACGGCTATAGAGCAACAACCCTCTTTGCATTACTAAGAACCATCACATTGTATATTATACACTACATCCTTTGGCGCCAATCTCAAACATTGATTGTTTTACATAGTTACACTGGCAAGCCAACAACCACTATGATAGACCCACCAAACCACATAATTGACACAATCCATTACCCTTTTGAGGCATTTTGTCGAATAGCTTGAGACTCATTTTAGTAAAAAGGGAACCCCACTTGGGTTTATATGGAAGAAGAGTAAGGAGTTATTTTTTTACATGGTAGGTTAGTTATTAATTTTTGTGAGATTTATTTGCTTATTTAGAGTTTTATTATTAGTTGGTGATACCACATCACATTGCCATATGGTATCACTGTTATAATGAATATTTTTTAGAGAGAGAGAGAGAGCATACACTGGCGATTGGCATCAGCTTTCGAAACCCACCCCCCTTGGGTTTGCTAAAGCCAAGAAATGGGGTAGACGAAATGGGGGAAATGGGTTTAAGGGATTAGAAATGTCTTCTTTGTGGTTTGGCCCTTTCGAAACCCACCCCCCTTGGGTTTGCTAAAGCCCACGTTCAAGGGTTTAAGATGCCGGGCTAGGCCGGGCCAAGTTCAGGCTAAGAATCCAGTCTTCAATTTTTGCATCCAAACAAGGGTATAGAAAAATGATTGGATTATCGTTTCTCAACCTCCTTATATACCTTCCCAAATTCTCTAAACAAACAGGCCATAAAAGTCAAGTTTTTATCGTACGTGCATTTAATGACTGCAATATCCTCTTCATTGGGCTGTTGTGTTTCATCTGGATTTATCTGGATTGAGAATTTTTCTGCATGATCCTCCACCTTCTTATCAACATATTTCTTGTTTAAGTTCAGCATATACTCTTCATTGAAGATAACATCCCTGTTGATTACAACCCTCCATGTAACTGGATCTCAAAATTTGTAACCTTTCACGATTTTTGCATAGCTAATAAATATGCACTGTTTGGACTTTGGGTTCAACTTCAATCATCACTGCTGCTGAACATGAACATAGACAGGATAACTAAATATTCTCAAATTAGAATAATCAAGTGGTTTACCTATCCACACCTCCTCAAGAACTTTAGCATCGATAGCTAAACATAGTGACCTGTTAACAATATAGCATGCCATGTTAACAGCCTCAGCCCAAAGTCATTTTGGCAAACCAAAGAGAAGTCTCATACATCTTGCTTTTTCTAAAAGGGTTTTGTTCATTGTTTCTGCTATACCATTTTGTTGTGGGCCACCTGGTGTAGTATAATGTCAAGTGATCCCTTTTGTCTGGAAGAACTTCTTGAATTCCCAAAGTTTATGCTCCATGACATTGCCCATCCGTAGGTACTTGACCTACTTACATGTCTGCTTTTCAATTTCGATTTTTCACTGCTTGAATTTGTCGAAGACTTCATGTTTGTGCTTCATGAAATAAACCCATACTTTCTTGGAGAAGTCATCAATAAATGTTACAAAATATATCAATCCACCTTTGCATCAAACTGGCATGCGTCCCCATGCATCTAAGTGTATGTACTCTAACACATCTTTTCTTGTATGCTTCCCAGCTTTGAAGCTCACCCTGCACTATTTACCATACAAGTAATATTTTCTAAAATTAAATTTACAAACTTTTACCTCATGAAGCAGCTTTCGTATGTGAAGTTCCGACTACCATCCGTCAACCAACGAAAATACCTATGATTGTCGCACAACTAGGCGACACGTCAATAACATTCCCTTAACCGGGATTATAACCCAACACGTGTAACCCGTGTACATTTTATCCTTTAATTGTATTGTGGTCCAAAGTATTGCTAAAATTAAATTTACAAACTTTTACCCCATCAAGCAACTTTTGTATGTGAAGTTCAGACTACCATCCGTCAACCAACGAAAATACCTATGATTGTCGCACAACTAAGCGACACGTTAATAACATTCCCTTAACCGGGATTATAACCCACACGTGTAACCCGTGTACATTTTATCCTTTAATCGTATCGTGGTCAAAAGTATTACATTTCATACTTCATTATAGTCCATTTACATCCTTGGAACCCAAGAACCCATAGCCCAAAAACTTGGCAAAGTAATTTTAAAATTTCAAAATTTTGGAAAGAGTACTGGTACTGTGAACCTTCTGAAAAATCCGTACCAATACGACATATCGATACGCTCTGCCTTCTAGACAAGGTTGTACCAGTACTGTCAACCCACTAGAAAATCTGTACTGGTACGGGTAACCCACTAGACCCCGTTGTACCGATACTCTTCGCCCACTTTTGCTTATTTCACCTACTTTTCATTTCCAATCCATTCCAATCTATTCCAATACCATCCAAAACATGCTTAATAAGGTTTTTCACATAAAAATTATTATATACAAGTTCTATTACTGATAATTTCATACGATTACATGTCCAAAAATATAATTTTCACAAAATTTATACAAAATGAGCTATCAAAAGCCACAAGTTGACTCTCTTCATCTTTGAGGCTTGAAATGAGAGTCCTCCGCTGGTGTGAACCTCGAACCAGAAATGTTTTCCCATATAGGGTGAACTATGCTCAATAAAGTATCTCATATAGAAGGTACTCCCCCCTAGATGCATATGATATATGCACATACAACAATCAACAATCATAATCCATTACATACAAAAACATGTCATTCAAGATGAAATTTCCTACCATGTCATGTCATGATATAAGGTGATACTCACTCATGCACCTTAACCCGAGTCCTAACCGACTCCCACAATACAATGCAATGCACGTGTGTAATTCATTTGTCATTGATGAAATACATCCAATGATTTCTTGAAATAAAGTCACGTGTTTATCAACCGAAATATTGTTGGATGTTTTCCATCAAATGAATACTTTATAAAACAAAACTATGTGCCTTTATTGGGTATCGGATTTTGGAATTACACCGCTGGCTCCGTACGCCATTACACTTTTTTAAAATTACACCACAGGGAAGTGTATAAACCAAGTAGCCGGGTCTTGCACCTGAGGACGTGTCTAGCCCTAATTACTATACTCGATACAAGTTTTTCTTGCAACATGCGACTCATTCGAATATTCAATCCAACTTTTTTGAACCCGTTCATCAATCACCAAGTATGATGATTAAACCAACCATGCACACACACACACCCATACTCATGTCCATGGATGTATTTCCCCCATGCAAATCCAATGTAATGCACCATTGCAATCTCAATGTCATACTCCATATGTAATGAATGTCATATGAGCTAGTTTACCCACATATTTCAACATATGTCATGTCAATTTATATCAAGTGCATATAATTACCATAATCCATCACAATGTTAATACACCAACTAGCACATATTAACATTTATATCCAACACAAACCACAAGTATGTTATACATAACTCATGCCATAATAACCTCAATTTTCACATAGACATTTAGCAAAATACCTTCAAGGCACAATTCCTGTTATCACACAAGATTTTTCACATAACATCATGTTCTAAGGAATTACACAAGTACTTTTTCTATACCAAACTTAACTAGGAATTGACATAAGCCATTTTTATAACCATTTCCTCATTTTCATAACCATAATCAAGTGACCTAGGTTATTCTATACACTTACCCATTCCATAGAGCATTCTAGGTACGAAATAAACTAAGGTAGGAGGGAACCCTACCTCTTGGAGCGTAAAAAGATGTGTAGAACTTTCAAGATCACAATACCACTTCAAAATCTTGATTTTTCCAAAATCACCTCTTTAGATCATCAGTGAAATCTTTTGTTTTTGGTGGGGTTGCGTAGCCCTCGTCGATGTGATCGACTTTAACTCTTGGTCCGAAAGATTCTGACCGACGGAACTCCATAGATCACAAGGAGAAAGGTAGAAATCTTAATTTTTTCTCTTCTCTCACTTCTCTCCTCTTCCAATGTATGAGACCATTAGACAAGTGGAGAAAATATCTGAAAAATCAGATATTTCGCCCCTATTTATACCCTTTAATTGCACAGTCTACATTGCATTGCACGTTTCTTACTTTTGGATCCTTTTTTTCCCGATACGACTTAATTTTATCCCTGTTTAAATTCAAATTATTTGTATTTGAACTTTCCTTTAATTATAAGGAAATTCTANTGGATCCTTTTTTTCCCGATACGACTTAATTTTATCCCTGTTTAAATTCAAATTATTTGTATTTGAACTTTCCTTTAATTATAAGGAAATTCTATAATTTTCTTTTTTAGGGACGTTTGTGAGGTCATCCGACCCTCAGTTGTCTCAAAAAATGTGAAAAATTCGACTATCTCAGAATTTGATAAAAATTGACTAAGCAACTCAATTTCGCGATACGAATCCAACGGTGAGATCCGTTACATCATCCAAGCTTTAGAAAATTATGGATTTTAATTTCGTATTTAGTGACAAATTACTATTTTACCCTTTTTCGAAAAAAGTTCAAATTTATCCGGGTTTTTACATTCTTTCCCCCTTAAAAGAATTTCGTCCTCGAAATTCAGATGCACATGCACATTCAACCGCATGCATATGCAACCGTCATACAATACTAAATGACTATAATAATGTACCTCCATCCTCAAATAAGAAAGGATAACTGGTACGAATAGTGTCATCGTGTTCTCATGTCGCCTCCTCTACTCCTCGGTGCTGCCACATATCCTTCAATAGCTTCACGTTCTTGCCTCGCAAAACCTGATCTCGACTATCCATGATGCACACCGGTCCCTCCTCAAAGGTTCCATCTGCATCAATAACAAGCTTGCCCCAATCCACCACATGAGTTAGATCTGGGGTGTATTTCTAAAGTATGAAGACATGAAACACCGCGTGAACACACGATAGATTTGGCGGTAACGCCAACCAGTAAACAACTATACCCACCCTCTCAAGTACTTCAAAGGGCCTGATATATCTAGGTGACAACTTACCCCGCTTGCCGAACCTGAGCACTCCTCCCTTAGGCATGACCTTTAAGAAGACATGATCTCCCACCTTAAACTCTAGAGGTCGCTACCATCTGTCGGCGTAGCTTTTCTATCGACTTTGAGGCATAAGAAGACATTTCGGTATCAAGTCCACCTCTTCCGAGGTGTCTCTAACCAATTTCGAACCCGTAAAGGGTCTCTCCCCAACCTTTGTCCAACAAACCGTAGAACGAAAAGGCCTCCCATATAGTACCTCATAGGGTGCCATTTGTATGCTCGCTTAATAACTATTATTGTAGGCAAACTCCACTAAGGGTAGGTGCTCTTCCTAACTACCCTTGAGATCTAGGATGCATGCCCGTAGCATATCTTCTAAAGTCTAGATGGTCCTCTTCGATTGAACGTCTTTCTGAGGATGAAATACAGTGCTCATCATCAACTGTGTCCCCATGGCTCGCTAGAAACTCTCCCAAAAATGAGCTGTAAACTTGAGATCCCGATCTGATACTATAGATAAGGGCATCCCCATGCAACCGAACAATCTCTCGTATATAAAACTTGTAGAATTCCTCCAATGTGAAGGTCATCCACATAGTGAAAAAGTATGCCGACTTCGTAAGCCGGTCTACTATCACTCACACTGCGTCATGTCCCCGCGATGTCTAGGGCAAGTGAGTCACAAAATTCATCATGACATGCTCCCACTTCCACTTAGCTACCTCCAAGGGCTAGAGTAACTCAGCTGGTCTCTGGTGCTCAACCTTGACTTGCTAACACGTGAGACATCGGCTAACAAAATTCCCGACGTATCTCTTTATCCCACTCCAATAATACTGGTGATGAAGATCATGGTATATCTTTGTGCCACCTAGATACACCACAAATCAAGAATAATGGAATTCCCTAAGGATCTCCTCCCTCAAATCTGCTAACTAGGGAACCATAATCCTTCCCCTATACCAAAGACTATCATCTGAGCGAATGGCCTAGCCCTTGNAGACTATCATCTGAGCGAATGGCCTAGCCCTTGTCACCGGCATCTGCCTGTACTAGGCCCTTGATGGACACTAACTCTGGGTCCTGCTCCTGAGACTCGATCACCTTACTCAGTAGGGAAGGTGTAGCCACAAGCTCCCTAAAACACCCTGAGCTTGACCCTGATAATGCAGCCCAAACTGTCCTACAGTCTCGAGCATTTGCCACTCCTGGAAAGCCACATTATCCAAGACTCCCCATGACTTTTGGCTAAGTGCATCAGCCACCACATTTGCCTTATCCAGAGGGTAATGCAAAGTGAAGTCGTAGTCTTCCAAATACTCCATCCATCTACGTTGCCTCATATTTGAGGTCCCGCTGTGTAAAGATATACTTCAAACTCTTGTGGTCTAAAGATACCTCAAACTATTCATCATATAGATAGTGACACCAAGCATTCTAAGCAAAGACAATGACAACCAACCCCAAGTTGTGTGTGGGGTAATTTTGCTCGTGGTTATTTAATTATCGAGAACCATAAGCCACCACTCTCTCAGACTGCATCAAAACACATCCAAGTCCATCTCTGGAGGCATCACAGTATACCGTGTACATCTGTTTCCTCTTTGGAACTGTCAGAATAGGGGTTGAAGTAAGCCTCATCTTTAACTCATTGAATTCCTTCTCACACGAATCATTTCATTCAAACTTGACCTTTTGTCAGATTAGCTTAGTCATAGGTGCAGCTAGTCGGGAGAAGTCCTTGATGAACCTCCTGTAGTATCCCACCAATCACAAGAAACTGTGTCTCAAAGATTGACTTCGGTTTCTCCCAATTCATGACTGCCTCAACCTTCTCTGGGTCCATAGATACACCCGAAGGCGACACCACATGTGCCAAAAACTTTACCTCCGTAAGCTAAAATTCACGTTTACTAAACTTGGCATACAACTGGTGGTCTCTCAAGGTCTAGAGAACAACCCTTAAGTGACCCTCATGCACCTCCTCAGACTTGAAGTAGATCGGAATGCCATCAACAAAGACCACAACAAACTGATCTAAGTAGGGTTAAAAAACCCTATGCATGAGATCCATGAATGCCGCCGGGGCATTCGTCAATCCGAATGACATGATTGTGAATTCAAAATGTCTATATGGCATCCTAAATGCCGTCTTAGGGATATCCGTCTCCCTAATCCTCAATTGATGATAACTGGTGTAGAGATCTATCTTGGAGTAGACCCGCGCCCCTCTTAGTTGATCAAACAAATCATCAATCCTCGGAAAAGGATACTTATTCTTGATAGTAACCCTATTCAACTACTGGTAGTCTATACATAGTCGAAGGGTCTTGTCCTTCTTCTTGACAAACAACACTAGAGCACCCCACGATGAAGTGCTCGGTCGAATAAAATCCCTGTCCAACAATTCTTGCAATTGGACCTTAAGTTCTTGCAACTCAGTTGGTGCCATCCTATATAGAGTCATAGAAATAGGCGATGTACCAAGGTGAAACTCAATGATGAAGTCTACATCCCTATGTGGAGATAATCCCGGTAGTTCGTTCAAAAAAATATCCTCATACTCACACACAACCTAAGGTAGACTCAATTCTTGTTTCACCTCGTCCTTCAGGGTAAGGTTCGCAAGCCATCCCATCAATTGCCCATACCAACGAGAGTCATACACTACTTGGAATATAGCGTCATGCTTTTCTCCCTGGAACTTGAAACAAATACCCTCTAGGGTATAGGCAGTAACCCTCTTTCGATCACAATCAATGACGACTCGGTGTGCCGCCAACCAATCCATCCTAAGGATAACATCGAACTCTAACATGTGCATGACCCTAAGGTCTATGGTGAGTAAAATTCTCAACATCTCTAACTCACAACCCCGACATATCTGATCAACACTCACCCTAGTTCCTAGGGGAGAACTCACATGCAAAGGCTCTTCCAAGGACTCAACCTCTAAGCCCAAATCATTTACACATGATGTAGCAATAAAAGAATGAGATGCACTAGAGTCAAATAATACCCTTACTCATGAGCGAGAATAAAAAATATACCCTGGATAATCGACTGATCCATTGGCTTAGTCTAAGGTGTGATGGCGTAGACATGCCCCTAGGTCCCTGAAGTCCCAACTTTTGAGCCCTGTCCTCGACCTCGACCCATGTTCTGGCCCATCTGACCTGATTGCGGTGTACTCGCTCGTGAAGTAGTAGGGGTTTGTGTAGCACCCTGGAACTGGTACTGACTTCCCTGACCCATGGTGGGGTAGGGAGGAACAAAGTGCTTCTGTGCATACCCCACCGAAGACTGAGACTGGGAAGCTCCATAGCTCTGAGATTCCTCTTGCTAAGGACAATCTCGCTTCATATGCCCTGGTTGGTGGCAAATGAGACATGTCCTTTGACCTACCTGGTAGGAAGGCCTTTGATTTCTCCCACCTTGGGAGGATTGACCTTGGCCTTAGACTTGATAGCTGTAACCCTGTGGAGTCGCAGTCCTTTGCTTCTTCCCCGAATTTGAAGAAGATTGACCCTCCTTCTTCTTGTCTTTACCACTTAATTCTCGTATGTTCCGTGCGTCCCCAACTGCTCTCTCAATAGCCACAGCTGTCGTGACCACCGAATCCAAGTTTTGTAGGTAGTGGCCCACAATTTTACCCCGGATGGATAATTTCAAACCATACTCGAACTTCCTCACCTTGGCCATATTCGTGGCCACGTAGTCATCAGCAAAACGGGCTAGTTCGGTGAACTTAGCCACATACTCCATCACTGTTATTGTCCCTTGTTTCAAATCTAAGAATTCAAGGGCCTTTGCCCATGAAGAGCTCCCAAAACTCGGCCCATGCCATTAACTCTAAGTTTATTGAGTCCTTTACCCAATTCCACCACAATTGGGATTCTCCCTCTAGCTGGAACGTAGCTAGCGTTATCTTAGTGGCATCAGAGGTGATCTCCATAGCCCCTAAGATCTTGTCGACTTGTCGGAACCAACGGTCAGCCACCATCGGATTCGCTCCTCCCACAAAAGTCGACGAATGGTGTGCCTTAAACTTCTAAAGGTTACTTGAGCCTCCTTGGCCCACATTTGCACTAATTTGTGCAATGGTAGTAGCTGCAGCACTATCCTGTGCAATGGTAGCAACCGCAACACCAATAGCCTCCATAAAGGCTTGATGGTCAAAGGCTGATGGTGGTTGATCATTATTCTGCCCATCGTCTCGGCGTTCTTTTCCCTTATTTGTCATCTACACACATATAAGATAACAATAGAGCCTCACATACTATCCCAAGATAGTATTCAAGTTTAAAATTTGAGATTTTTCTCCTTGTCTCCCTAGTAGAGCTTATGCCACCCACTAGTAGACATTTACACTTTGAACTATCCCATTCATCCCTTGTTCTGAATCTCAAGGTTATGTTTTCTAACCTTAGTGTTTCTCCTTTCCATATACATTTCACCATGCATATAATTCACATCACACATAACACATAACATGTAGCAATTTAAGCACATAACATGAAATGCACAATGAACGCAATGGTCTAGACCTTTGCCCAACAGCCCTAAGTAAATCGTATACCTATGCTCTGATATCAAACTGTGACGTCCCTAAAACTGGTGATCTTTTATTAACCATTGATCATCCATCAACCTGCGAAAATATCCATGATTGTCGCACAACTAGGCAACAGTCAATAACATTCCATTATAACCCACGCGTGTAACCCGTGTACATTTTATCCTTTAATCGTATCGTGGCCCAAAGTATTACATTTCATACTCCATTATAGTCCATTTACATCCTTGGAACCCAAAAACCCATAGCCCAAAAGCTTGGCAAAGTAATTTTAAATTTTCAAAATTTTGAAAAAAGTATCGGTACTGCGTACCAGTATTGTGAACCTTCTGAAAAATCCGTACCGGTACGATCTGCCTTCTGGACAAGGTTGTACCGGTATTGTCAACCCACTGAAAAATCTGTATCGGTACGGGTAACCCACTAGACCCCCTTGTACCAGTACTCTTTGCCCACTTTTGCCTATTTCACCTACTTTTCATTTCCAATCCATTCCAATCTATTCCAATATCATCCAAAACATGCTTAATAAGGTTTTTCACATAGAACTTATTATATACAAGTTCTATTACCAATAATTCCATACGATTACATGCCCAAAAATATAATTTTCACAAAATTTATACAAAATGAGCTATCAAAAGCCACAAGTCNTACCCTTGAGATCTAGGATGCATGCCCGTAGCATATCTTCTAAAATCTAGATGGTCCTCTTCGATTGAACGTCTTTCTGAGGATGAAATACAGTGCTCATCATCAACTGTGTCCCCATGGCTCGCTAGAAACTCTCCCAAAAATGAGCTGTAAACTTGAGATCCCGATCTGATACTATAGATAAGGGCATCCCCATGCAACCGAACAATCTCTCGTATATAAAACTTGTAGAATTCCTCCAATGTGAAGGTCATCCACATAGTGAAAAAGTATGCCGACTTCGTAAGCCGGTCTACTATCACTCACACTGCGTCATGTCCCCGCGATGTCTAGGGCAAGTGAGTCACAAAATTCATCATGACATGCTCCCACTTCCACTTAGCTACCTCCAAGGGCTAGAGTAACTCAGCTGGTCTCTGGTGCTTAACCTTGACTTGCTAACACGTGAGACATCGGCTAACAAAATTCCCGACGTATCTCTTTATCCCACTCCAATAATACTGGTGATGAAGATCATGGTATATCTTTGTGCCACCTAGATACACCACAAATCAAGAATAATGGAATTCCCTAAGGATCTCCTCCCTCAAATCTGCTAACTAGGGAACCATAATCCTTCCCCTATACCAAAGACTATCATCTGAGCGAATAGCCTAGCCCTCGTCACCGGCATCTGCCTGTACTAGGCCCTTGATGGACACTAACTCTGGGTCCTGCTCCTGAGACTCGATCACCTTACTCAGTAGGGAAGGTGTAGCCACAAGCTCCCTAAAACACCCTGAGCTTGACCCTGATAATGCAGCCCAAACTGTCCTACAGTCTCGAGCATTTGCCACTCCTGGAAAGCCACATTATCCAAGACTCCCCATGACTTTTGGCTAAGTGCATCAGCCACCACATTTGCCTTATCCAGAGGGTAATGCAAAGTGAAGTCGTAGTCTTCCAAATACTCCATCCATCTACGTTGCCTCATATTTGAGGTCCCGCTGTGTAAAGATATACTTCAAACTCTTGTGGTCTAAAGATACCTCAAACTATTCATCATATAGATAGTGACACCAAGCATTCTAAGCAAAGACAATGACAACCAACCCCAAGTTGTGTGTGGGGTAATTTTGCTCGTGGTTATTTAATTATCGAGAACCATAAGCCACCACTCTCTCAGACTGCATCAAAACACATCCAAGTCCATCTCTGGAGGCATCACAGTATACCGTGTACATCTGTTTCCTCTTTGGAACTGTCAGAATAGGGGTTGAAGTAAGCCTCATCTTTAACTCATTGAATTCCTTCTCACACGAATCATTTCATTCAAACTTGACCTTTTGTCAGATTAGCTTAGTCATAGGTGCAGCTAGTCGGGAGAAGTCCTTGATGAACCTCCTGTAGTATCCCACCAATCACAAGAAACTGTGTCTCAAAGATTGACTTCGGTTTCTCCCAATTCATGACTGCCTCAACCTTCTCTGGGTCCATAGATACACCCGAAGGCGACACCACATGTGCCAAAAACTTTACCTCCGTAAGCTAAAATTCACGTTTACTAAACTTGGCATACAACTGGTGGTCTCTCAAGGTCTAGAGAACAACCCTTAAGTGACCCTCATGCACCTCCTCAGACTTGAAGTAGATCGGAATGCCATCAACAAAGACCACAACAAACTGATCTAAGTAGGGTTAAAAAACCCTATGCATGAGATCCATGAATGCCGCCGGGGCATTCGTCAATCCGAATGACATGATTGTGAATTCAAAATGTCTATATGGCATCCTAAATGCCGTCTTAGGGATATCCGTCTCCCTAATCCTCAATTGATGATAACTGGTGTAGAGATCTATCTTGGAGTAGACCCGCGCCCCTCTTAGTTGATCAAACAAATCATCAATCCTCGGAAAAGGATACTTATTCTTGATAGTAACCCTATTCAACTACTGGTAGTCTATACATAGTCGAAGGGTCTTGTCCTTCTTCTTGAAAAACAACACTAGAGCACCCCACGGTGAAGTGCTCGGTCGAATAAAATCTCTGTCCAACAATTCTTACAATTGGACCTTAAGTTCTTGCAACTCAGCTGGTGCCATCCTATATAGAGTCATAGAAATAGGCGATGTACCAAGGTGAAACTCAATGATGAAGTCTACATCCCTATGTGGAGATAATCCCGGTAGTTCGTTCAAAAAAATATCCTCATACTCACACACAACCTAAGGTAGACTCAATTCTTGTTTCACCTCGTCCTTCAGGGTAAGGTTCGCAAGCCATCCCATCAATTGCCCATACCAACGAGAGTCATACACTACTTGGAATATAGCGTCATGCTTTTCTCCCTGGAACTTGAAACAAATACCCTCTAGGGTATAGGCAGTAACCCTCTTTTGATCACAATCAATGACGACTCGGTGTGCCGCCAACCAATCCATCCTAAGGATAACATCGAACTCTGACATGTACATGACCCTAAGGTCTGTGGTGAGCAAAATTCTCAACATCTCTAACTCACAACCCCGACATATTTGATCAACACTCACCCTAGTTCCTAGGGGAGAACTCACATGCAAAGGCTCTTCCAAGGACTCAACCTCTAAGCCCAAATCATTTACACATGATGTAGCAATAAAAGAATGAGATGCACTAGAGTCAAATAATACCCTTACTCATGAGCGAGAATAAAAAATATACCCTGGATAATCGACTGATCCATTGGCTTAGTCTAAGGTGTGATGGCGTAGACATGCCCATAGGTCCCTGAAGTCCCAACTTTTGAGCCCTGTCCTCGACCTCGACCCATGTTCTGGCCCATCTAACCTGATTGCGGTGTACTCGCTCGTGAAGTAGTAGGGGTTTGTGTAGCACCCTGGAACTGGTACTGACTTCCCTGACCCATGGTGGGGTAGGGAGGAACAAAGTGCTTATGTGCATACCCCACCGAAGACTGAGACTGGGAAGCTCCATAGCTCTGAGATTCCTCTTGCTAAGGACAATCTCGCTTCATATGCCCTGGTTGGTGGCAAATGAGACATGTCCTTTGACCTACCTGGTAGGAAGGCCTTTGATTTCTCCCACCTTGGGATGATTGACCTTGGCCTTAGACTTGATAGCTGCAACCCTGTGGAGTCGCAGTCCTTTGCTTCTTCCCCGAATTTGAAGAAGATTGGCCCTCCTTCTTCTTGTCTTTACCACTTAATTCTCGTATGTTCCGTGCGTCCCCAACTGCTCTCTCAATAGCCACAGCTGTCGTGACCACCGAATCCAAGTTTTGTAGGTAGTGGCCCACAATTTTACCCCGGATGGATAATTTCAAACCATACTCGAACTTCCTCACCTTGGCCATATTCGTGGCCACGTAGTCATCAGCAAAACGGGCTAGTTCGGTGAACTTAGCCACATACTCCATCACTGTTATTGTCCCTTGTTTCAAATCTAAGAATTCAAGGGCCTTTGCCCATGAAGAGCTCCCAAAACTCGGCCCATGCCATTAACTCTAAGTTTATTGAGTCCTTTACCCAATTCCACCACAATTGGGATTCTCCCTCTAGCTGGAACGTAGCTAGCGTTATCTTAGTGGCATCGGAGGTGATCTCCATAGCCCCTAAGATCTTGTCGACTTGTCGGAACCAACGGTCAGCCACCATCGGATTCGCTCCTCCCACAAAAGTCGACGAATGGTGTGCCTTAAACTTCTAAAGGTTACTTGAGCCTCCTTGGCCCACATTTGCACTAATTTGTGCAATGGTAGTAGCTGCAGCACTATCCTGTGCAATGGTAGCAACCGCAACACCAATAGCCTCCATAAAGGCTTGATGGTCAAAGGCTGATGGTGGTTGATCATTATTCTGCCCATCGTCTCGGCGTTCTTTTCCCTTATTTGTCATCTACACACATATAAGATAACAATAGAGCCTCACATACTATCCCAAGATAGTATTCAAGTTTAAAATTTGAGATTTTTCTCCTTGTCTCCCTAGTAGAGCTTATGCCACCCACTAGTAGACATTTACACTTTGAACTATCTCATTCATCCCTTGTTCTGAATCTCAAGGTTATGTTTTCTAACCTTAGTGTTTCTCCTTTCCATATACATTTCACCATGCATATAATTCACATCACACATAACACATAACATGTAGCAATTTAAGCACATAACATGAAATGCACAATGAACGCAATGGTCTAGACCTTTGCCCAACAGCCCTAAGTAAATCGTATACCTATGCTCTGATATCAAACTGTGACGTCCCTAAAACTGGTGATCTTTTATTAACCATTGATCATCCATCAACCTGCGAAAATATCCATGATTGTCGCACAACTAGGCAACAGTCAATAACATTCCATTATAACCCACGCGTGTAACCCGTGTACATTTTATCCTTTAATCGTATCGTGGCCCAAAGTATTACATTTCATACTCCATTATAGTCCATTTACATCCTTGGAACCCAAAAACCCATAGCCCAAAAGCTTGGCAAAGTAATTTTAAATTTTCAAAATTTTGAAAAAAGTATCGGTACTGCGTACCAGTATTGTGAACCTTCTGAAAAATCCGTACCGGTACGATCTGCCTTCTGGACAAGGTTGTACTGGTATTGTCAACCCACTGAAAAATCTGTATCGGTACGGGTAACCCACTAGACCCCCTTGTACCAGTACTCTTTGCCCACTTTTGCCTATTTCACCTACTTTTCATTTCCAATCCATTCCAATCTATTCCAATATCATCCAAAACATGCTTAATAAGGTTTTTCACATAGAACTTATTATATACAAGTTCTATTACCAATAATTCCATACGATTACATGCCCAAAAATATAATTTTCACAAAATTTATACAAAATGAGCTATCAAAAGCCACAAGTCGGCTCTCTTCGTCTTTGAGGCTCAAAATGAGAGTCCTCTGCTGGTATGAACCTTGCACTTGAAACGTTTTTCTATATAGGGTGAGCTATGCTCAGTAGAGTATCTCCTACAGAAGCTACTCCCCCCTAGATGCATATGATATGAGCACATGCAACAATCAACAATCATAATCCATTCCATACAAGAACATATCATTCAAAATGAAAATTTCTAACATTTTATGTCATGATATGAGGTAATACTCACTCATGCACCTTAACTCGAGTCCTCACTGACTCCCACAACACAATACAATGCACTTGTGTAATTCATTTGTCATTGATGAAATACATCCAATGATTTCTTGAAATAAAGTCATGTGTTTATAAATCGAAACATTGTTGGATGTTTCCCATCGAATTAATACTTTATAAAACAAAATCATGTGTCTTTATTAGGTATCGAATTTTGGAATCATACCGCCGGCTCCATACGCCATTATACTTTTTCGGAATTGCACCACAGAGGAGTGTATGAACCAAGTAGTCGGGTCTTGCACCTGAGGACGTGTCTAGCCCTTCTTGCTATACCTGACACATGTTTTTCATGTAACATGCGACTCAGTCAGATATTTAATCCAATTTTCCCAAGCCCGCTCATCAATCACCAAGTATGATGATTAACGCAACCATGCACACACATACCAATACTCATGTCCATGGATGTATTTCTCCCCTGCAAATGCAATGTAATGCACCATTGCAATTTCAATGTCATGCTCAATATGTAATGAATCTTATATGAGCTAATTTACCCATATATNATGATTAACGCAACCATGCACACACATACCAATACTCATGTCCATGGATGTATTTCCCCCTGCAAATGCAATGTAATGCACCATTGCAATTTCAATGTCATGCTCAATATGTAATGAATGTTATATGAGCTAATTTACCCATATGTTTCAACATATGTCATGATAATTTATATGAAGTGCATATAATTATCATAATTCATCACAATGTTAATACATCAACTAGCACATATTAACATTTATAACCAACACAAATCACAAGCATGTTATACATAACTCATGCCATAATAACCTCAATTTTTACATAGGCATTTAACNTTTATATCCAACACAAATCACAAGCATGTTATACATAACTCATGCCATAATAACCTCAATTTTTACATAGGCATTTAGCAAAATACTTTCAAGGCACAATTCATGTTATCACACAAGATTTCCCACATAACATCATGTCTTAAGGAATTACACAAGTACTTTTCCTATACCAAACTTAACTAAGAATTGGCCTAAGCCATTTCCATAACCATTTTCTCATTTTCATAACCATAATCAAGTGACCTAGGTTATTCTATACACTTACCCATTCCATGGAGCATTCTAGGTAAGAAATAAATCAAGGTAGGAGGGAACCCTACCTCTTAAAGCGTAAAACGATGTGTAGAACCTTCAAGAACACAATACCACTTCAAAATCTTGATTTTCCCAAAATCCCCTCTTTGGATCTTCAGTGAAATCTTTTGTTTTTGGTGTGGTTGTGTAGTCCTCGTTGATGTGATCGACTTTAACTCTTGATCCGAAGAATTCCGACCAACGGAACTCCGTAGATCGCAAGGAGAAAGGTAAAAATCTTGNAGACCTTTGCCCAACAGCCCTAAGTAAATCGTATACCTATGCTCTGATATCAAACTATGACGTCCCTAAAACTGGTGTTCTTTTATTAACTATTGATCATCCAGCAACCTGCGAAAATATCCATGATTGTCGCACAACTAGACAACAGTCAATAACATTCCATTATAACCCACGCGTGTAACCCGTGTACATTTTATCCTTTAATCGTATCNTGATTTTTCTCTTCTCTCCCTTCTCTTCTCTTCCAAAGTGTGAGACTATCAAACAAGTGGGAGAAAATATCTGAAAAATCAGATATTTGGCCCCTATTTATACCCTTTAATTGCGCGGTCCATATCGTACCGCATGTTTTTTTACTTCCAAGTCTGTTTNTCCATTTACATCCTTGGAACCCAAAAACCCATAGCCCAAAAGCTTGGCAAAGTAATTTTAAATTTTCAAAATTTTGAAAAAAGTATCGGTACTGCGTACCAGTATTGTGAACCTTCTGAAAAATCTGTACCGGTACGATCTGCCTTCTGGACAAGGTTGTACCGGTATTGTCAACCCACTAAAAAATCTGTATCGGTACGGGTAACCCACTAGACCCCNTTTTGTCCTGAAATGACTTAATTTTATCCTGGTTTAAATTTAAATTATTTTTATTTGAAATTTAATTTAATTAGAAGAAATTTTATAATTTTTATTTTTGGGAACGTTTGTGAATTTGATCCCCTAGTTGTCTCGAAAAACTTGAAAAATCTGACTATCTCAGAATTGGATAAAAATTAACTAGATAAATGGATTTCGTGATACGAAGCCAACAGTGAGGTCCGTTGCATCATCTGAACTCTAGAAAAATACAAATTTTAATTCTGCATTATAGTGACAAATTACCATTTTACCCTTTTTCAGAAAAAGTNAAGTTCTATTACCAATAATTCCATACGATTACATGCCCAAAAATATAATTTTCACAAAATTTATACAAAATGAGCTATCAAAAGCCACAAGTCTGCTCTCTTCGTCTTTAAGGCTCAAAATGAGAGTCCTCTGCTGGTGTGAACCTTGCACTTAAAACGTTTTTCTATATAGGGTGAGCTACGNTTTGAGCATGACCTCTCTCTGTTTCTATAGCATTTTTTATTACTTCTTCTTCGTTGATATCTGGTTCCCCATTAGCCATCGACCCTTCTTCTTTGAAATCGTTTCCTAGCCTTCAGAGTGTCTTAGTCTCCAAGAGAGTCATCGTCACCTCATCAACCCTGAGAGTGTCTTTCCAAACCAAAATTGTAGTCATAAGTGTACCAAAAGAAGATGGAAGAGAAGCCAAGAGAATAATAGCCTTATCATCCTCATCAATTTTAACCTTATCACTAGAAAGCGGAGTAACAATTTTATTAAATTGACTGAAATGATCAACAATATTTGCTTCTTCTACCATCCACAATTGATATAATTGTTTCTTCAGGAACAATTTGTTTGTGAGAGATTTTGACATATAAATATTTTATAATTTTTTCCATAAATCTGAAGTAGAAGTTTGATTCAAAAATTTATATTTTACCTTTGGTGCAAGAGATAAATGGATGGTACTCACAACTTTTATCTCAAGTTCCTCCCAATATTCCTTTTTCATGTCTGTTGGTTTCTTCTCTTTCTCGAGTATTGCTTTGAGCAGTCCTTGTTAGACCAAGATGTCTTTAATTGTTCTTTGTCATAGACTAAAGTTGTTTTTCCTATCAAAAGACTCCACCTCAAATTTTCCCAACAAGATGTCATTTCCCATCATTGTACTAAGTGTCGGTAATTAAGAACAATACACACTTGTTCTTAATTAAAATCATCCCAAATGAACCCGTGGCTCTAATCTGATATGATTTAAATCATACACTCAAGTAAAAATGGTCAAATTATAATTTTTCTTGTTTAAGTCCGAGGTCAAATCTACAGGGAACTAACTGTTGATACTCAAATTAGAAAAAGGTAAAATTGTCGTGTGTGTAGAGTGCGATGGAATAACTTGTAGTGTGAGCTTAGAATTATCAAATTAATACTTAACTAATCTTTGAATAACAATGTTAAAAGGTACTCTTCAGTTTGGGGGTCCAACATGCATTATATTGCTTATTTATAAAAATGCCACCGTATAGTAATTAACTCCCATTTTATTGGAAAGTTAACCGGTAGATTTGATGTACTACTGAACCATATCACAACAACTGGTTAGGTTAACTGGACAGTCTATGTACCATGAAACAATCAAATAACCCTAGTAAACTAAAGGTGAACCATTCCAAAAACTTACTCTGGCTATTCAGTCGACAGGTTGATGATTCAATGAAGATGTAGTTCCAGTTTATGCATTGAATCAAAAGCATTGGCTGTGAAGAGATTTAATCCAAGCATAACCAATCTCTTGACTATTAAATAAAACTCAACTATGTGCATAACCGTATCATGCATAAAGTACGTAATAGTTATAGATAGAATGATATATAGCATCAGGCTTTGCTCGGTGTTCATAACCATGAGCATATTATAATAATAACCATACATCAATTAAGGGAGGTATAAACATTAAAATATAAATAAAACGTTAACATTTCCATAACTTAGACAGTATTACACATGCACTTACCTTCACCCAAGAGTATAAATGGACTACTCACACTTCATTACTATAGACAAGCAAGAAGAATGAGATGATTCCATTACAATCGAAAACAAAATACACAAAGTCCTTCCCCGAGGTATAGCTGAAACACTGCCACTCTTATTACCAGTTAGGACACAAAAGTGGGAGAGGTTCAACCCTCTAAGTAAAAAGGATCAACAAAAATATACAAGTGGAGAAAATTCTGGCTGACAAGTGATTAGGGCAGGGCTTTGCTCTTTCTGACTGAAACACTCCCTGAAATCTCTTTTTCCTTCCATTCTTTTCTTTCTTCTCTTGCACTGGATTGAACTCTGGTGAATCTCTTGAAAATGAACTAAGGCAAACTATTTATAGGCACCGAAAGGGGGGGGAGATAGAGGCAGCAGACACCCAAACTACACAATCATATTAAGTTGTTGCTCAAATGAACCAATGGGAGTAAAGGGAGGAGAGAGGCGGTTTAGCCACCATCTGGACGCTATCACCAATGTCTGGATGGTGCTAATCCTCCGGTTTAGCCTCCTTGTTTGACTCTTTGACTTCTTAATTACTCTTGCCTCCCCTTCTTCATTCAGCCTCTCCACTTTTATCCTCTTAAATTTTTTGTATTCATGCTTGAAACCCTACAAAATATACAAACTACATTTTAACCCTAATACTTTATAAATTAATCACTTTAACTTGATTTACGCACACAATTAACCCTAAACCATAATTCATTTACGCACTATTTAGGGTTAATCACACCCCCCAGCTAAACATTTCTAGTCCCTAGTAATAAAACAAACAACATCACTGTCGTAGATTTTACGATTGCATTTAGCCTATGCAACAAATCATCAAACCCCTAAGTGAACCCTAGTAGATGAGTATTGTCTCGTGAAGATTTCTAGTGAAAACACCTACAAACTTCAATGGTTAGGATTACATAATTCATATTTTTCATAGATAAGATTAAATCACCATTCTATTCTATTACCAAGATACTTCCCCTCTCTGATCACTATAAGAGTAACACATTAATTGTAACATTATTCCACATATTTTTAGCAAAACTCGTGTGTGTGTAAAAGGATTTCTTTATTCAAAAAAAAAACTTAAGAAATATCACAATCTTTTATTCTATTGTACAAGAATTAGCCTCAATGTCAATGATTTCCTGGAAATCACTCAGTAAAGAAAATGCTCAAATTTTAGTGACTACCACTCAAAAATTACATGTAATAAGAATATTTTTATCAAAGTAAATTGATAGCACATGTAATATCTGAAAAGAAGGTTATTTGAATAGAATTGAAAATTGACATAATCTCGTAAAAGAATATTAACACTATATCAAACAACATTATCAGCACTATCCCTTTTTAATGAATAGGTGAAAATAATACATATGCATGACTTCTAGAATCAAAAAGGACTTTATTAGAGTTATAACGTGGTCAAGGGTATTAGGTTTAAAAAACGATGTCAAAGATATTCAAAAAGCTATCCTTCTTATTAGTGTAGCACGCATCTCTCCCATTTTTTGTATTTATCCTTTTAATCCCTTTTTTGCAATTTTTTGGTTATTTTCTTTCTTTGCTTCCTTGCCTTTTCTTTTTCTTTTCCACTTTTCTTTCTCTCACATATTCTTTTTCTTTTCCCTTTTTCTTTTCTCAAACCATAATCACCATTTTTCTCCCTTTTTTGTATAATGTCTTCCTTAGGTGATGGTGCAAGAAAATTATATAGTAAGGGTCAGATAAATATATTTTATGTGGCTTGGTTAATGCATGGGTTAAAGAAAAGAAATCATACATTTTAGGTTCAATCACGGCTTACTAGGGATATAGTTTTGCAAAAAAAAATGTCTAAGGCTCAAAATAAAATTACAAATGGCCTAAGATCATTTTACAAAATTCATACACATGCAAAATTTCCATAAAGATTTAAAAGATAATGTTTGACATTTCATTTGACGAGTGCTAATCAAAACAAAGATACTGAGATTATTCAAAGAATGTTTATGCTGAACAAAAATTCTTACTTGAGTAAATGTGAAAAATCTCTCCAAGGAGGATTGGCCCAAAATCTGCATACGGGGTTTACATCTCCACTATATATGTAAGCAACCATAGTATTTCAAAAGGTTTCCAAAATAAGAAATTTTTATGTGCTCACAATGATGAGTTTCTATGAAAATATAGAGATAGTGCACAAACAAAGTATGAAAATCTCGCGTAATCTGGTTAGGGTTATACCTGCANATTCTGGCTGACAAGTGATTAGGGCAGGGCTTTGCTCTTTCTGACTGAAACACTCCCTGAAATCTCTTTTTCCTTCCATTCTTTTCTTTCTTCTCTTGCACTGGATTGAACTCTGGTGAATCTCTTGAAAATGAACTAAGGCAAACTATTTATAGGCACCGAAAGGGGGGGGAGATAGAGGCAGCAGACACCCAAACTACNCCTGCAACACATTTAGAATGATAACATAATTCTTATCATGAATCATATGAAATAAGTATCCTAACACAACAAAATTTAATCAAAATCACTAACTAACCAAATTAATTAAAAACCAACTCAAAACAAGTATTCAAAACATAAAAATGAAATAAAATGCATAAGTAAAAAGTTCAGTAATAGTAGAAAGAGCATAGAAACTTCAAAAATTGTGGTCACTAGGCTGACGAGCCACCATTGTATTGCCCTTGAAGTAGCCTCAGGATCTCATTTTGATTCTCCTCATAGCTAGCCATTTTTTGATCCAATTGAGTGATGTGAGTCTCTAATCGTTACAGGATCTGACGGTCAGCCCGGTCATTAACAGGGATATAAGGTTGCTCTTTTGGTTGGTGGGGCTCCTCTGGTAGCTAAAAAACTTCACCTTCTGGGAATGGATCTGCTTGCAGTTCTGGTGGTGCTTCATGTGGCTCTTCTGTCTACCCTCTATGGCTCTTTTTTAGCGAGGTTTTATCCAATGGTGTCAAATGCTCCACTGTTGGCCATGTCAGATTTGCAATTACTTCTTTCATCCTACATAACTCAGATACTAGAACAGCAAATGGGAGTGAGGGTTTCTTAGTCTTAAGAGTTACCATCATTTGATCCATTATCAGTGTTAGCAAGTGAATAGTGTGTCTTATTTCGAAGGCATACAGAAAATAAGCTCTCTCAATGTAGATTTGGTTTTTCTGAGACTGGGGCAATAGATTGTTGATAGTGATCAAATTCAGGATTCTATATTTTTCAGTTAAGTTCCCTTGCTTAATATACTTGTTTGGTCTATCCCAAACATACTCCAAATTCCCCGTTAACTCAATCCCAATGGTAGTCTTCTCTGACAATATGGTATAGGGATATCGGAGATGCTAATGTCTTGGCATAGAATTCAAAAAATTTGCAATGGTAGCCAGTGTAACTTGAAACACAACTCCCTTAACATAAACACGAAATTGCCTTAGCCCAGTTTCCTTTGCATTACTGTAAAATTTCCAAACTAGATATTCATAAGTAGGACCTACCAATTTCACATAATTAAGCCAACCCCCGTGCTACTAGATTTTTCCTAACCCCTATTTGTTCAAAATCCTCATATACCACTTGTCTTTCAGCAATAATAGGCTTAGAATAAAAATAAGTATCATACCAAATTTGTTGATTAATGCTTTCAAACATAGCAGTGTCGAATACATTCTGACCCAGGGGTTGTTCATCTTGCTACGGGACTACTTCAAGCAGTGGAGAGGCTCCTCGCCTTGGTCGGCTTGATAAAGCTCTTGTTCTTGCTCTTGGATCCATGAATTCTGAATTTCTTGCTTAATATAAGGTTTTGAGGATTTTTTTTTCTGTAAAAACCTGTAAAATATAATGGGCAAGTGTTTAATCAAAATAGAATTGAAGAAAAGTTTATGGGTGAAGTGAATCTGAAGAGAGAAGGTGAAGAAATCTACTAGTTTTCGAATTTCTGCTGTGAGGGAACTGCTGGACTATTCAGCTTTGCGAACTGGGGACTTTATACTGGCTAGTACCGTTGAGATGGTGCTGATCCTCCAGATTTTTGCTTTAGGCATTCCAATTGCTAACCCTTGATCTCCTCCTGGTTTCTAGCTTTAGTGTTTACCCTACAATTAAAGATAATCAATTTAAATTAAAATATTTACATATTTAACTAACCAATAAACTTAAATTGTACATTAATACATTAAATCATCTTGTATTTGTATGCATTCATATAAATCCTAAGATTATACATATTTGATTATCAGTAAATTTAATCAGAATCTTCTAAATCAATAACATCAATAATTTTCTATCGCACATAACTTGAAAGCATGAGACTAGAATAGGATGACGTCTCAGGGTAATCCTTACTCTATCCATACTTAATCCAGTTGAGACGATCTAATACATGACCTAAAATTGGTTTGTTACATTGATTGAATTCTCTCATATGCATTAATCGATCGCACTTTACACAACCACCGAGTCGATTTGCTCGTCAACTTTTGGCAAATGAACTTTTTCCGCACAAATGNAACATCAATAATTTTCTATCGCACATAACTTGAAAGCATGAGACTAGAATAGGATGGCGTCTCAGGGTAATCCTTACTCTATCCATACTTAATCCAGTTGAGACGATCTAATACATGACCTAAAATTGGTTCGTTACATTGATTGAATTCTCTCATATGCATTAATCGATCGCACTTTACACAACCACCGAGTCGATTTGCTCGTCAGCTTTTGGCAAATGAACTTTTTCTGCACAAAGGNTTTCAAACATAGCAGTGTCGAATACATTCTGACCCAGGGGTTGTTCATCTTGCTACAGGACTACTTCAAGCAGTGGAGAGGCTCCTCGCCTTGGTCGGCTTGATAAAGCTCTAGTTCTTGCTCTTGGATCCATGAATTCTGAATTTCTTGCTTAATATAAGGTTTTGAGGATTTTTTTTTTCTGTAAAAACCTGTAAAATATAATGGGCAAGTGTTTAATCAAAATAGAATTGAAGAAAAGTTTATGGGTGAAGTGAATCTGAAGAGAGAAGGTGAAGAAATCTACTAGTTTTCGAATTTCTGCTGTGAGGGAACTGCTGGACTATTCAGCTTTGCGAACTGGGGACTTTATACTGGCTAGTACCGTTGAGATGGTGCTGATCCTCCAGATTTTTGCTTTAGGCATTCCAATTGCTAACCCTTGATCTCCTCCTGGTTTCTAGCTTTAGTGTTTACCCTACAATTAAAGATAATCAATTTAAATTAAAATATTTACATATTTAACTAACTAATAAACTTAAATTGTACATTAATACATTAAATCATCTTGTATTTGTATGCATTCATATAAATCCTAAGATTATACATATTTGATTATCAGTAAATTTAATCAGAATCTTCTAAATCAATAACATCAATAATTTTCTATCGCACATAACTTGAAAGCATGAGACTAGAATAGGATGACGTCTCAGGGTAATCCTTACTCTATCCATACTTAATCCAGTTGAGACGATCTAATACATGACCTAAAATTGGTTTGTTACATTGATTGAATTCTCTCATATGCATTAATCGATCGCACTTTACACAACCACCGAGTCGATTTGCTCGTCAACTTTTGGCAAATGAACTTTTTCCGCACAAATGTTTTGTTTGACTACCAAGAATTTCTAATTTTCTTACAACCTTTGCTTTTTCTATGATCAAAGAATGTATATCTTTCAAAAAAATATGTAACATTACCCAAACTAAACCAAAAAAAAAATTTCATCCATTTTTTGAAATTTTTTTGAAAATTTTTGAAAATTTTAGAAAAGACTCTTTATCAGGTTTTTTAACATTTTTCGATNTCTATGATCAAAGAATGTATATCTTTCAAAAAAATATGTAACATTACCCAAACTAAACCAAAAAAAAATTTTCATCCATTTTTTGAAATTTTTTTGAAAATTTTAGAAAAGACTCTTTATCAGGTTCTTTAACATTTTTCGGTCACAAATATGAATATGGATTGTTCCCTCCCCCAACCTAAATTTAACGTTGTCCTCAATGTATAATATTATGAAGTAAAAGTATAGACAATTGCTAATAAGATCTAGAGGCAAGATAAATCATAGTGCAAAACCCAAATATGTAAAACAAATAGCAAACAGTCAGTACCACTATTTTCAATCAAATACTTATAAAAAAATTTCAAGGCACATATTATGGTTCCATTAATTGAATGGAATTCACATTTTAAACAAATGCATCATGATATGAAAATATGGCTTAAGCATTTGACCATTTACTATGAAAATATTTCTAGTTAATGGATTCTTAATTTCAATTGCCCCATGTTCAAAAACTTGTTTAAGAATATAGGGGTCTGTCCATCTTAATCTTAACTTTCCCAAAAATAGGCGGAGCCTTGAATTATATAACATGACTTTTTGTGAGGGTACAAAGGACTTCTGCACAATATTCTTATCATGAATAAATTTCATTCTAGACTTGGCAATCTTTGCATTTTCATATACTCCATTTCTCAGTTTTTTCAATTCATTAATCTGAAATTTGCAAGATGCACTTGCTTTATCAATATCAAAATTCATCATTTTGATTGTCCAATATGCTCGATGTTCCAATTCGACAAGCAAATGACTTGATTTGTCATAAACTAGCCGATAAGGAGACATTTTCAAAATAGTTTGTATGCAGTTTGATAAGCGCAAAGTGCATCAGTCAATCTTAAAGATCAATCTTTGCAATCTGAATTGACTGTTTTCTCCAAAATATACTTTATCTCCCTATTGGTCAATTCAACTTGTCTACTTGTCTTGGAATGATAAGAGGCATATATTTATGGAAAATCGAATACTTTTTTTTTATTAGGTTTTCAAAAAATTTATTACAAAAATGTGCTCTCCTATCATTTATAATGGCTCGAGAAATTTTGAATTTAGAAAAAATATTTTCTTTTAAAAACTTTATCACTGTGCAGTGATCATTGTTTCGANTATGAAGTAAAAGTATAGACAATTGCTAATAAGATCTAGAGGCAAGATAAATCATAGTGCAAAACCCAAATATGTAAAACAAATAGCAAACAGTCAGTACCACTATTTTCAATCAAATACTTATAAAAAAATTTCAAGGCACATATTATGGTTCCATTAATTGAATGGAATTCACATTTTAAACAAATGCATCATGATATGAAAATATGGCTTAAGCATTTGACCATTTACTATGAAAATATTTCTAGTTAATGGATTCTTAATTTCAATTGCCCCATGTTCAAAAACTTGTTTAAGATTATAGGGGTCTGTCCATCTTAATCTTAACTTTCCCAAAAATAGGCGGAGCCTTGAATTATATAACATGACTTTTTGTGAGGGTACAAAGGACTTCTGCACAATATTCTTATCATGAATAAATTTCATTCTAGACTTGGCAATCTTTGCATTTTCATATACTCCATTTCTCAGTTTTTTCAATTCATTAATCTGAAATTTGCAAGATGCACTTGCTTTATCAATATCAAAATTCATCATTTTGATTGTCCAATATGCTCGATGTTCCAATTCGACAAGCAAATGACTTGATTTGTCATAAACTAGCCGATAAGGAGACATTTTCAAAATAGTTTGTATGCAGTTTGATAAGCGCAAAGTGCATCAGTCAATCTTAAAGATCAATCTTTGCAATCTGAATTGACTGTTTTCTCCAAAATATACTTTATCTCCCTATTGGTCAATTCAACTTGTCTACTTGTCTTGGAATGATAAGAGGCATATATTTATGGAAAATCGAATACTTTTTTTTATTAGGTTTTCAAAAAATTTATTACAAAAATGTGCTCTCATATCATTTATAATGGCTTGAGAAATTTTGAATTTAGAAAAAATATTTTCTTTTAAAAACTTTATCACTGTGCAGTGATCATTGTTTCTACAGGGAATTGCCTCTACCCATTTAGAAACATAATCGATGGCAACCAAAATATACAGATGTCCAAATGATGAGGGAAATGGTCCTATAAAATTGATGTACCAACAATCAAAAATTTTAATAATCAAAAGAGGGTTCAAAGGTATCATGTTTCGTTTTGAAATGCTTCCCATTTTTTGACATCTGTCACAATTTAGATAAAAGCATATACATCTTTAAAAAGGGTGGGCCAATAAAATCCACACTGCAAAATTTTAGCAGCAATTTTCTTTGAAGAAAAATGCCCTCCACTTCAAAATGACAAAATGAAATGATTNATAAATTTCATTCTAGACTTGGCAATCTTTGCATTTTCATATACTCCATTTCTCAGTTTTTTCAATTCATTAATCTGAAATTTGCAAGATGCACTTGCTTTATCAATATCAAAATTCATCATTTTGATTGTCCAATATGCTCGATGTTCCAATTCGACAAGCAAATGACTTGATTTGTCATAAACTAGCCGATAAGGAGACATTTTCAAAATAGTTTGTATGCAGTTTGATAAGCGCAAAGTGCATCAGTCAATCTTAAAGATCAATCTTTGCAATCTGAATTGACTGTTTTCTCCAAAATATACTTTATCTCCCTATTGGTCAATTCAACTTGTCTACTTGTCTTGGAATGATAAGAGGCATATATTTATGGAAAATCGAATACTTTTTTTTATTAGGTTTTCAAAAAATTTATTACAAAAATGTGCTCTCATATCATTTATAATGGCTTGAGAAATTTTGAATTTAGAAAAAATATTTTCTTTTAAAAACTTTATCACTGTGCAGTGATCATTGTTTCTACAGGGAATTGCCTCTACCCATTTAGAAACATAATCGATGGCAACCAAAATATACAGATGTCCAAATGATGAGGGAAATGGTCCTATAAAATTGATGTACCAACAATCAAAAATTTTAATAATCAAAAGAGGGTTCAAAGGTATCATGTTTCGTTTTGAAATGCTTCCCATTTTTTGACATCTGTCACAATTTAGATAAAAGCATATACATCTTTAAAAAGGGTGGGCCAATAAAATTCACACTGCAAAATTTTAGCAGCAATTTTCTTTGAAGAAAAATGTCCTCCACTTCAAAATGACAAAATGAAATGACTNTGGTTTCAGAAGGCAATAACTCTTCAAATTTTGGAATCCATGATTCAATAATTAACATATCTACAGACTCAACATTGTTTACAAACTCTAATGCAAGTGACTCTTTCTCTGTACAAGTACTTTCAAACAGATTTTGAGTTAAGGACTCAATGCAATTTACTTCATGCAATTCTTCTTCCTTTTTGGGTTGTTTAACAATAGCGAACACATTTAATTCTAATGTCATATTTTTAAATGAAAGTTTCATGATTTTATTCCTACAATTTATCGATGCATTTGATGTAGCTAGTTGTGCAGAGACATGCAAAACTGGTTGTGTATCCAAGACAATAAAATTCACCATAAAATAGAATTTATTAACTTAAACAAGTACATCCTCCACAACTTCCCTCAAAATTTTCACAAAACGGTCAGCCAATTGCAATGTAATATTTGTGAGTTTTAATTCACCCAATCCTAACTGATCATAAACAAAATATGGAAGCAAATTAACACTAACTCCAAGATCAAGCAGGACTTGCTCAATCCTGAAGTTCCCAATTATCCCTGAAACTATAGGACTCCCAAGATCTTTGTACTTGAGAGGAGCTTTGTGTTGAATGATAAGACTAGCCTGTTCGATCAAAAATGTTATTTTCTGTACATTAATCCTTATTTTAACTGTGCAATGGTCTTTCAAAAACTTGGCNCACATCGTTCAGAGTTTTGCATGCATAATAAATCACATAGGGTCTTTTATCTTTCCTTTAACCTAAAACAGCTCCTACTGCATAGTTACTAGCATCAAACATTAACTCAAAATGAAAAGACCAATCAAGATGTTGCATAATTAGTGCGAGAATAAGCATGCTTTTAAGTTTATCAAATGTCTATTAACATGCATTATTCCCATCAAACTGTACATCCTAACATAGAAGATTACACACAGGTCTGGATATCAAACTAAAATCTTTAATGAATCTCCTATAGAATCCTGAATGACCTAGAAAGGATCAAACATCTTTTATAGTCTTAAGTGAAGGGAGATTGGCTATTAAATCTATGTTTGATTTGTCAACTTCAATTCCTTTTGTAGAAACAACATGTCCTAAGACAATGCCCTGTGTGACCATAAAATAATACTTTTTCTAATTCAAAACAAGATTTGTTTCCTCATATCGAGTAAGGATTTTTTTCCAATTTTTCTAAACATAACTCAAATGAATCTTCATATACAGAAAAATCATTCATAAAAANTGCATAATAAATCACATAGGGTCTTTTATCTTTCCTTTAACCTAAAACAGCTCCTATTGCATAGTCACTAGCATCAAACATTAACTCAAAATGAAAAGACCAATCAAGATGTTGCATAATTAGTGCGAAAATAAGAATGTTTTTAAGTTTATCAAATGTCTATTAACATGCATTATTCCCATCAAACGGTACATCCTAACATAGAGGATTACACACAGGTCTGGATATCAAACTAAAATCTTTAATGAATCTCCTATAAAATCCTAAATGACCTAGAAAGGATCAAACATCTTTTATAGTCTTAAGTGGAGGGAGATTGGCTATTAAATCTATGTTTGATTTGTCAACTTCAATTCCTTTTGTAGAAACTACATGTCCTAAGACAATGCCCTGTGTGACCATAAAATAATACTTTTTCTAATTCAAAACAAGATTTGTTTCCTCACATCGAGTAAGGATTTTTTCCAATTTTTCTAAACATAACTCAAATGAATCTTCATATACAGAAAAATCATCCATAAAAACTTCCAATAATTATTCCACCATATCACTAAAAATATTAAACATACAACGCTGAAAAGTGGCTAGAGCATTACACAATTCAAATGACATTCTTTTATAAGCAAAAGTGTCAAAATGACATGTAAAAGTAGTTTTCTCTTGGTCATCAATTGCTATTTCAATCTGGTTATAGCTGGAATATCCATCCAAAAAATAATAATTTGCATGTCCGCTATTCTTTCAAAAACTTGGTCCAGGAAAGGTAAGGAAAAATGATCTTTTTTGGTGACATAATTCAACTTTCGATAGTCAATACACATACACCAACCAGTGATTGTACACATAGGGACTAATTCATTTCCTTGGTTTCTTACTACCGTAAGTCTAGACTTTTTTTGGACGACCTATGAAAGGCTGACTCATTTACTATCAGATGTAGAATATATAATATCAACGTCTAATATTTTAAGTACTTCAGCCCAGAACACTTCTTTCAAATGTGGATTTAACCTTCTTTGCAGCTGTCGGGATAGTTTAGAGTATTCTTCCAAGTATATACAATGAGTACAGAGAAGAGGATTTATTCCCTTTATATCTACTACCGTCCAACCGATTGCACTTTGATGATTTTTTATAACTCTTATAAATTGCTTTTCTTGGACTTCTGACAATTTTGAAGATATTATCACTGGATGAGTTTCATTCTCCCCCAAGAAGACATATTTCAAGTCAAGTGAAGAGATTTCAACTCTGGTTTGGGGACTAACACACTAAACTCTACAACTTGGTTTCAGAAGGCAATAACTCTTCAAATTTTGGAATCCATGATTCAATAATTAACATATCTACAGACTCAACATTGTTTACAAACTCTAATGCAAGTGACTCTTTCTCTGTACAAGTACTTTCAAACAGATTTTGAGTTAAGGACTCAATGCAATTTACTTCATGCAATTCTTCTTCCTTTTTGGGTTGTTTAACAATAGCGAACACATTTAATTCTAATGTCATATTTTAAAATGAAAGTTTCATGATTTTATTCCTACAATTTATCAATGCATTTGATGTAGCTAGTTGTGTAGAGACATGCAAAACTGGTTTTGTATCCAAGACAATAAAATTCACCATAAAATAGAATTTATTAACTTGAACAAGTACATCCTCCACAACTCCCTCAAAATTTTCACAAAACGGTCAGCCAATTGCAATGTAACATTTGTGAGTTTTAATTCACCCAATCCTAACTGATCATAAACAAAATATGGAAGCAAATTAACACTAACTTCAAGATCAAGCAGGACTTGCTCAATCCTGAAGTTCCCAATTATGCNGAAAGGTAAGGAAAAATGATCTTTTTTGGTGACATAATTCAACTTTCGATAGTCAACACACATACACCAACCAGTGATTGTACACATAGGGACTAATTCATTTCCTTGGTTTCTTACTACCGTAACTNATTCTTTTATAAGCAAAAGTGTCAAAATGACATGTAAAAGTAGTTTTCTCTTGGTCATCAATTGCTATTTCAATCTGGTTATAGCTGGAATATCCATCCAAAAAATAATAATTTGTANCAAGATCTTTGTACTTGAGAGGAGCTTTGTGTTGAATGATAAGACTAGCCTGTTCGATCAAAAATGTTATTTTTCTGTACATTAATCCTTATTTTAACTGTGCAATGGTCTTTCAAAAACTTGACNAAAACTTGGTCCAGGAAAGGTAAGGAAAAATGATCTTTTTTGGTGACATAATTCAACTTTCGATAGTCAATACACATACACCAACCAGTGATTGTACACATAGGGACTAATTCATTTCCTTGGTTTCTTACTACCGTAAGTCTAGACTTTTTTTGGACGACCTATGAAAGGCTGACTCATTTACTATCAGATGTAGAATATATAATATCAACGTCTAATATTTTAAGTACTTCAGCCCAGAACACTTCTTTCAAATGTGGATTTAACCTTCTTTGCAGCTGTCGGGATAGTTTAGAGTATTCTTCCAAGTATATACAATGAGTACAGAGAAGAGGATTTATTCCCTTTATATCTACTACCGTCCAACCGATTGCACTTTGATGATTTTTTATAACTCTTATAAATTGCTTTTCTTGGACTTCTGACAATTTTGAAGATATTATCACTGGATGAGTTTCATTCTCCCCCAAGAAGACATATTTCAAGTCAAGTGAAGAGATTTCAACTCTGGTTTGGGGACTAACACACTAAACTCTACAACTTGGTTTCAGAAGGCAATAACTCTTCAAATTTTGGAATCCATGATTCAATAATTAACATATCTACAGACTCAACATTGTTTACAAACTCTAATGCAAGTGACTCTTTCTCTGTACAAGTACTTTCAAACAGATTTTGAGTTAAGGACTCAATGCAATTTACTTCATGCAATTCTTCTTCCTTTTTGGGTTGTTTAACAATAGCGAACACATTTAATTCTAATGTCATATTTTTAAATGAAAGTTTCATGATTTTATTCCTACAATTTATCGATGCATTTGATGTAGCTAGTTGTGCAGAGACATGCAAAACTGGTTGTGTATCCAAGACAATAAAATTCACCATAAAATAGAATTTATTAACTTAAACAAGTACATCCTCCACAACTTCCCTCAAAATTTTCACAAAACGGTCAGCCAATTGCAATGTAATATTTGTGAGTTTTAATTCACCCAATCCTAACTGATCATAAACAAAATATGGAAGCAAATTAACACTAACTCCAAGATCAAGCAGGACTTGCTCAATCCTGAAGTTCCCAATTATCCNTAAAATTGAGCCACCGCCTTACAATATGAATGAGATACTACACTACGTCTACTTACATTTTACTTGCATTGTTCTCGTCCTTTGTTCGACAGGGTTTCATACAACCACGGTGGTGGGATTTCCAAGCAAAAAAAAAAAAATCAAACATAGGCCCCACTATGTGAATGGTTTCATAATCTCAAAAACCAAGGTCACGTTGACAATTGACATTTTCTTTCCAAAACATAATGAAGATAGTTATTGGAATAAAGTGCAAGAAAATTGTGGTAGTTAAGGGGGTATGCGAGCAAATAAACAATAGAGCATGCAATTTACGAAAATANTCTGGGGTTATGATGAAGGAGGACCTGGTCGTTGACTCACATGCTGTGTGTTTTTCTAGCTAAAATTCAGGTAATTTTGCCACCCTGTATTATAGGTTTAAAAATAGGGATTGAAATAAAACTTGTTAAAATTTAAAATGGCATTTGTTTGTTCCATCAAGACCTCTTTGAATACTGGAATGGTGGAACATTCCCTAGTGGGATGTCCTGACAAAGCATAGATTCCACACGATTGATCAGTGAGTTATACAATAGAAACTTCCTTGACTTTTTTCATCTCTAGAGCTTCAAGGTTTCAAGACAAAGTAGTCATTCTGGCCCTTAGGCTATCATCCTCTTTTTACACATATTTCCCACATTGGGATGAAGATCGCTTTGTTTCAACAATATTTTGGGGAGGCCGAGTCCACATTTGGGAACTTTCATAAATGACATCAAAAAACTCGAATGCTTCATTGGGACTCTTACCCATTAATTCTATCTAGGTCATCATTTCAACAAACTAACGCATTGCGGACAGAGGGCATCATAAAAGAAACCAACTAAAGTCAAAATTTCAAATGCATGATGTGGAAAAACTTGGAAAAAATCCTAAAATCTCTCCCAACATTGATAAAAAGTTTTCCCTTATTTCATAGAAAAAATCATGATCTGACGTCTCAATGCATTAGTGCGATGCACAGGAAATTTTTTTTAAAAAATTTGATTTACAAAACTTGCCAACTTGAAATGGATTGAGCTTTTAAAGAATTTAACCACTGTTTAGCCTTATCTTTAAAAGAGAAAGGAAAAAGTTTCAACCAGGTCATTTTAGAATTATCTTGTAATGCACTACATAATTCGTCGAATTCTTTCATAAGCAAATAGGGGTTTTCAAACTCAAGACCATGAAGCTGCGGTGGAAGTTGTATTGTCCCTACTTTAATGTTAAAATTTGGAGCATTAATGGGAAAATCAAAACATGAAGGGACACTATTGCGTGTGGGATGCAAATATTCTCTTAAAGGGCTGACATTCTAAACTACTTCTTGTTCCTTTTGATTATTATTAGTCATGCTTAGCTCAAAAGAGTCCGATAATGCAATAATCAAATAACCCTAGTAAACCCGAAGGTAAACCATTCAAAAGGCTTACTATAGCTATTCAATCGGCAGGTTAATGATTCAATGAAGATGTAGTTCCAGTTTATGCATTGAATCAAAAGCATTGGCTATGGCGAGATTTAATCCGCCTATAACCAATCTCTCAATAGTTACATAAAACCCAACTACGTGAATCACCGTATCATACATGAAGTACATAATAATTATAGATAGAATAGTATATAGCATTAGGCTTTGCTCGGTATTCATAACCATGAGCATATTATAATAATAACCATCCATCAACTAAGGGAGGTGTAAACAATAAAGTATAAATAAAATTTTGGCATTTTCACAACTTAAACAGTATTACACATGCATTCACCCTTCACCGAAAAGTATAAACAGACTACTAACGGTTCATTGCGATAGACAAGCAAGAAGAATGCGATGATTTTATTACAATCGAAAACAAAATACACAAAGTCTTTCCTCAAGGAATAGCTGAAATACTGTCACTCTTATTACCAGCTATGACCCAAAAGTGGTAGAAGTTCAACTCTCCAAGTAAAAAGGATAAACAAAATGTAGAGGGAGAGAAAATTCTAATTCATAAGTTATTAGGGTAGGATTTTGCTCTTTCTGACTGAAACATTCTCTTAAATCTTTCTTTCCTTCCCTACTTTTTCTCTCTTCTCTTGCACTAGACTGAACTCTGGTGAATCTCTTCAAAATTAACTACGGCAAGCTATTTATAGGCACTAGAATGGGGAGGTAGAGGTAGCAGACACCCAAACTGCCCATTCACATCAAGTTGTTGCTCAAATGAACCAATGAGAGTAAAGGGAGGAGAAAGACGATTTAGCGACCGTCTGGACGCTATCACCACCGTCTACACAGTGCTAATCCTCTAGTTTTCCATGCTTTGGCAGCCTCCTTGACTCTTTGACTTCTTAATTACTCTTGCCTCCCCTTCTTCATTCTGTCTCTCCAATTTTTATCCTCTTAAATTTTTATATTTATGTTTGAAACCTTGTAAAATATACAAACTACACATTAACCCTAATAATTTATAAATTAATCAATTTAACCTAATTTATGCACACAATTAACCCTAAACCCTAATTCATTTAGGCACTATTTAGGGTTAATCAGGCTTTGCTAGCACTTGTTGGGAATTATCTCGGCAACAATTTGGTCAAAACAACTACAAAAAAAATCAAAGCAAAACTTACAATACCAAGTTTAATTGATTTTGGCAAAATCACTTTGCCTACATCCACAAGGCATGATTCGGTATCTTTTCTTTGCTATTGAGAAAAAAATTGAGTACAATGGTATAAACCTCACCACTTAGGTTTAAACTTCAAACTCAAGCCCTTAACCCCTTGTAAAACCAACTCAATCTTACTCTCTCAAATCCCAGTAAAAAAATCTCTCATATTCTCAACAAGAGAATTAGTAAATAAAACCTCTCGTACTCTTAACAAGAGAATGAAAATTGAACAAATATAATTTTCGGAATAATCTCAAAAACAAGAGAAACATGCCTATTTATAGACATGTAAAGGTGATGAAAGATGAACTCATTTGCATTTGAGCAATGCATTTGATTGCTCCACTTATATGCTCCAAAGAAACCCTCACCTTATTCAAGTAATGAAATTGTAGCACTTATATCCTCCAATAAACTTTTAGCAATGATATCATTTAACCAATTAATTTTATTTTTTTTTAATTTCTTTCTAAAATTGAGCCACCGCCTTACAATATGAATGAGATACTACACTACGTCTACTAACATTTTACTTGCATTGTTCTCGTCCTTTGTTCGACAGGGTTTCATACAACCACGGTGGTGGGATTTCCGAGCAAAAAAAAAAAAAATCAAACATAGGCCCCACTATGTGAATGGTTTCATAATCTCAAAAACCAAGGTCATGTTGACAATTGACATTTCCTTTCCAAAACATAATGAAGATAGTTATTGGAATAAAGTGCAACGAAATTGTGGTAGTTAAGGGGGTATGCGGGCAAATAAACAATAGAGCATTCAATTTACGAAAAAAAGTCAGTAAGTTAGGGCTGCTCGGGAGCAAGCGAAAGTTAGTAAATATCCAATAAAAGAGCTGAATATTTATTATTCAAAAATATTGGCATCCCAAAGCGTCATTCCAGCAATAGCTCAACCACGAAAAAAGAATTCTTGAATCCTACCCAACTCTACCCGTACGGCATGGCAATCATCACAAATGAATCCCACAAAAAATGGGCAAAGAAGAGAAACCAACATATTTTAAGCTGCTAGCCGGATTTTTTTATTTTTTTTTTGTTCTAGAGTTTTCTTTTTAATCCAACAGGACCATCAATTTACTTTAAGCAACTGGTCTATCTTCTTTTTCTTTTTTTTTTTTGGTTTTCTTGGAACTGTTTGGTTCTATCATTTTTTTTTTTTGCTTGTAGTTGAATGAGTAGTATATCTATTCTGTTGTTCCAGCTGTTCAAGCTTCCTCGGCTACGACCTGCATTTACGGTCATCACGGGATCTTTGGATGTTTCAGTTTCCTTGGATCAACATCTTTGAATCCAGTTCATCCAACTTCCACGTCTTCGAATATTCAGTCCCTATCAAATATGCAATTAGTAAACATGCATCCATTAAATGCACAATATGAACTTACTTAAGGGAGTGAAGATTGTGGTTGGTTAGAATCCAGTTAAAGTTCCTTATTTCTCATGCAAAGAGTATAAATGCAAAATTGCATGTTGATTGTTGATTGTTAGTTCAAAGGTAAGCCAACCAATTGTGAGCAAAAATGGTATTTACCTGTACTTCCACCGTGTGCGAGGGTTGCAAAGCTCTCAGTATCAACTGAATATCATCAGTCAACTTTTTAATCTGTTCATGGAAACCAAAAGTATGAAACATAGGACACAGTAGCTGATGGAGGTGTAAAATGTCAATAAATAAATGGAACAAAAAGAAAACAAGAAACAAAAATCCTAACCACATACCAATAGTTCAAAACACGGGACGTGGTTTGGGCTCGTACTAAACTTATTTTAGTGCGTATGTTTAAATGGGTAAGAACTTCAAGCACAACAGCAAGGTTGGAACGTTCGGTTGTCAAAGATGCCACCCGACCCACGAGGGTTGGTGGCTACAATTTCGAAAAAGTTGAATTTAAACAGAATTCAAGATTAAAGTAATTAGATAGTAGGAGATCGGGATTTCAAAATACTAAAAGTACAATGAAGATAATTTTAGCGAAAAATGATCGATAGCAGAANGTCAAAGATGCCACCCGACCCACGAGGGTTGGTGGCTACAATTTCGAAAAAGTTGACTTTAAACAGAATTCAAGATTAAAGTAATTAGATAGTAGGAGATCGGGATTTCAAATTACTAAAAGTACAATGAAGATAATTTTAGCGAAAAATGATCGATAGCAGAAGAGCATATACATGTAAGAACTACCACAAGGAGTCAAGAAAAATTGATCCATTTAATGAATTAAAGATTTGTATGCCACAACTATTTGGGGTGACTGTTTCTCATCAAATTCTAAACATTCTTTGTCTTTCTCCAGAGCATCCACGAAAAACGAGTGGACAATTCCGTGGTTCCACCATCAACATCCGTGAGAACAATACCAATGCTATAATCATCATAATCAAGCACAATACTTGGCATGAGAAAACTATTTTATTATTATAACCGATTGATGATTTTCCCAATTAAGTTGAACAGTTAATGTAAGATGAAGATTTTTAAGCTGAGAAGCAAGCCTAAAAGGGCTTAAAATTGCAAAAACATTCTGCAATCCCCTTCTCTAAGTATATACTGACAACAAAGGAACAAAAAAAAAATTCCAAATCAAGTCTAAACAATGTGACAGAGGTAAAGAAGAGAAAACCTCTCTTCTGCTTGAATTATATTAATAAGTAATGTCATTTCACATTAAAGAAGAATAAGAACAATAGGTATTCTAGCAATTGTTGACATTAATAATTGATTCAATCTTCTATATTTTATATCGAACACCTATCAATCTCATAATTAATTAGCTCATTAAAGTTTTCCAGTTGTATTAATCTCAAGGAATGCCTTGTCTACCCATTGAAGTCACATGGTACATTTTAAGTACTTTAACCATGAGGAAACAAACAAAAGAACAAGAATACTACTGAAATCGAAAGAACTTACCCTGGGAAACCTAGCAATAAGATCGACTTTAACCCATCCTTGCTGGTCCATACGATCCTTCAAGTAAAAATCTGACACCAAATTCTTATCACTGCACGATCAAACACCATACATGTCATCTAAAATCATATAGATCCTATTTGAACACTTGCAAGGTAAATATTGTTACTCATTTGATCACCAGAAATAATACTCAATTTGCTCTCGAATCCTGCTGCACAATTCCACTTCCTTTTTCTTCTGTAGTTGTGCAAACATTTGCTGATGATGAGGACAAAAAGTTGTCGTTGTCATTGCTTGATCATAGGACATTATGGTTGCCAATGAAGAAAAAGGAAAAAATAAGTAACTGTATTGCTGTGAGTAAATAATAATAGCACACATTCAGCACAACTAATTTTACCTGGAAAGACACCACTATTATGGGGATGATGTAGAAAATCATAACCCCGAAATGGAGGTTGTAATGGATGCGTATATGGAGCTATGGTCATTGGATGGGGACATACATGAGGCAGAGGAAGGGGTGGGACAAATCTTGCAGAATTTTTAGCAAGATTGTTCACATGGGGATCACAATGATTCATCCTCCATGGGTTAAATCTGCAATTGGAATTTACTTCATGAAAGTCACGGAATAGGTTCTGTCTGTATGGGAAATTGGGGTGGTTTTCGACTTTTTCATTATGTTCATCAGCTTTATGATGATGGTGATTGCTGAGATGGTTGTGATTATGGCTATTTTTGCTTCTTGAGGGCTGATTTGAAGCAGCTACTGAATTAACCTCCAGTAGGGATGATGATGCTACAACAATATTGTTGCATGAATTTGATGATACTACAACTGAAGTAGGATCCTGCCAAATGCTCGTATGTGAAAAGCTGTTGAATAAAGCAGTTGTGGGTGAAACACTACTAGTTGTGATATTTTCAGTTTCTGCAACAGGCAAAGACAAGCTATCACTGGCAGAGAGGCACCCAGCTCCAGTGGTACCACTTTTTTCAACCTGCAGTTCTTGTGATTCAGATGCTATTTTCACCAGAATTGAAGGCAATGGACCCTGTCCCAGTAAACATATAAAACTAAAGCCATCAAGGAACACGCAAAAAGAGAGAACCAAAACAGGACTAAATGAATTAAACATTAATTAGGACCACAAAAAGCTATTGTTAATCCAGGTATAACTAATTTTGATTTTGACAAACTTCCAAAGGATGTATATTTGAACGTAGAAATATGTGATTATTATCTAATGAGCTATTCTAAAAAACGAGAGAAGGAAAGCAAATGTTATTCATTGCGGTACGCCGCTTTCTAGGTTCCCTTTTGACCGAAGTCTTTTGACTAATGAAAGATAGCAAGCTCTGAACCAAAGCGAATTCTTTTCTCTATTGTACCCTCATCGACATCTCCTTGCGCTGATTCATTTGCAGTTGGGTCGTGAACGAGAGCTGAAACACGTTCAAGCTCAAAGCTACTGGAACTTATAAAAGTGGAGAAGAGACTTTTAATATTACATAGGCTTTGACTTCCGGAACCGTTGATTTTATTAAGGGATAAAAAGGCGAAGCAAGAAGCGTAAATTTGCAATATAAGTTACAAAAAACTGGACAAACAAGATATAAAAGAAAAAAAAGGAACCTGGAGGATGAAGGTAGGTTTGGAGAGGTCGGAGCCGAGAGCATCAATGATGTCCTCCTCGTGATCGTCGGATAATTTTAGTAAACTCTTCAACTGGGAGGTTCTCAACTCGTAGCTCTTTGTTTGATCAGACCCAAACGTATTTTTCAGCCCATTCACCATCGCACTAGCTGCCTCAACTTCGATCCCCTCCTTCTGATTCTTTAGCTCCATTGTCATCCCGAGAGCAAAGTAGACAGTGTTTTTTGGGTCTAAGAATATGATTCTTTGAGATGTTATGGTCACACCTGCAAAGTGTTGGTGATTAGACCAAATATATCTCTTCTTATTATTGCAGTGGTTTTAAAATTTCTAGTCATAATTGACTTCGTATTTAGTTTATTAAGAAAACTCCTAGTCTAAATGGGTTTTAACTTAGATGATGCAAATAGAATTAGTAGTAGGAGAAGGCGCTCTAATATCGGTAGACATAGGAGAAGTGCTCCATGTATAAAACCTTCCCGCTTAGGTAACTTGCCAGTCAATCATCCATCTTGACTTGGAAAACATCTTGGAGTCAACCTCTATCGCAAAATTATAAACATGTCAAGCTAAAGAAAAAAAATATATTATATTTTGGGAGGCAAAATAAAATCTCTTTTCATCAAATTTGCAATAGATATTAATAATAGGGGCCATATCAAAATAATTACATAGTTAAAGGTATAAAGTGAAAAACATAATAGGATAAGACAATGTAAAAAAGGTGTCAAAATGCAATTTCCTCTAAATATAAAATATATTATGCATGTTATCCGGCTATTCAAATATTATTAGAACTTTNAACTCTTCAACTGGGAGGTTCTCAACTCGTAGCTCTTTGTTTGATCAGACCCAAACTTATTTTTCAGCCCATTCACCATCGCACTAGCTGCCTCAACTTCGATCCCCTCCTTCTTCTGATTCTTTAGCTCCATTGTCATCCCGAGAGCAAAGTAGACAGTGTTTTTTGGGTCTAAGAATATGATTCTTTGAGATGTTATGGTCACACCTGCAAAGTGTTGGTGATTAGACCAAATATATCTCTTCTTATTATTGCAGTGGTTTTAAAATTTCTAGTCATAATTGACTTCGTATTTAGTTTATTAAGAAAACTCCTAGTCTAAATGGGTTTTAACTTAGATGATGCAAATAGAATTAGTAGTAGGAGAAGGCGCTCTAATATCGGTAGACATAGGAGAAGTGCTCCATGTATAAAACCTTCCCGCTTAGGTAACTTGCCAGTCAATCATCCATCTTGACTTGGAAAACATCTTGGAGTCAGTCAACCTCTATCGCAAAATTATAAACATGTCAAGCTAAAGAAAAAAATATATTATATTTTGGGAGGCAAAATAAAATCTCTTTTCATCAAATTTGCAATAGATATTAATAATTGGGGCCATATCAAAATAATTACATAGTTAAAGGTATAAAGTGAAAAACATAATAGGATAAGACGGGGTCAAAATGCAATTTCCTCTAAATATAAAATATATTATGCATGTTATCCGGCTATTCAAATATTATTAGAACTCTGGGTATTCTACCACATCTTTAATACATATATTAATAGTATACTAGGATGCTACCACTACTTTTCCTACGCGACATGGAATTCTTATTGGTGAAGAGTACCTAATTGTGTAGTCAACGTAGCAAGGTGATCAAGTACTTGTCGTGTCACATGCGACTGGGATGAGTTTTATACGCAAACAGTGACTTTAGAATTGAAGGATTAATAAGGATGAGATTGGGAGTTTGAAGTTCAAGAATTTATTTTTGTTTAATACTACATAGAATTTATATAATGACTTTATTTATTGATCTTATTATTTTTTGGCATCAGATTGACAGTGGACCTTAGTATTAGTTGAGATCTACTATTAATTCAAGGAAAATGTTATTTTGACTTAAAAATCTGACATAATTTGTTAACCTAATGACGTAGCTTCATTAAAACTATTGGATAAACACCAAGTTTAAATGTATGATTGAACCCACAATTAATCCAAAAGTCATAGTGAATTAGGTCAGTAAATTAGGTCTCAATAACATTGCTCTTAATTCAATGATTATGATGTATCATGTCACCAAATAAAATCACTAAATTAAGTAAACAAAATATTTTCCTTTATCTTTTAAATAAATAACATGGAAATTAATTTGACATTTGGACGTGGATAGGGTCTCATGTGCAGTTATTCCCCCTTTTTTATGGGCTTCATAAAAAGAAAGAAACTGGTATATCCTAAATTAACACTTGGGAGGAAATTGGGTGTGAGCTTATAGTGGTGATGGGCTCATATGTGTGTGTGTGTACGACTTAGATTGTTGGTAAAGTGGAAACTGAGTGCTTGGTTTTTCTAGAAAAACAAACAAAGTGCACCTCCTTTCTGTAAAATGAACTAGCTGCCATGAACTAGAGGTTGACTGCTTATGTTAGGATGAAAGTAAGGAAATAGAATTGTAGGGAAAGAAGTGCCGAGTTAGATTTAAGCTTTACCTAGTATTTTTAGTGATCTTGTACCTTTTTTCTAGGGTTGTCCTCATTGGCTGTACAAGATAGCATACCTATTTTTTAGGAAAATCTTTCCTAATTATTGTAGGAATCTTTTCAGACTTTCTTTCTTATGGAGTAACTATTTAGGTCACATTTATAATGTTCACCAACAATATAGATAACTCCTCCCTTGTTAGTTTTTCCTTATCACTTACTCTAGATAACCTAAATATCTCTTGGTTCGATCTTATCTCTAGTGTAAACACCAACTTTTTTCTCTTTCTCAGTGTCGTCAACTACTCGGTTCCTTTATTGGCCTAGCAGCTTTGTCATTTGCTCGACTAGGTCTAGAGCGTGTTCAGTTGAATGAACTGGAGCTCGAGTAGAGGTACTCTAACTTTTTCTAATGACACTCTTTTATCAGGATCATGTTTGTAATTGACCAATTTCATGAATTCTTTTTAAAAATGTTAACATATTTCATAGNTGAACTGGAGCTCGAGTAGAGGTACTCTAACTTTTTCTAATGACACTCTTTTATCAAGATCATGTTTGTAATTGACCAATTTCATGAATTCTTTTTAAAAATGTTAACATATTTCATAGTCCTGATACTACAACATTGAAGATCTGAAAGTGTCAAAATAAAGGAGAAGATTGTGCTTCAAGTTACATCGAAAGAGATTCTTCGTATACATCTCCTTGTTTAGGACAAAGGTAAATGACACCATTGGTTTAATTTATTAAACTTAAGTTGATTAGGTAAAATAGAATTGGTAATTATTCCGTTAGGTTAATGACTCCATAGTGTTTTTCTAGAAAATTTTTTCTAAACCTTAAATGTCACTCTGCATGATCTTAATCTGAACCAACTTGATGAGGTCAAAAGGCTCTAGCGGAGGCCCCCCTTTTTTGGTTCAGAGGTGGATTGCTCTAGAGCGACTACCTCGATTGAGTATGTTGTAGACCTGGATTGTCTGCTAAGCAACCATGGAAGAGGCTGAATGAAGCATAGGGTACATGGTCAAGGCTGCCTTCCATTGTATTGTAGAGGAATTGCTTGGTTTTTCAGTTGTTTTTTACTATGGAAACTTTGAAACTTTTGAAAAAAGATTTCTAAGTGTTTTTCTCTCTCCCATGCAAATTGCTACTCATATGAACTCCTTAGTTATGTTGGCTAAGACACTGGAGAAACAGCACAACAGTAGAACAGCTGAGGCCAAAGCGGCAGATGAGCTTGTTAAGAGGCTGAGCAGCCAACTCACTATGGCGAGTCGTGTAACTAATGAGGTCAAGGATGCAAAGGCTAACGCTAAGGAGCAAGCAACTCGCTTGACAGAGTGTCTGAGAAAGGCCACCCAGAAGTGTTTCTAACCTGGAAGCTCGTCTTCATTCTAGTACTGATCAAGCTGTGAAGGAGTTTTAGGTGTCCGACAAGCTCAAGGAGGCTATCTTAGAGGGCTATCTAATGAGTATGATGCTTTGCTAATTCAAGGAAAAGAGACGTACCCCAAGGAGAAACATCCTAAAATGGATTTCGATTCTTTCGAGCCATCAGGCCACCATCCTCATCTGATAAAAAGGAAAAGAAGGCTAATGCTTGCTTCTCAGAGTGGGGTAAAAACATCACAGAATTCCCAAGTGTAGGAAAGTTATCGTGTTTGTAACTCGGTCGATTACTAAGATCATCTCCTTAGAAAAAACGATTAGCTCAAGGGGTGTTAAACAAAAGAAAATAAAAACTCTAAATTTTGAGAGATTAGGTTGAAGAATTTAGCAACTAAGAAATAACAATTAAAAGCAAGACCGGTTAATCGGTAGAGTTCATTTCACCATTAACAGGCATTTTGACCCAATTTCTATAACTCATTTGAGATTGTACTCAAACGCATTCAAATGGAAGATATTTGATTAAAACCCAAATGTAAATAACAAATGTGTATTCAAGTCAATTGAATTGATTTTGAAAGAATTATAGTCACTTTGATTGCAATGATTTCAAGAATTACCCATTCCTGACTTAAATGTCTACGAGTACGCAAAAAGATATACATATCAAAAGTGTTTTCAACTTTAATTATTCAAATAACCCAAAATACTTAATCATTGAAAAAATCCTAATTGAGTGACTATCCCCAATTTATGGACGAGATTCCCTCATCCGATCAAACCGGAGTATGACTACTCACCTATTATATAATTGAAAACGAAAGCAATTAAAGAAGACATAATTGTAATTGAAACCAAATAAACTTGAATTGAAATTGCAAGAATTGAATTTTACATGCAAATGTAAATTCCTTGAATTGAATTACAAGAATGTAAATCATTCACAAAGTAAAACTTGAGAGTAATAGCGTTGCAAGAAATAAACAACTTGGAAATTAACAAAACTGGTAATTACAACAACGGAGAAGAACTCGTTCTTTTTTTTATTGGAGAAGAACTCTTTAAAGAAAAGAAAACTATTTCTAAATCCTAGGAGAGAAGAAAGGGAGAATGGTGAATTGAATGATGGAATTGGAGACATCTAATATTGATGTCTTCTCTTGCTAGACTTGGGTATTTATAGGAGAGCATGTGCTAATTTTTCTCCTTTTAATCCTCCATTCACGACCTTTAAAATAACTTAGCAAATTGCCTTTCCAAAACTATCCTTATAGCACAATTACAGTAACCTATTGGTAGGAAGCACAAAATTACCTACCGATAGAACTGTTCACTATTTTGCACGAACTAGTTGATTTTTTCTTCTACTGGTAGAACACATTTTTGTTTCAAACCTGCCGGTAGAACAACTCTTTGTTTTACTTCTACCTGTAGGATTGAACTTCTACTGGTAGAATCAATTTCTGCATCTAGTTGAACTGGTAGAAGACCTACCAGTAGAACATATTTTTTCTTCAATTATGCTTGTACTACTCTTGGCTTGGCTCTTGGACCTCCTAAATCATCCTCCATAGCATTGAACCATGTGCAAAGCCTCGTTTTTACATTAATTCACCTACAAACACCAATTTCCTCCATAAAATATAAAACTAAACTAAAACAAAGGAATTAAGTAACTAACATAACTAAGATGAATGATATGGAAGACTTTGCTAGTCCCTTAGCAAACTGAAAATAAACAAACACTCCAATCAATAACCACTTAGTCTAGGCATGATAAATGAAAATCCATAACTTCATTAACAACTAAACATAACCTTATACATACATAATCCATAAATACAACGTCATTGTCATACACTTACATACATACCCATCCAAATCTTGAATAAACATTTAAACTTGATATTCGACAACTATGTAACACCCCATTCCAACTCTTGTACTAAAAATATAATTTAGGCATAACATACTTAAACTTGTAATCTTGTTGTTAATATCTTTCTTTAGCAAAAATACCTATCCTAAAAATATATAACATAGACCACTTTTAAATAAAAAGTCAGATGCATGCAAATACACTGGCTCGTTGCCATACAATATATGCATAACCCAAAAATATTTTTAAAGTGTCATTTGCATGGCAAAGAGGAGAACAAAAATATTTACATTATATACAACCCAAGCAGTAAAAGAACAAAAAACAAAAATTGGCATGAGCCCCTTTCTGACAACTCTTGACTGGACTTCTAGTTTCAGTAGTGGATTGCAGGCTTGTGTTCAGATTACCTGAAAAGATTTCAAGGAAATTTTTTAGTGAGTACTCAATAGAAATTCCATAATTTTATCTCGATATCCTATTTCATTGCTCTATGGCCTCACACAGAGATAATCGTTTTGCTACCCCAGACAAAAAAACACCACAAGATGACTCATAGCACAACATTAACTTTAGTTCTCGTCACTTAGACAAATTCTGCACATAGCTTATCCAATCACAAAGACCACAAAAAACATATGATCTATTTTTAGTCACGTAGACAATCCATCCCAACAGCTAACATTCATCTCTTAGACATCTTAACTGCACAGACAACTTACATCACGTAGACATCCTTCGTTTAGATGTTTCAAACCACTTAGTTTTTCTTTCTACACATCCCACAAACAACTCGAACCGTAATATTAGGTTCTACCATGTAGACATCTTGTTTCCATCACAATACTGCAACACTCAATTCATTGAATTACAACAAAACTCATAAGACAAGCAATCAAACAAATACTTAATTATTTTCACATAAATAAAACGAAGGTTAGCGCACCTACCTCGCAGAAAATTCTATCTTGTTGATAACAACTCTGTCGGAGCTTTTTGGGTAGTGTTCTTTGTAGTGCTCATCCCTGAACCTGACACCCAATATTCACAATCTCATTCGAGTATTAATAAATAATATTGTTTTTACTCAAATTGGTTTATTCGAACCAAATCCAATAATTTAATTGCATCACAATCAATAATTCACCTACACCTAATAATGTTCATTACTCATATCGATTTAACGAGTAGTTTAATAATCAATTTGAGTAACATGAAATAATTTATTCGCAGTCAAGCGTTGACATTCGTTGGTTGAAGATGAACTATGATGTTCATTGCATGATGAAGAACCTTGGCTGGGTTGACCAAATTGCCTATTTTATGTGCACTTAGATATTTCTTTTGAGTAGGATGTACACAGTTATGACAAACGTTGGTTTATGTAGGTTTGGTTGTGTGTTTTAACATTATAACAACATTATATAAAAATTTGACATGACATCAAACTGCATGTTACTGAAATGACTTGGCACTAATCAAACAATGACATCACATCACACTGATAAAACAATGACATGACTTCACACTGATAAAGTAATGACATAACAATACACTAGAAAATGACTAATAGGACTGACATGACTTGACACTGAAAGACTGATTACACTGGTTATAGGTTTTCCTTGTGACTACACACTGTTATAGTGTCATTCGTAAGTGTATTTTCAATTCAGCATTAATTTAATTGAATCAGTTCAGAGTCACATAAATTCAGCACTAATGCAACAACATGGTTTGCTAAAAAGCATGTACAATCAATATAGAAAAAGTGATGAGGTAAATCATACAAGTGGGCAAGTATGTGATGAAGTGACTCAGTTAATGATAGCAATTTTTAGTGATTTAGTGGGTTGTCATTTCATCACGTGGTTTGCTGAAAATTCATGCAAGTGCAACAGTGGTTTGTGTTTTCATTAAATCTTTAAGACTATATTCAATACGTGTAATCAAATCATGCAACATAATTCATCTCCAAACATGAGTTATAGTATGAGAATGTTATTTCAAAGTATGGACCAGCATTGTTTGTTAGAGGATGAGTTCTTTTATTCATTGAATCCCTGTTTACGTTATTCAAGCAGGGCCATAAGCACCGTGAGGGTGGAATGGCAATATTGTTTGAGGGAAAGGGAAAATATAAGCAAAGATTTGCGAACTTTCAACATACGAAGGCCCCAAAAACTTGCCATTAATAAGCTAGTTGACACTCCTCAACAATTGGAGTGAGCACTATTTCGTATTCAATCTAAAAACAATCGCATGATAATTCATTATAGTTGGTACAATCTCTGTCGCATGGCACGAGACTGCGATGAAGAAAAGTTGATAGAAGAAGCACGTTTATGCTTGTGCTTGAGTGGGGAAGCTTGATGTATTTCTAATGTGAAGATGTCTGGCGAAGATGAAAACCCATGAACCATGGTTATGTGTTATGCTATTATTGTGTTTGTAATATCTGGACAATATTGTCATTGTTCAATTTCCATTACGTTGGTTTCTTCTGTTTCTATTAAATGTGTCGTGGAAACGTTAAAGTTGTTTGTTTGAATTAAATAGAGTGTATTCAAGTTAGGTTAAATTTTTCTGAGAATAATATTGGAGATCTGCACCATGCTAGATGTCCTCCAAACGATGCTCTACCTACAAGGCCAACACTGAATGGTCATCTGGTTCGGGATGTAACAAATGTCTGTCATCAGTGTCCATACACACAACAAAAATCTGCAAAATAAATCAAGATCCTATCAATAAACAATTTAAGATGACAATATAGTACATTAATATGTCATTAATGTATTATTATATGGATGTTGAATCAATGATGCATACCAAAACAAGCAAAATAAACAATAATACGGCACAACACAGTTATATAACAAATAAAATTACAAATTGGTTGAAACGTTACGTAGAAGGTTTTACAACATAAAACATCTTTAATAATATTCACTTCAAATTTTAATACAACATATTAGAAATTTTAATAAAAATACATCTTTGTAAATGGCTAGTGAAGGGATGATGAAGCTCGAGTGTTGGTGGATGGACACTTCCGACGATTGTGACCCGCTTCACTGCACAAGCCGCAATGTACGTGACTATGACCTTGAATCGGGAAGTCCATCTCATTGCATATGTGCAGTGTCTCAGGACGACTAATCAAGTTGCACCGCTGGTTGCGATTAGGGACTAACTTGGGACCTTCAGTAGCATCCCAATAATCTTCATGCTCAAAAAGAAACATTTCAAGCTCCCATGTGTTCTATAAAGTGTGATTTATGGACATCATCTAGTCACCCAAAGCAATCCCCACCTCACCCATTTCAAAACTCTAACTCATTGGGGTATAGTGCACACCATATGTATCATCTCCAGAATGAAGGTGGGTGTGGGAATATTGCCCAGACACATCCATTAACTGCATCCACACGAGAGTAGAACATTCACCTGTCAACCCCAAAGTTAGAAATGTAGAGTTGCCTATCTTTTGTCTAAGCAAATCAATGTAAGACATGCTAGTAGTGGTTAGGCACCCCCTAGTCTGACTATGATTGCATTGATGTCCTCCGTCTCCACATACAAAGCAACAATAGCCATGGTGGGGTTGTCGACTACCACATTAACCAAACCACCAACAAATTCATTATTCCAAATTTCCAGTTTGACATGTGTATTCATCTTTGGTCCTGCTCCGATTGTTACTGGATATCTACATGTCAACCTCAACTTGTAACGCAACCTGTTCAACCCCATTACAGTGTAAATTTTACTCAACAACTCTGAAAATTTTGTATCCCTGTTTATAACAATTCTGCCTTTTGGAAGAGAATTGTAAAATATTCCATCTGATCCATATTGCATTTTTTTGCCCCCAATACAATAGTACAATAGCTTTCTTTCCCACCATTTCAGATAATATTCATAGTCAAATATGTACGGAAAGAACAAGTACCCATAGATGGGTAAAAAAAAGGTTAATAATTGAGAAACAACATCACCCTAGTTTTGCTATCAACTTTCCTTATTAAATAATGGGGTTGATAGTGGAGAAAGAGATGGTGGTTATAAGGAAAACATATAAAAATATAACAATTCTCTTGTTTTGTTTCAATGTAAGTGTGTAACCTTGTGTATCTACCAAAGAATTTCTAACCAAAAATAACATTCAATTTAGTCCCTATTAATAGGGGTCCAAGAGGGGTAGATAGGGTACAACTCATGTGCTAAACAACCTCGAGGTTATTGGCTGAATTGTAAAACAAGGTAAATACTTAAAGCCCGTAGCTTTTAGAGAGGAGGAACAACAAAAGAAATGAGAAAGGAAAAAAAATATTTCTTATTGTTGTTCCAACAGATATAAGAACTGAAACATTTTCTAGTGAAACTCCCAGTTTATATTTGTGGTTGTTTCAATGTAAATTGACTACCACAGTGGACTAGAGACCAAATAATTTTCATATGAGAAATGTAAATGGCGCTATACGTAGAGCAACAATCTAATCTTCTAAATCCTTTTCTTATGTTGGATAAGTGAATCAATATGTTATGCGCAATCCATTATACACTATCAACACCAAATCTAGCTACAACATATTATTGGCTGCTATATTATATCTTATTCTGCTATTTATATTACTTCAAATATTTTATGCAATCTTGAGATAAAGTATCAATACGGGTGAATGGTTTCTACACACTCGAGTCCAAATCCTCTTCAATGTGGTATTTCTTAGTGTCCCTTCTACTCTAAATCATTGACCACAAACAAGTGGAACCTACTACATAGGATCCAGATCCGATCTCCAATATTTTTTTCTCTCCATTTCTATGCTTGGTAGATCATCCACCACATGATTGAGAGAGACCCAATTTTATACAATAGGTCACATTTGGGATTCTGAAAATTTTATACAATGGGTCATAAAATTGGTCTATTCTTCAAAAGTGAGAGAGAAAGAGAGCTTTATCACAGAGAGGGTGAGAGGAGAGTCATACCAAAAATTTGGAGCTTCAGTAGTCTTCAACCCATCAAATCTGGTGTACTTTAACATAGCAGCCCAGTAACTTCGGTGGTCTTCAGATGGTGATGGTGGTGGTGATTTGGGATGGTAGTGGTGGTTTGNTTGGAGCTTCAGTAGTCTTCAACCCATCAAATCTGGTGTACTTTAACATAGCAGCCTAGTAACTTCGGTGGTCTTCAGATGGTGATGGTGGTGGTGATTTGGGATGGTAGTGGTGGTTCGATTTAGGGCTAAGAAAAATAGGGAAAATCAGAGAGAGAGAAAAAAAGAAAAGGAAAGAAGAGAAAGAAGAAAAGGGAAGAAGGTTGGGTAAAGTTGAACATTAAAATCGTTGGTCCAACTAACGTTTTTCATATAAAACGTTATATTAAAAATCAGAGAGAAAGAATGACCTAAAGGGAAGGATAGCATTTTCAATTAAACAAATAAAACCTTGGCCTAAATGACGTTTTCAATAAAGACGTTGGTTCAAGTAACGTTTTTTACATAAAGAAAATTATTGAAGACTGATGTATCAGACCCAAGGTCCCAACTCAAGTTATAAGCCCAATTGAATTAAGGGTCCAACTCGAAAAGATTCAATGGGTCTAGCCCAAAAAAGGTCCACACCCATTCAAACTCATTAGTTTCGGGGAGCTACATCACTGAGGAGTAGGGAGCACCATCCCAAGAGCCTCATCCCCACTGCCTTGGAAACAGTCAACCACCACGTCATCCTCTGACCCGATCTTAAGGGGAGCTTCACAACTACCTCATCCGTTGAGAAGATAGCGCCAGCTCTACTAAATTAGCCACTTAGTTACTGAAAAGGAGCCTAAGTCTATTAAGAGGCACTATAAATTGTAACCCCCGCCAATATTTGGAGTGCATCGAACACATATTCTATCACTCTCATCTCCCTCTCATAACTTGTACCTCCATTACTCCCCCTTGATCCCCTTACACTCCTCAAAGTAATAAAACACCAGGCCATCCTAACCCTTTATAGTGGATTAGGTCACGTCGACCGAACCACTCTACATCTTTGTCTTGCTTGTGTTACTCTCTTTTACTTAATTATTGCATTAATCATTAATTACTCGACAGGTGGTGCATAAAACCAATTTTTGCATAATCAGCTTGGCGTCGTCTGTGGAATGCAACAAAGTTCTCACATAACCACCTTTTTTCCTATACCTATGGCGATCATCACCACATCTATGAATCTGCCCAAAGACAATCCACCACGAGAGGAGGAGGTTGCCCCTTCCACCAACCAATCCTATTCTAAATGCACAGCAGATGCTGTAAACAATGCAGCAGCCCGTAACTCAGAATCAACAGATCCTTCAACTGATGCTCGCCGGACGACAAGGAGGAGCACAACCCGGAAGACTGATTAACCCTCATTAAGGCAGAATTTAATAGGTAAATTGTGTTAGTTGAATAAAGTAAACTAGTCAAAATAAATCAAATTAGAGTTAGTGTGTGAATAAAGGATAATGCATTAATTGTTGTTCTTTTCAGGGTTTTGTACGTCAAAGCTACAAACTACTGGAGAGCCAATTGCATTAAAGCTACAAACTACTGGGGTGCCAATTATCAAAGCTCAAAACAAAGGGGGATCAAAGAATTCAAGGCCACCTAACAAAACTTTCATGTCACCTAACAAGATTCAAGGTCACCTAACAAGACTTTCATGCCACCAAACAAGACTTTTCAAGGCCACCTAACAAGATTCAAAGCCACCTAACAAGACTTTCACCCTCCCTTGTTGCCTATAAATACCACCCCTTAGGACTTGTAAAGCATTCATCTTTTGGTAGTGAAAAACCCTCTAAAAGTATTATTGTTTTCTTTATTGCTTATTGCTTTCTTTAAGTATTGTTTTCTTTTATTGTATTATTGTTTTCTTTTAATTTATTGTTTTCTTTTACTTTAAGTATTGATTTATTTTATTGTGTTATTGCTTTATTTTATTTTCATTGCTTGAGCTTCCTTCTTCCCTTAGAGGAGTGAAACTCTTCCACTTTTCTAGAGCTTTACCAAAGCCGTGAAGGGTGGAACGTGATTCACTCATTCTTTGTCGAAGATCGGCTCCTTGTGTAAAGTGTTTTACCTTGTAACTCATCTACTTGGAGGGATGAGCATCACTCACTTTTCTGGCTTTAACAAGCCATAAAGAGTGAGTAGTTTCTCATCCAATCTTTAGTAAGAGATGATTATCTGAAAGTTATATTTATGCATTTCGTTTATGCTTAGCTCTAGTCTTTATTTCTTCATAATGTCTTTTCATCATATTGTTGTCTTTATTTTAAGCATGAATAGCTAAATCTCTTAGTTGGCAAAACCAAGAGGAACCTCCACTNATGAAGAGTGAGTAGTTTCTCATCCAATCTTTAGTAAGAGGTGGTTATCCGGAAGTTAAATTTATGCAATTCGTTTATGCTTAGCTTTAGTCTTTATTTTTTCATAATGTCTTCTCATCATATTGTTGTCTTTATTTTAAGCATGAATAGCTAAATCTCTTAGTTGGCAAAACCAAGAGGAACCTCCACTTGGGTATACCATTTCAACTCATTCTCCTCCCCTCTTTCAGAGTTCAATGGTTCGGTTTGACAGGGTTGAGGGTGGATAACTTGGTGAGTCTTTGATATTCTGTAGGCCTAGTCACGGTTTATGCTTAGATACTTACCAATCTTACCCCTAGCTTCCCACGAATCAATCGTTCATTCATGCTCTATTGAAGGAGGGTTTCGAGTTGAGACGGTATTCCTATTGGAGTGACCTCTTGGATTTGTCAACATTTGTTTCTCATTTTACTAGTATCAAAACAACTTTACCAAATAACTTCCAACAATCAAAGATTTTACACTTTCTTTCTCCCAAAATCATCTTCATCTCGGTTTACTTCGTTCCCCGTGGAAACGACCTTGGAATACCACCAAGTAAAACACGATCCGCGAAATTCTCCTTGCGATTGGGGAGCACTTTTGTTCACACATACTCATATTTGAAATCTTATTCATCCACCATTCCATTGCCCTTTCTTTTAACATCATCCCTAGGAGAGTGACACTCTCCTTCATTCATATACTATACATGCTAAAAGGTGATGTTTATAGGTTAGGAAACAACAAGGAAGTTTGTCAAGCAAAGACATCAAGCCAGATGAGCTCCACGCCTTAGGCATCAAGGAGCTCCCCACTTGGGTGGGCCCCTGGGAGCCCCTCATCAGAACTATGAGGCAGCTCTACCTCCTTCTCTATCTCCCTCTTCCCATGGTGGAGACCCTCGTTTCCAAGAGGATAAGGGCTAAAACCAAAGTGTGGAGCACGGGAGCCATTTCCATGAAAATTCCAAAAAAGCCCCTAATCTTTGGGTCGAAAAAATCAAGGAAGTACAGAACCAACTGGGCGACGTCTTCGATATCATGAAGGCGCAAGGACCAGAGACTGTGGGTTACCTCGTAAATAAAACTGACACACGCAAATGTAGCAAACTACCCCCTTCCCAAGAAATTTAAAATGTCATCCGTACAAAATTTTGACAGCACAAAAGACTCACTTGATCACCTAGAAACCTATAAGTCATTAATGCAACTACACAATGTTCTTGACGAAATCATGTGTAGGGCTTTCCCAACTACCCTGAAGGGATCTGTCCGACAATGGTTCGCCAAGCTCATCCCAGCCTCCATTGGCTCCTTTGCCGAGTTGAGCAGGTCATTTGTGTCACACTTCATCGGAGGACTTTGCCACTAGAAGACTGCCACCCACCTACTCAGCATAAAGCAAGATCGAGACGAGAGTCTAAGGAGTTACCTCACTCATTTTAACGAGGAGATCCTCCAGATTGAAGAACCCGATGATAAAGACACCATGACCGCCTTCTTGGGAGATCTTCGTTCATCAAGCTTCCTCTTCTCAGTGATGAAGTGACCACCAAAAAGCATACTAGAACTATTGTCAAAAGCCCAGAAATATATGAATGTTGAGGACATCACCAGGGCCAAGCGAGGTGAATCCTCATGAACAGGAGAAAAAACAAAGGAAAGAGACAAAGAAGACAAGAAGGAGAGTGGAACCAAATGAGGCAAGACGGAAAGGGTGTCTGCCAAAGACCGCCTTGGTCCTACCCCTCAAAGGGAGCGACAATTCTTCACTTTCCTCAACGCCACTATCAGGCACATCCTATTCTAGATCCAGGATAACCTCGCAGCAAAGTGGCCTGGAAGAATAAAGTCTCCACCAAACTGCAGGAATTCGAACAAGTACTATTGCTTCCAGAGGGATCATGTCCAGGACACCGATGACCACTTTGAGCTCAAAAGACAAATTACAGAGCTCATACAACGTGGTCAACTACGCTAATATGTTGCTGGTAGGGGTTAAGCACCGCCATCACCTCATAATTAGGAGGATCAGTAACCCCTTAGAGAAATTCACACCATCTGTAGAGGGCTCTCAAGAGGAGGAAAATCCCTCTCTGCCATGAAGACCCATGCTAGAAAAACTAGACACCTTGACAATATGCGCCTGTCCAAGGCACGCAAGCAAGAAAATGACGAGGTTATATCCTTTTCAGACAAGGATTTGGAAGGAATTCAACACCCCCATGATAACCCGCTGGTGCTAACTATGATTGTGGCCAACTTCCAGGTACGAAGGATTCTCGTAGACAGCGGCAACTCTACGAACATCTTGTTCGCATAAGCCTATGACAAGCTTAGCCTTGGGAAAGAAAGGTTGCATCCCATCAAGTCGCCCCTTATTGGATTCTCAAGGGAGAAGGTGTATCCCCTAGGATCCATCACCTTGCCAGTCACCACCGGCATAGCACCCGAAAGCTCCGCGGTGATGGTGAACTTCTTGGTGATAGATTGTCCGTCAGCCTACAACATCATCCTACGACGACTTGTTCTTAACACCCTAAGAGCCGTGCCCTGCACTTATCACCTAATCCTCTATTTTCCAACCCCAAATGGAATTGGAGAGATCTGGGTAGACCAGGTTGCTACAAAAGAATGCGAGGTCTGCTCTATGAAGACCAGGAAGCCACAAGAAGCCCTACAAGTGGAGGTGCTCAACCCTAGAGATAATGGGCATTGGAGAGAAGAGAACCAATGAAGGAGCTCACACTATTGGTCCTGGATGCGAAGTTTCGAGACAAAAGGGTGTACATTGGTTCCTCCATTCCTGAGGATATAGCCCAACAGCTCACAATTTTTTTGAGGCTCAATTTGGATGGTTGCATGAGGACCTCGTGGGCATCGACCCTGAGGTCGTCACACACCGCCTTAATGTAGACCCTCAATACAAGCCGGTTCACCAAAAGCTAAGGAGCGTCTCCACTGAGAGGGTGTAGGCAATGGACAAGGAGGTGGAAAAGCTAATAGAAAATGGAACAATTAGAGAAGTTGCCTATCCATTTTGGCTGTCAAATGTAGTGATGATGACCAAAGCTAATGGAAAATAGCACCTCTGTGTCGACTTCATCGAACTCAACAAGACGATCCCTAAAGACAACTATCCATTGCCACGAATTGACATTCTCATCGATGCCACTGTAGGCCACGAACTGCTCACTTTTCTAGATGCATACTTTGGGTATAACCAAATCAGCATGCATCCCTCAGACTATGAGAAGACATCATTCATCACTCCAAAGGGAACCTATTGCTACAGGGTCATGCCCTTTGGATTGAAAAATACAGGAGCCACATACCAACGACTAGTGAACAAGATGTTCCAGTCTCAGATCGAGAGAACAATGCAGGTGTACGTGGATGACATGTTGGTGAAGAGCCTGGCCACGGCAAATCACGTAGACCACATTTAGGAAACATTTGACGTTCTAAGGTCATACCACACGAAGCTAAACCTTGATAAGTGCACCTTTGGCCTCAGATCAGGAAAGTTCTTAGCCTTTATGAGCAACCAAAGGTGAATTTAGGCGAATCCAGACAAGATAAAAGTTATCCTGGATATGAGATCACCCACCACAACCAAGAAGCTACAACGCCTAATTGGGAGAGTTGCAGCCGTCAACGGATTTGTTTCCAAGTCTGCAGATAAGTGCTTACCCTTCTTCAAAACTCTTCAAAAAGACTTCGAGTGGGGACCTAACACAGAGGAAGCCTTTTAGAAGTTAAAAGCTTATCTGGCTAAGCCCCTGCTCCTTTTACATGCCATGTCAGTTGAAACTTTGTACTTATACCTCTCTGGTTCTACATCGACAGTAAGTTTTGTCCTTATTAGGACAACGAATGAGTGCAAAAGCCTGTTTATTATGTGAGCATGGCATACCTAAGAGCATAAATAAGATATTCAGAGCTAGAAAAGCTAACACTCGCCCTGATCTCAACAGCAAGGCGTCTCCAACATTTTTTCCAGAGTCACACCATCGTCATCGTTATAGACCAGCCTCTAAAGAGAGTCTTGAGGAAGCCAGATGTTTCTGGAAGACTCCTAAGGTGGGCAGTAGAGCTGGGTAAGTTCGATGTGCAGTACCAACCAAGGGCAGCCATCAAAGCACAATCACCTCAAGAAGATTGACCAGATGCACCAGTGGAGGAAGAAGACAACCAAGGACTTCATTGTCGAGCTCACACCAGTGGAGGAAGAAGACAACGAAACCTTGACACCTCAAGAAGCCCGACCAGATGCATGGGCTCCCTGGGCACCCAGATTATCCTGGCACCAACAGCAAACACCTTGACATCCCTTACGGCCTCCAAGTCCCCCTCTCTCCCACCTCACTAGGAGCTTTACGTGGATGGCTCTTCGATCAGTGACGGAGGTGGAGCGAGCTTGCTATTGATCAGCCCTGATGACAATTCACTCAAGTATGCTATAAAGCTTCATTTTATAGCCTCCAATAATGAAGGATAATATAAAGTCCTCCTCTCTAGCTTAAGGTTGGCAATTAAAATGGAAGCCCAACACCTCATCACTTACAGTGACTCTCAGTTAATAGTTAACCAAGTAAAGGGCGAGTTCGAAGCAAAAGGAACTAAAATGTAGGAGCACCTTGCTATGATGGAAACCTTGTTGACTAAGTTCCACCACTTTCAAATCCATCATATCTCGAGGGAAGACAATATTGTTCCAGATGCACTAGCTAGGCTCATCTTATCCTCAGACGCCCCACCAGAACTAGCATTCATTGGTCACCAGTTCAAACCAAGCAGGCTAGACATGGAAGCCACTAGCGTCAATTGCACATTTGCCAAGTCAAACTGGATGACCCCAATAAAGGCATACTTCCAAGAGGGCGTGTTGTCAGACGACCTGCTAGAAGCAAAGAAGCTCAGGATGAGAGCCTCCAAGTTCACCATCCTAGAGGACATCCTGTACAAAAAAGGCTACTCCTTACCACTACTACGCTGCCTCTCCTCAAAGGAAGCTAACTATTCCCTATGAAAAATTCATGAAGGAGTTTGTGGAAACCACTCTGGAGGACGCCCCTAGCCCACAAAGTAATTAGATAGGGTTACTTCTGGCCTAGCATGGTTAAGGATGCACAGGAGTTCACCAGGAAATGCAATAAGTGCCAACGCTTTGCCACTGTGCCCTAGCAACCACCAAAAGAGTTGAAAGTCATCACAAGTCCATGGCCTGTTTCCAAATGGGGCATCGACATCTTAGGCCCCTTGCCACTCAGCTGGGGGTAGTACAAGTTCGTGGTGGTGGCCATCGACTATTTCACAAAGTGGGTCGAGGCCGAGCCCTTAGCAAAGATTACAGACACAAAGGTCAAGGACTTCATTTGAAAAAATTATTCTGCCACTTCGGAGTACCCCACGCCATCGTCAGTGACAATGCCAAACAATTCGACAACAGACTGCTGAACTCATTCTACGCCGACTTCCAGATAAAGCAGTCTCATTCTAGACCAGCACACCCGCAGGCAAACGGATAGGCAGAGGTCACAGTGAGAATAGTATTACACAACCTAAATACGAAGCTGGAAAAATACAAAGGTCTCTGGGTGGACGAACTCCTAGGTGTATTATGGGTCTACCGAACGACACCAAGGACCTCGACTAGAGAAATTCCTTTCTCACTCGCCTTTGGAATTGAGGCAGTCATACCTGTAAAAATCGGGATACATTCTCTAAGGATCCAACACCACGACTCCATCATCAATAAGGAAGGACTCTGCGTCAACCTCGACTTGGTGGAGGAGGAAAGAGAAATGACTATGGTCCGGAATATAGAGTACAAGTAGAACATGACAAGATACTACAACTCGAGGGTAAAGCCTTGTTTCTTCCTACCAGGAGACTTAGTCCTCGAAAAAGTAATCATCGCCATGAAGGATTCGTGGGAAGGGAAGCTTGGACCAAACTGGGAAGGACTGTACCACATAATAGAAATAGTGAGACCAAGAACCTATAGGATCCAGAATTCTAAAGGAAAATTTTAACTTCATTCATGGAATGCTGAGCATCTGAAGCGGTATTATCAATAACACTTAAGGAGGGCAGAGGTGATAAAGCTGAGGGGCTTGATTTTATTTTTTTTTCTTGTTCCTTTTTTAGGTTATTACCCACCATTGCTTAGCATGAGCAGTCATCAAATAAAATTTTCTAAAATTTACTTCAAAAATTTTCTTGCATCCTTGCATTCTATTTCAAGTGAACATCAGTGGTAAAAAGTCACTTTTACAAAATAAGGCTACACACTGCCTTTCTACAAAAAGAAAAAAATCAAAAATCCCTAGCACTATAACTATNTCAAAAATTTTCTTGCATCCTTGCATTCTATTTCAAGTGAACATCAGTGGTAAAAAATCACTTTTACAAAATAAGGCTACACACTGCCTTTCTACAAAAAGAAAAAAATCAAAAATCCCTAGCACTATAACTGTTCTCATGGTCATCGTTCTCTTCCTCTTGATCCTCTGCATCGTCAGAGTCGCCACCATCAGACGCCTTATACTGCACAAAGCCTAAAATGTCAATATTAGGGAAAGCAGTAGAGATCTTTCCCCGAAGCTCCTCGTAGACATCGATGAAGGCATCTGCAAGGCCACTCTTTGAATTAGTCTCAGCCTTGGTGACCCTCTCATGAGCCAATTGCAAATCCGCCTCAGCCCGGGGAAACTCTCTTACAAGTTGCCTTCAACTCTGCCTCTACTCTCAAATAGATAGCCTCACCATTTATCTCAAAATTAGTGGCCCTCTTGTGGGTCACCACAAGCTCAAGCTCAAGCTTAGTGGCCCTCTCGCGAGTCACCACAAGCTCTACTTCGGCCCTTGTGCAAGCAGCCTCTCTGAGCGCGGCCCTCTCACGGGTTGCCACAAGCTCAGCCTCGGAAGCCTTATCATCAGCCTCAAGATCAGCAAGAAGCTCCCTTTTTGCAGCCTCATGAGCAAGCCTCTCTACCCTAATAGTTGAGCTCAGCTGGCTAAATTGGACAACCCTCGAAAAAAGGCATATAGAAGCAGCTGAAACCTGAAAATGACAAAATAATGTTAGTACCTAAAGGAGAGGCAAGAGTAACAAAGAAAATAGACCCTTACCTAGGCCAAGCCTTCCAGAGCAGTGTCAATGATACCCTCAGTGCCCCGAGCACCAACCATACTAATGTCTGCAAGAAACACAAATCTCCTAAGTCGGTCCCTAACAATTCGCACGTTATCCAACATGGAGACAATCTGAGTGGCTACCCCTTTAAAAGTCCTCGCAAGAGGAGTTGATGAATGGTGGGCAGGAGGTATGGCCGTGTGGGGAGTCTCTAGAGTGGGGATCACCTCTGAAGGAGTCACTGACTGGGGAGGTACCACAAGAGGCGTCATCTGAGAGAGGCTTGCCAGAGTATCCCTCACCCTTGCCACCTTAGGAGGAAGAGCATTCCTAGTGGAATAACGGGACTCCACCACTGTCTTATCCACTGTAAGAAGGATAAAGTGTAATCCTAAAAGGAAAACTAAACAAATAAAGGGAGTCTAAGGGAATCACCATACCTTTTCTCTTTAAAGAGGAACCACCAGGCCTCGGAGAAGGCGCCCCAAACCTAGCACTTCCAGCAGGGGAATCTCTTGCTCCACCCTCTTTAAGCATGAGGGTCCCAAAGTCCTTCATAGGATGAGCCTTCACATCTTGCAACTTCCATTCTTGGTCTTTCGAGAGCACTGAGGAGCCTAGAAGGAATGCAATGAATACACATTTGCAAAAAGGTGAAGGAAAAAGAATAAGAGTAGGCATACAAATTCTCTTGGGAGTGTCACATCTTGTTGGTACCAAAGCTCTGTCAGCCTCTGAAGTCCACTCTCTTCCAACAAACATAAAGCGAGCCTTCCAGCTATGGCAATTGGAACGCAGTCCAGTAATCAGTTTACCTCCCCTTGAGGTGAAGCAGTACCAGCTACGATTGGGAGCCGGAGTCTCACTCAAAGTATAAGCCGCACAAAACTCTTCAGGAGAAGCATCCTTATGATGCACCTTTCTCCACAGTGCCAGAAATCCCAGCAAAACTCTCCAACTGTTAGGCACCAACCTCCTATCGCAAGTGAAAAATAATGAAGAATGCAACAAACAAAATAAGGCATGGGAAACTTCAGCCCAACCTCGAGTACCTCCTCATAAAAGCAATGTCTCTAGAGGAGTCATCACAATCAAGCTCACCCATTTCAGAACATCGAGACAGCATCGTTGGAAGGATATCATAAGTAGAAACAACCCGAAGACTATCAGCATTAGTGTTGAGGGTACTAGAAATGGTACTTACTTTGAATCTGTCGTCATCAAGAGTTACCTTTTCTCGATGTTTACTATTGTGAGGGAGAAGAGAAGCATTGTCTAGGCCACTACTAGGAGAGCCTTGAGGGATCTAATTCCATGGAGTTTCACCTGAACGAACCATATCATCCGACATTTGACCAGAATCAGTGTCATTAGAAACACTAGTATCCTCTGTCGTACTCTGCTCCATAACCCCGTACCCAGGCTTCCTAGCTCTGTGCCCAACCTCCGCCGCTATGCTTGGATCACCCAACATTGACAAATCGGTGTCCGACGTCATCCGTTTGCATCCTTGCCCCGATGACACCGCTCGTACACCCATTTGGCCGCGCCTAGTGCCTGGCGACGCCACTGGCGCGTGTACCTAGCCATGCCCAACATCTGGCGAAGCCATATGCGGTCTCCACTGCCTGCGCTCATAGCCTAGAAACGCCCCTCCACCAAGATCAGTAAAACCACCAGCCCATGCCGCCTCAACTTCAGTGCCCGTTGACCATGACGTCTCGTCATTGGCGCCCATCACCCACGATGCCTCAACTTCGGCGTCCATCTCCTAGGTCACCTCCCCTTCGACCCTCACTAACTGGGTCGCCTCGCTTTCAGCGCTCACCGCCTGGTTTGCCTGGTCGAATGGCGCCCCTACTGCCTCACCGAACAACGCACATGTTGCCTCACCTAAATACACCCCTACTGTCTTGCTATGGATACCCATCTTGCCTTCAACACCTATTTGGGTCACCGCCTCTCCAATGCTGATTAGACCCCATGTTTCGATGAGGTTCACCTGGGGCTCTGACATCAACATGGATCACTCCATCTCGCATCTCCTCTTCGTCACTTGACTTTGATCTTTGAGCACTCGAGTCTAGGATGGGATCACAAGCCCCCACTCATCTTGCCTGTTGCCTTGATTCTTGGGACCTCACTAGGAATCCTCTCTCAAAATGAATGAAATAAGGAAAGAAAGAAGAAATTCCCAATTTATGGCCTAGGGCATTTTGAAATTCTAAAAGAAAATAAAGTGGGGGAGTTTATATAGTTGAAGATGTCCTACTGACAAAAGGAGTTTATATATCAGGAAGGGAAAGAGTTTTCAGTCAGAGGGAGTCTCTATCAGCGAGAATTTAAATTCAACTAAATGCCCTCTTCTCAAAATTTCATTAGACACAGGGCATTGGGGGAAAACGATGTGCTAGGCCCAACTCAAGTTATAAGCCCAATTTGAATTAAGAGTTTAACTAGAAAAAATTCAATGGGTTCAGCCCAAAAGAGGCCCACGCCCAATCAAGCTCATCAGTTTCAGGGAGCTACATCACTAAGGAGTAGGGAGCACCATCCCAAGAGCCTCATCTACGCCTCCTTGGAAACAGTCAACCACCACGTCATCCTTTGACCTGATTTTAAGGAGAGCTCCGCAACCGCTTCATCCATTGAAAAGATAGCACCAACTCCACCAGATTAGTCACTTAGTTACTGAAAAGACGCCTCAGTCTATTAAGAGGCACTATAAATTGTAAGTCTCGCCAATACTTGGAGGGCATCGAACACATCTGCCATCACTCTCATCTCTCTCTCATACCTAGTACCTCCATTACTCTCCCCTGATCTCCTTACACTCCTCAAAATAATAAAACACCAGGTCATCCTAGCCCTTTATAGTGAAGTAAGTCACGTCGACCAAACCACTCTACATCTTTGTTTTGTTTGTGTTACTCTTTTACTTAATTACTGCATTAATCATTAATTACTCAACAGATGGTGCATAAAACTAATTTGTGCATCATCAAAGACGTTGATTGTAATGACCTTTTTTTACCTAAAAAGATCAGTTGGAATGACGTTTTTTTAAGCGTACTTGAGTTTAGGAATTATTTTAAAAACGACTCTCTTCTGAGTTTAAGTTTGACAAAAGGCCCCTATTTGATCAAAAGCTCATTTACATAAGGGTGGGCTCAACGGCTAGCTCCAACATCAGTTTTTAACCTGAAAGACATGGTTGACCAGCCCTATTCCAGAAGCTAGTTGTCTATGCCAACTTCAAGAACATGTTAACCTAGTTCTAAGGGTGTGTGTCTAACATACAAATTTTCTAAACCTAGATACAACTCCCAATGAGCTTGAAGTATTTTGAAAACGTCAAACCGTATGACATCTTCGTCACAAACCTATAGCTACAATACAAGTCATGAAATTGTCAAACACTGTCTTAGACCTAACATAGAGAATCCTAAGGAAGGTGAATCAACTAGCCTAGTTAAGGTGCCATAACTAATTCTTCATCCTCCTGGGAAGAGAGGGAGCAACTTACCTGCTTGTAAATTAGTTCCCGTAGGAACTTCTTGCCTAACAGTGGATTAATTCCCGTGCGAGCAACTTTTCAGTGAGTGGTTACTACTATTGGATAAAAATTTACAAGATCACTAGTTGTGTTAAATCATGGATGAATTTATTCCTCGACGTCACTTGATGATGGAGACGGAAGATTTTCATGATTACTTCGTGAGATGATTTTACAATAGTTGTAAAGACTAACATCACTTGCTTGTAGAGAGTGGATTAATAATGTGCATGATGAGATGTAGTCCATCAGCATTAACCATGTCTAGGATTTGGTTGACTCTTCATTTGGCTCGTAAAACTACTAGGTACACAATGGTTCCAAAAGTTGCGCGCAAGGAGCATGGTTTCATTAAAGACTCTGGACTTGCCTAGTGGCAATAAGCTTCAACCTTGAGTTGGGTGTCGACTTTCAGGAGTTTGTCACTAGGAGTGAGATATACCTTACTGTTTCTATTCTAGTTGCTATTGCGCATTTAAATCTAGAACTTTATTTTGTTGAAAAGACTACATTACTCAGTAGAAAATGATTGTCTTCTCCTAGTTGCATTGTGGCGAAAGGTCATATACACAAAAATTGTCAGCTCTAATGATCTGTTTATGGTAGAGAGAGAGAGAGAGAGAGAGAGAGAGAGAGGAAAGTTTTCAAAATGGTAGTATATGTATTATGCGTTTACAAAGTAATCATTTGTCTGTTTTATATAATTTTTCTTCCAAGGGGAACCCCAAATTAAAAATTAAGAGGAAAGAAGAAGCATTCATTGATACCAACATATCCCATACTATTGATTTATTCTTAAAAGGTAGTGTGTATCAAAACATAATTATTACTAAATAAGTTTACTCAAATGGTCGATTCAACATATGCATAAGATTGATTATTAGATATTGTGTACAATTATTAGATCGTGATCAATGATAAATGTGTGTACCATGATGAGAAGATTTAGACGGAAGATACTACATTTAAGATCAAATGACCAAATTAAAATGCAAATGTGACTGTTAAAATTTGGATTACATTGAATCCTGAAATGAATGCACTACAACCCTATCCACATGGATTTAGCATGAACAAAACATTAAAACTTCGGTTTCACTATTCCCCTAAAGCTGTAATTGCGCCCCTTGACTCTTCGCCATNTATTACTAAATAAGTTTACTCAAATGGTCGATTCAACATATGCATAAGATTGATTAGTAGATATTGTGTACGATTATTAGATCGTGATCAATGATAAATGTGTGTACCATGATGAGAAGATTTGGACGGAAGATACTACATTTAAGATCAAATGACCAAATTAAAATGCAAATGCGACTGTTAAAATTTGGATTACATTGAATCCTGAAATGAATGCACTACAACCCTATCCACATGGATTTAGCATAAACAAAACATTAAAACTTCGGTTTCACTATTCCCCTAAAGCTGTAATTGCGCCCCTTGACTCTTCGCCGTCACCGATTGATCATTGAAGAGCTATCCCTCAGCAGCTTCGCATATCACAAAAGCTGTATTGCCCACTTCACAATTCACGGTCATCTTCCATTGAGAAAGAGAGACAGAGAGAGAGTCTTCCAGCTCTCTGCTTCTTTACGTCTATGATATTTTCACTTGAGAAAAATAATTTGATATGCATGAATAAAATAAAGCTGTGTCAAAGTTCGAGTTAAAACTAGAGGGAAAAGAGGACACTGACTTGTGTTAATAGCGAACTCCTGCAATGCTTTAGGCAAACAGGTTCAGAGGGATAAGACAAACATCATGTAAACTTGGAATTCTTCTTTCTCTCACAGAGGAAATATACTCACATAAAATAGTTTGAATCGGCACTTATTGTCTTGATGCCTATAATTTACTATAAAGAATAATACAAACATATGACAAAACCGCAGGGTTTCTCTGTAGTAGTGTAAAACAAACAGTTCAACGTGCAGTCGATTTATGTATGTGCTGGCACTGGCAACTTCAGCTGCACACTACTTCAACAGCAAGTTTCTTTGTTGCGCTAGGACACAACCCCAGATTAAAATTCTCCTCCGTAAGTTCTATGGCGCACTCATTTTTATTTAGGCACACCTGCAAAAGTGTTCATATATGCCATAACGATAATAATTATAAGTAACTTCAAAAGTTGAAGAGAGAGAGACAGAGTATTTGGCAATTTCTATGGTCATTGGTGCTTTAGGCCAAAGAGTATTTTTCTTACCATCGGTCCAATACTAGCTTTTGCCAAAAACAAAAGAACCTATTTAAGATTTCTTATGATATTATACATGCCTTACTATCATGGATCTTTATCGACAATTTCCTTAGAGTGGAAAAATGTCTGGCTAACAACCGTATCAATGTGGGATTGAATCAAATGACAATCACTTTGTGCGAATAACAATTAAAGGTTAAGCTAACACCCATACCATTCCTCCCAGAACCTTGAATTGACAGGACCAAATTGGTAAGCACCCTTTAACTACTAAGATGCTTGGATCATCTTTTAATCAGCTAGAAGGGAAGAAACCATTGTACCAAAGAGAATAAAAACATTTCAACAAATTAATAAAACCAGTAGTAACATCATCAAACGAATGACAAAGTCAGTGCTCCATACCTTTTCAACCAAAGAAACTGAATTGGGATTGTGGCAGTCTCCCTTGGCATACGATCCACACATCCCTGTAGGAGTTCCAAAGCTGGCAAATTTGACGGCAGAGATCCGAGTAGTGATGGGGCACTTTAATTGGACAGTTGCTTTGTTTTTGGGATTCTCGTTTCCAACTTTTTGAAAAGATTCAAGATCAAAAGAAGGGTGATCTTCTGAAACATGTGCACAGACACCCGTGATTACTCGTCTTGAGAATCTAATCTTAGTTGGATCTCCACCTTTCTCCTCAAATATCACCAGAATGTTTCCTGATTGCTTGAACCAAGACCGTGGAACATGGTACCTAATCCAAACAGAAAGATATGAAAAAAACATGAACACAAATGTGGGGTACAAAGGTGCACAAACACTCGCACGCACACACCCCCCCCCCCCCCCACGGGGGGGGG
>CAUOFW020002392.1:141863-207167 GCA_963454935.2 Ilex paraguariensis
CCCCCCCCCCCCCCCCCCCCCCCCCCCCCGCAGGGGGTGGGGGGCAAACATAAAATTTTCCAGTCCAGTGACGCAATCTGGATTTAATTTAGCATCAAAATTAACTGAGAATGCTTCACAAAAATGAATACTGACAATTATGATGTTAAAAACATCAAGAAAGTCAGCAAATTTAGAGACGAGGAAAGATTAAAATTCTGTTTAGGTGCATAGTTTCAGTCAACTCGGAAAACAAAACATTTCAGACAAGTTTAAGAAACTTCGAAAAAAATTAGAATTTAGATTCCGAAACATCTTGAAACATTCAAAAACCCTCTAGATGCTCGGAATTTCTATGCTTAATCACCAATTCATCTCGACTTCCATTGAACCGAAATGTTTCAATCGTTTAAGTGAAGTGACCAAAATTTTGATCCTTGGATACAAGGAACGGCGCACAATGAAAACTTGGTGCAACTTCACTGAATTTCCTTGTCTAGATGATATTCCATAAATCAACGTCAATTATGTTATGCTGAAGATAGTCACCTATTTTTCTTAACCAATAGGATGAAAAACTTCTACACAAGATACTTCCATGATCAAAAGGAAATAAATAAGAAATCTTCTGAATAAATAGAAATTGACTACACCAATCCAAATGGAAAGGCAGACACATTTCTACACAAGGGTGACATGTGCAATCCCTGATGCACCATGTAGACAAGTCATCTTCAAGTTTTGAGTGCTTGACTTTGTTGAAGAATAATGTGGGTTATATCCAAATCTAGACAGCCAGGGTAAATCGCGTCTTAAACAATTTCATCTCGAATGCATTAATCTTCTGACCATATTACTGTTAGCAATTTTAATGTGTCGGTTGGTTATCATAGTTTGTTTAATTTGCACCCTAATAATAAAAAGGGATAATATGCCAACTATTAGCTCCTCATTGGCATTCTTTATTTCTTTAAGCATTTCCATTTGGTTTTACCATCTTTGTGTAGGTTCTCCACACCCTGTGCTACATTTGTTGGGGATGAATTTGCCTCTGTAATCGCATTCATGAACACACTCATCATGTACAGAACTAGTTCGAAGCCAGTATCTTCCAATTTCTTCGCCATTCAACCAAGCTAGGCCTTTTCCCATATGAGCCATATCCAGCCCAACAGGTTCATCTCCATGTGGAAGGTCCACAGCAACCTGCAAAATGCCAGTAATTACTTCTCATGCGACAATGTAGCTGTGGTTGTCAACTTCATTTCAGAAGTAATGATACGACATCCACGTCAGTGTATGTTATTCTGTCTAGGTACCTTGTACCAAGTGAGAGGTTGATTCTTTGGTGGTTCTGAAGTTGATACCCAATCTACACTATTCAAACCTTTTCCCTTGTATATGTTCAAGTGTTCCCCTCGTAATCCGATCTGCGAAACTCAATAAATTAAATAAAGAGGAAAGGGTATTATAATTTGTGTAGAGAAAGAAAAATTATCAACTTGAAATACTACACAATAAGAGCAGAAGTTTTTTTGTGATAGATGGTGCTTCCAATTTAATACTTTTTTAGTATTTATGTTATTCTCTCGGGTTTCCATAAATGGAATAGGAATGTATTGTGCTACATAACACAAAACACAACAAAATCTGGGCAGACTTGTATGGATCACATAGGTGAGATGAGTGAAGAAGTTTCACTCATTTTCCTTTGGAGAACAATCACACCTATTAGTTCTGGTAAATCAGTATCACTGAGTTGCAGCAAATTCACCTCCAATATACAATGAAGCCTAGAATTAAATTCTTATTCTGCACTCAAGGATCAAAATATCATTTGAAAACGTTCGAAACATCCAAAACGTTTCCATTTTCAAGGAGACCGAATCAGTGATGGAATCGAAATTCTAATACTTCAAGGTGTTCTATAATGTTTTGAAATGTTTTGTTATATTTCAATGTATTTGCACAATTATTTCGGAACGCTTCAAAATATTTCAAAATATTTTGATATATTTCGACTAATGTTTTAAAAAAATAATTCTTAAATTTTTTATTTTGTTTATGAAAGGATCAAAATATTTCCGAAACACATCGAAACATTTCCGTTTCTTAGATGACCGAAACAATGCACCGAAATGAAATTTTGGTCCTTGTCTGCTCTATACACAAAAGAAGGAAAACCATAATAACTTCATATATTTGGAAGTCATCAACATACCAGAAATGTGTTTCTACGAAAATCAAATTCCAACACGAAAACTAGAATAATAAAGAGCTGAGTTTTTTAGCCTTTTGAGAGATAAATTGCAGTAAAATTGAAATAGATTGAAATGCCAATGTTAGAGTATTACTTTCATATTATGTCACTTTTCTATTGTTTTGATTTCCTATTATGTTATTTCCCTAGTATATCCCTTTCTTATTGTTCTACCTCCCAGTTATGTTATTTTCCTACTATATTCTACTTTCCTAATCTTTTAATTGTCTTTAATACCAATCAAATATAAATAGGTGATAGTGTGTTGGCAACTTACACAATATGCGCCACAATATTTCATAATCTCTCTTCTTCCTCTTTGTTTCTTTCCCCATGCCCTATTATTCAATTATTCAACTCTCAACTTCATATCAGAGCAAGATACTTGGGTGAGTGGGGTCTGACCCTAGGCGAGAGCCTAACTCACCTAGTGGTTGGACTAGCTCAACAGACATTAAGTTGTAGTCTTTTGCATGTTTGCCAGTTGTTGTCGTCGTCGTCATTATCATTCTAAGTTGTAAATTTCCTATTGCCAATATCTTCATCAATTGCTCATCGACAATTGTGATCAATATCAGTTGTTGTGAGATATGCCTAAATTCGTGTCTGTGTCTCCGGTGTCTAATCATCAGTACAAATTTTAGTGCTTTCTGGCCAATTTAGTGTTGATTCTAAGGTTTTCAAGTCAATTTGGTGTCAATTTAGTAGTTTTCATCCCGATTCAATTCCAGTTTAGTGTTTTAACCCAATTTAGTTTTGGTTAAGTGATTATTGCGTCAGTTTGGTGTTGTTTTAGTGATTTTTATCCCGATTTATTTTTGGTTATATATTTTCAACTCAGTTTAGTGTCGTTTAAGTGATTTTTAGGATAATTTGGTACTAGTTTAGTAGTTTTCATCCCGGTTTAATTCTGGTTTAGTACTGGTTTAGTGGTTTTTCAAAATGGTTTGGTGCTAGTTTAATGGTTTTTGTCCTAGCTTAATTTTGGTTCAGTGTTTTCATTCCGGTCTCGGCACACGACTCAGTGTTTTCAACCTGGTTGTGTGCCCATTTTAGAGTTTTCATCCCGGTTTAGTATTGATTTTGTGGTTTTCAACTCCAGTTATACTTGGTTTACCATGTTTTTTATTATTGTGGTTTAACTTCTTGTTGGGTTCCTTGTGGTGTTATTGGTTGTGTTTGTTTGTGCCCATATTGTTATTGTTGTTGTTGTTGGTGGTGGTGGTGGTGGTGGTGTTGTGTTTTTCCTTTACCATCATTGTGTTTTTTTACAGCGTTGCTATGATCGTCACTTGCTATTGCTTATTTTGGTGTGGTCATTAATTGTTTCTCTAGAGAAGGAAAGAGATGTGTTAGACTTTACAAGGAACAATCTACGTAAAGATATTGTGGTCAACTCAATGATTTTCGTACCAAAAAATTGGCATGATCCACAGTTAGTAGCCTTTATTCCAAGCTGCACATATTTTATCCCTATACTCCAACTTGAGGAGTGTTATAGTGTTACTTTCCTATTGTTTTACTTTCCTATTATGCTACTTTCGTATTATGTCACTTTTCTATTGTTTTACTTTCCTATTATATGGTTTTCCTATTATGTTTTACTCTTCTATTATTGTAATTGTCTTCAATATCTATCTAATATAAATAGGTGATACTGTGTTGGAAACATACACCCTACGCACCATATTATTTCATAATCTATCTTCTCCTTTCTTTCTTTCTTTCTTTCTTTCTTTCTTTTCTTACACCTATATTCAACTAATTTCTGGCCTATTTATAGGCACAATGGTGTATGTTCAGGCTATTATGATGACTCTTTTGAATAGACAACCTGATTGTTCATGTTGAGAAAGCTACTATAATATATTTAGGGTTATGTTAATTAGGGTTTATGTTTATTATAATATGCATACCACACAAAGGGTATACTCTTCTTTTGTTTAGTTGTTCAATAACTATAAATACAAGATTAATAGTGAGAAGTAGGTTAAGCCAAAACCTCTCTTTGCCTTTCTCTTATTGTATTAAGCTTCTCTCTAATTCTAACATAGTATCATAGCAAAGTTCCTATTAATCCTTCTTTTTTTTTTCCTTTTTTTTCCTTTCCTCTTTTCTTTTCTCTTCTTCTCTTTTCTTTTTCCTTTTCTCTGGTTCGCATCTTCACTGAGTCTGGTTTGTGTCTCCACCGATGTTGAATGGGTTTGCACTGAATCTGTACATTCCCCAAATTGTAGATTCAGAGTGTATGTCGATGCTGGTTTCAATAGTTCTCTGCTGAGCTGATCTTGGTATTGGTGTTGTGGTGGGGATGTGGTGTTGCTGTCGACGTTCCTCGTCGCTGTGGTAGTGTAGCCATTGTTTGGGTGTGACTCGCCGTCGACTGGTGTGGCTTTTTTGGTAGTGTGGCTGTAGGAATTCCTTGGTAACGTTGACTGGTGCAGTAGCATCGACATTGAAGACAAGCAGTGCGGTTTGTTTGAAACCCTAGTTCATGAAGAAGATGACCCACATGGGTCGGTTGCAGGCAAGAATCAAAATATCATTTTGAAATAGTCGAAACGTCCGAAACGTTTCTATTTCGAAGGAGACCGAAACGAAACAATAATAGAATCGAAATTCTAATATTTCGAGATATTCCATAATTTGAAGATGTTTTTATAATATTTCAATAAATTTGCACAATTATTTCTGAATATTTCAAGATATTTCAAGATATTTTGATATATTTCAATCAATGTTTTAAAAAAATAATTCCAATTTTTTTTTATTTTTTTCATTATGTTTTCGAAACTGATCGAAGCGTTTACAAAATACGTCGAAACGTTTCCGTTTCCTAAGTGACCGAAACAACACATCGAAATAAAATTTTAATTCTTGGTTGCGGGTTGGGTCTAAGTCCACGGGTTTAATCCATCCAGATCCAAAACTAATTCAAGTCAAATTCAACCCAGTTCAAATACAGACCAGTTCAGGTCCAGTTCAGTCAGCCTTGCACTGGTTTAGACCGATTCTATCACTTTTTCGTCTGGTTCAGTGGTCCAATGAACCTTGCTTGTCCAGGTTAGTGATCCAACGAAGATTTTCTCCCAGTTCAGTAGTCCAGTGAACCTTTCTTGTTCGATTCAACAGACCAACGACGTTTTCCTGTCCAGTTCAGCGGTCCAGTGAACCTATTTTGTCCGGTTCAACGATCCAACGAACCTTTCTTGGCCGGTACAGCAATCCAACAAGCTACCCTATTGTTCCATTCAACTCCGGATCATCTCTGTTCAGCATTGTTTCGCCTGATTCAGCTTCTTTTGTGCACTATTCAGCCTCCCTATTGCTATGGAATCCAAGACTTATGAAATATCCATTGTTACTTCTCCTGTGCCACCTGGTTTGTCTTCTACTGTTCTATTTAATGGTCCTATGACATCAGTTAAGCTTATGGGACAAATTATGTTTTATGATCACGCTCAATCTAAGTATTTCTGAAAGGTAAAAGTCTCAAGAATATTAGTGGACCCTAAACCGAAGGAAGGTGCGTCTAGGTATGATTAGTGGGAACAGGCAGATGCTCAGTTTATTTCTTTATTATTGAATAATATTGAGGTTAGTATTAGCTCCACTTTACTTTATCTTGACACGGCTAAAGAAATTTGGGACTACCTTACAAATTATTATTCCCATGTCACGGGAGTTTGTGAAGAACTAAAGCTCTACCACCCGTTCACCACTGATGCTGCAGTGTGGCAGAAGCAGTAAGAAGGTATGAATATTGTTCATTTCCTAATGGGTTTGAAACCTGAATATGAAACGGTTCATTCTCAAATTTTAGGTAATTTCAATCTCCCATCTCTACTTGAGGTTTTCTCGTTTATAGCGTGTTACATTATCAATTGGGACTTCTAATGTTGACCACAGTTTATCTCATGACCGCTCAGCACTTGTTGTTCCTCCTTGCCATAATGATAGTTCAGGAGGTGGTCGTGGTAATCGTGGTGGTCGTGGAGGACGGGGATGCTATATTAGAGGCCTCGCTAGTGGTCGTGGTGGTCGATCTACTTCATGTGTGTGCACTCATTGCGATCATGGAGGACACACCGTTTATTATTATTGGGATTACATGGCAAGCCTTCGTGCATTGCTAATCAAACCTCTTATCAGGATGATACTTCCTCCCAATCACATTTAGCTCCGCCTGACTCTAGGACTATTACACTTACCCGCGAGGAGTATGCTCAACTTTTGTCCCAATAACAGGTTGTTTCATCATCCTCCACTGTCACGTTTGCCCAATCAAGTACTGCTTCTACTTATTTATTATTCTCTACTCGCAGTCCCTATATCATAAACTCCAACGCCTCTAACCACATGACCGATTCGTCTGGTGTCTTTTCTACTTATTAGTCTATTAATTCCTCACATAGTGTTACTCTTACTAATGGCACTTCCTCTAAAATTTCAGGTGTGGGGACTACTCGATTGAGTACTGATATGTCCTTATCATCAGTATTATTTGTTCCCCAGTTCCCTTTTAGTTTACTTTCCATTAGCAAGATTACTCATTCTCTTAATTATTCAGTAACATTTTTCCCTTCCTACTGTGTGTTTCAGGATCTCCGAAGGAAAAGAAAGATTGGTACAGGCCATGAAACTGATGGTCTCTATTATCCTGACCTTGATACATCCCCTCAGGCATTTCAGACATCATCATCTCACTTTTAGTGACGCTGTCGGCTTGGTCATCCTTCGCTTCAGAATTTGAAACGCCAAGTCCCTAATCTTAGTCATATGTCGTCTGTGTCTTGTGAAACTTGTCAACTTAGTAAACATCACTGTGTTTCCTTTCAGTCAAGAGTTAATAATCATGTATCAAGTCCATTTGCTTTGGTTCATTCAGATGTATGGACCCCAATAAAGAATATTGCACTTAATAAATTCTGTTATTTTGTGTCATTTGTGAATGATTATTCTCGTGTGACTTAGTTATTTCTTATGAAAGCTCATTCTAAATTATGCTCTATATTTGAGACATTTCGACAATAAGTAAAAACACAATATGGTTTTCGCATTCATATTCTCCGTTCTGATAATGCTAGAGAATATGAGTCTGATCATTTATCCTCTTCTCTTCGTAAGACAGGTATTATTCATCAAACCTCTTGTGCCTACACCTCTCATCAAAATGGTGTTGCTAAGTGTAAGAATCGACATCTGTTGGAAGTTACCCGTACATTATTATTTCATATGCATGTACCTCGTGTTTTTTGGAGTGATGTTGTTCTTACTGCTTGTCATCTTATTAACTGCATGCTATCGTCTATGTTAAATGGACAAAGTTCATATTCCGTCCTTGTACCTCATACCTCCTTATTCTCCTTACCTCCAAAATTTTTAGGTGTGTTTGTTATGTCCATAACGTGGGGTCTGAGTTGAATAAACTTGACCCTCGTGCTACCATGTGTGTCTTCCTTAGATACTCTCGTACACAAAAAGGGTATCGATGTTATAGTCCTACTCTTCGTCGGTACTTCACTAGTGCTAATGTCACTTTTAATGAAGACGTTCCATATTTTTTGACTCCTGAGCAACCTTTGGATCTTGACTTTGGGGAGTCTACCCTTCCCCCCTTACCGTTGTCTACTCCACTATCTATTGTATCTCCATCCCCTACTCCACTCCGTGTATATTCCTTGTCGTCTCTTCAGCTAAAGTTTCCTTGCCAACTTCCTTGCCGTCTCCTGATCCAAGTTCCTCAGGTAATACTGACTCCTTACCAATTGCTCTTAGAAAAGGTACTCGATCATGTGTTACTCATCATCCCATTAGTAACTTTGTTTTTTATGATGCTTTATCACCTGTCTTTTCCTGCTTTACCACGCATCTGTCTACTATCTCTATTCCTAAGACTCTGTAGGGTGCCTTGTATGATCCGGGTTGGAGGAAAGCTATGGAAGTTGAAATGGATGTCTTACATCAGAATGGGACTTAAGATCTCCCTTACCTCCCAAAAAACTGACAGTTGGTTGTCGATAGATGTACACCATTAAGTTTAATCCAGATGATTTTGCTCAGCGTCTTAAAGCTCACCTTATTGCTAAAGGTTTCATTCAAACATATGGTGTTGATTATGCAGAGACGTTTTCTCTCATTGCCAAGATCTCCTTTGTACGTGTTTTGATTTCTTTGGGTGCTAACCTTGATTGACTCATGTTTCTGTTAGATGTCAAGAATGCATTCTTGTATGGTGACTTGGTTAAGGAAGTCTACATGGAGCAGCTACCTGGGTTTACTACTCAGAAGGAGTATCGTAGGAGTGTATATCGACCGAAGAAATCTCTATATGATTTTAAGCAATTACCAAGAACATGGTTTGGTAAATTTTCAGATGTAGTATTAGAGTTTGGTCTTCTTCATTGTCAAACAGATCATTTTGTTTTCCACAAACAAACAGCTACAGGGTACACTCTATTGGTGGTTTATGTTGATGATATTGTAATCACTGATAATGATTCTGAGGGTATTACTCAGTTAAAAGTATTTTTGCAAGACAAATTTCATACGAAGGATCTGGAAAAACTTATGTACTTCTTAGGTATTGAAGTTGCCAAATCCAAGCAAGGTATTTGTCTATCCCAAAGGAAATATGTATTTGATATGTTAGAAGAGGCAGAGTTAATGGGTAGTTGACCGGTTGATGCTCCTATGGATCCAAATCAGAAGTTGCTGATGGATGATGACACTCTATTTGATAACCCAAGTCAGTATCGCAGGTTNCAGAGTTAATGGGTAGTTGACCGGTTGATGCTCCTATGGATCCAAATCAGAAGTTGTTGATGGATGATGACACTCTATTTGATAACCCAAGTCAGTATCGCAGGGTGATTGGGAAACTTAATTGTCTTACTATTACCCGACCAGATATTGGATACGTAGTCAGCGTGTCCTAGAGTACTACATTGGGATACAGTCATTCGTATTCTTCGATATCTCAAAAGTGCTTCTAGTCTTAGATTGTTATATCGCTAATGGACATCTTCGAGTGAAAGGTTTTTCGGATGTTGATTGGACTGGTTCTCCCTCTAATGGGAAGAGAGGTAATGTTGTTTCATAGAAAAATAAGAAACAAACAATGGTTGCACGATCTAGTGTTGAGGCTGAGTATAGAGTAATGGCACATACAACTAGTGAGTTGACATAGTTATTACAATTTATTCGGGAAATTGGTTACCCAGTCTAGCTACCTTTACAACTATTTTGTGATAATCAGGCAGTCATTCATATTGCTGTCAATCCAGTGTTTTATGAGAGGGCCAAACACATTAAAGTTGACTGTCATTTTATTCGAGACAAGATACTAAGTGGAGACATTGCAACTCCATTTATGAGATCTGAGGATCAACTTGTAAACATATTCACCAAAGTATTGAGTCGCACCCGTCTTGCGGATATTTACTCCAAACTTGAATTATATGATATCTATAATCCAGTTTGAAGGGGAGTGTTGAGGAAGCTACTATATAATACATTTAAAGTTATGTTAATTAGGGTTTATGCTTATTGTAATATGTATATCACACAAAGGGTATACTCGTCTTTTGTTTAATTGTTCAGTAACTATAAATACAAGATTAATAGTGAGAGGTAGGTTAAAGCAAAACCTCTCTCTTTGCCTTTCTCGTATTGTATTAAGCTTCTCTCTAATTCTAACAGTTCAAAAAAGGTGTGCTAAAACTTAATGTACCAGATTTTTAAATATTCAAAAATAAGTGGCACAAAACATCGCACTTTAATAAATACTTTTAGATTCAAATATAGTCGTTTCATTCCAACTCTTAGCAAGCTACAGTCTAGATCTTGCGATCATAGAATACAATCTAATAATTGACCACAATCCAAAGATTAGCCATGATATACCCTGCCTGATTGTACTTATATAACAAACAGTTAGAATGTGATGTAATTAGGGTTAGGAAGTGAATAGAAGAATAGGAAAAAGATAAAAGAGATTAGGAAAAAGAGAGTAGTGTGTTAGGCTAAACAGCTACACCCAACTTTTATATAATCACAAAGTACGAAACTATCCTTAGTCTAGAAATAACACAAAACATAACACTCCGTCTTAAGTTAGGGCATAAATATCATAATTCTGGTTCTCAATCTTGGTGGAATTATAGTATCCATTCCGATTCTTATTTCTGGGCTGCTAGGTTGTTTTAGAACTTTTCCATTCTTCTATCATATGAACCATGGAGCCCTGAGAGCAATGTCCTCTAGTACTTTCTCCAATTTCTCCTCAATTCAAAGATGGTAGCCTAATTCTCCAAAAGATAGTTCATTTTATGCTTCAGACTATTTTCATATCTTTCGAAGATGGAAAGTTTATCCATGATGAATGATACCTTTTTGGTTTCATTCATTTTTGTGCTTTGTTTACTTAATTGATCCAAAATATGCATTATTTCATGAAATTGTTCAGCAACAGGGCCAAGATCAATCTTCTTATAACTAAAAAAATTGGTAACCAAGCATTTCTTACTGGTTGCGTCCTCCATTAGATACTTAGCACAAGTGCATTCCAAAGCCCTCTGGCTATAAACTTATTCTGGTGCACATCGAACAGAGAATTTAGCATTTCATCCAGATACATCCTTTTCAAATATAGTCATTTTGCTCCCCTTTCACCGCTGCACAAGCCTAGTTCATGGTTTCATTTCCATTTGCAGCAAGTTTGGGAGTAGACAGACCATCGACAACTTTGAGGCTGGTAATGAGAAAGTGTATTTTCGTCTACCATATTTTGGTGTTTCCTCCCTCAAAATGTTCGAATTTGAGAAAGTTTACAACAAAATATTCTCTTAAAATTGTTGGTGCAGAAGTTTCTGCAATTGAAGCAGATGACAGTATAATGCTTCAAGGTGCGTTATAGAGTCAGGTTACATTGGCTTGATTTATGTTATGAACCTAATTGTTTTATTTAAATTAATTTAAAAATGATAAAGATAGTCTCATGAGCTCAAGTTTTTTTAAAGAAATAGTGTAGTTTTCCATATAAATGATGTTCATCAAGTTATTTTCATCAATTCACTGAACAACATCTCACCCATTCTCTATAACATTTCAGACTAGAAGCAACACTCTCTTTGTAGCACTTTTGGAGTTCCACATAGTCTACGTACGCTGAGGTCGGCCACTGGAGTTGTAGCTTCTGTTTTTGTATACCAACACCTACCTATGTTAATAATGTATTTGTTTAGACTTCAACATTTTGTAGAACCTTGTAACTCATATGTATATTCATCCATTTTGAATATTAAGCTATAAATGGACATGTTATTGATGTAGCTTAGTTGTTCTAAATCATGCAGGTTATGTCAAGCTCGGGTACAAGTTCTCAAGGGAACTCTACTTGATTTCTTATTGCATCCAATGATGGGTGGGCGAAACAAACTTTTGAAAGGAAATTGGAAAATTTAGGCATTAAATTGATGCAATAACAATAATGAGGAGCATACTTTACGGATTATTATTGTATTTCCCTCAAAAACAAAAGCCAGAAAAGAAAGAGAGAAAAATAAAAAAGAAAAAACCATACCTTATAAGTCCAAGTATATGTAGACAAGTCCATCGTTCCGTTGTTTAAACCCTTAATCTTGACTGTGGTTAAACCTGCTCCGACCCATTCATAAAATGCTCCTGCATTCTAAAAGCAAGAAAAGAATACATTATGGGTTTACATACAGCCGAAAGAAAATATTAGAAACCATGACCAAGACTGAAGACTAGTGTCAAATTGGTTATTTACTGTCCCAGGTTATCTTTAGAGCAACAACCTCAAGTCCAAAATTTGTCAACACAAAACTCTTGCTCACACAATGATGTAGGAGGGGTTTAGAATACTCAGAATACTGTTGCATAAAGTTGACTTTGGCTCATGTGAGCTTCTAAGACTGGATTTACGAAGTAGAAAAATTGATGGATATCGTGGATGGGAAATGGTTGAGAAGAGATTAAGAGGGTTTTGAAGGCTAATATTGTCACTGTAAACAACACTCGTGGATTGTTAGTATGTTGCAGGGATTTTGGATGTTAGGGTTAAAGATTTGGAGGAAGGGTTGGATTTCTAAAAGAAGAGGAGCTAGGATCGACAGAAGTGGCTTAAATAAATTTTTTAAGCATAATCCAGTTTTTCTCTACTATTTCTCCCTAGTTTTAAACATAAAAACTATGCAGATGTTCATATACTCTTGCACCTCTACCAATGAAAAGTATCATAAACTCGGTTGGTCTGCACAAGGTGACGTACCTAATATCCATTAATTAAGACTTTCAACATACATCTGTAGCATGCTTTAAGAAATAAGGGATAAAGATTTACTTGGAGACCAACAGTCATGCTTAAAAGAGCAATGTCGTTCTTCCCTGCCTTGAGAAAAATGGGAGTCTTAAATTTGAAGGGTGAAACGGTGCCATTTCCAGATGCACTACCTGAACATAACATATTAGAAAAGAATATTACCAAATGACACCACTTTGACCAAAAAAATTAATAGGAAGCTAATAGCACTTCTCATGAATTGTACTTTGCACACAAAGTCATGAAAAGTGATGGTTCCAGTTTTGCACAGGGAGCTATAACTGCTGAGACTGCTAGCAATCAGAAACTTACAGAATCAGAAAATCCTGCTAAATTCAAACCCAACCTTGAAGTTTTTGATTAACAAAAAGATGGAGAGCATGACCCTTTGATTCAACTAAAAGCATTGGTTGGCTTCCATTTCTCAAGAACTCTTCACTCTTGTCAACATGTAAACTGCCATTGAAGAGAAACCATAAGAATCTACAATCACTTCGGAATATCACGCAAACTTACATTTCAATGCGTAATTTGCAAAACTTTGCATGTTTACAATATCCTACATGCTAGTTGAGTTAAAATGTGTATTAATCAGGCATAAGGTCAATTTCGCTTAAGGAACCACTAATTAGAACCATAAAGAAATTTATGAAGACTGCATCCTAAGAAGCCAATCAGATAATAGAAGAGGCAGCTGTCATGCAACACCTTGAATTGTGTTCCAGCATTGTTTCTTCTATGCACTTGAAAAAAAGTTTCTCTATTTACTAGCTATTGTCTTCTGACTGCATAATCCATTAAGAAGTTAAAATTCATTTAAATTTTGACTCGGTACAAAGTATTTGAGTATACAGTTATCAAAACATTAATAGAGGTGTCTGCTCTGTTTATAAGTGGTGTAGCCAAAGAAAGCACACAGAAATTCACTACGGGCATCTGCTATAAGTGCAACAGCTTAGTAGGACAAAAACTGCTTGGCTTGAATACAATTGGTTTTTCTATCTATGCAAATTACTGAGCACATTAAAAATAGAATTGCTAGATAGTTCAAGTGCTAGGTTGGGATGAGCCTATCTTTGGAATAAATTCTTGCTCATGACATTATAGGTACATTGGTGCATATTGCAACAAAAGCCTCTTGTCCCCACCTGATGAGCAACGAAACTCAATGGAAAAGAAGAGAAGAAAAGAAAAAAAAAATTATGTGAAAGTCAAGGAGAAGACTATGTTTGCAAGATTTTGCAAAGTGGAGAACTTATTTGGTACACCTTCTCTATTCTTTATTTTTGGAAAAATGGCATTTTTCCAAAAACCAACCCCTGACCTCTTTTGCTTTGATTTCCTGCATGGAATGGCTTCCTTGGTTGCCAATTAAGCCTCTCTGTATTTGTCCAGTGGAGTTGGAACAAGTTTATAGGAAGATATACACTGTCCCACGAACCCAATGACTCTGAAATTGAAGGTCCGCCAACCAAAATAATATCCAAATTCCAACCACTCATAGACTCAAAAGCACAAACATAGGACATGAAGACAATACAAATGGACACCTGAACACGAGATTTTTCAAAAAACTAGAGTACGATGCGCTCGGGTCACAATGAATAAATTTGATATGTATTTTCTTGTATGACCATAAGTACACAAATATAATCTAACAAATAATTTCTATAAATATTATAGCAGAAATTTGGCCAAAAATATTTTTTTATGAGTTTACAAGTTTTGCACAAATATATCCAGAGATTTGACATAAAATACATACTTTATATTCATAGTAGCCCAAAGCCAATTCATAGCATAAAGCCCTTTTGAGCAAACCACAAAACAACATGCTGCTGCTCGGTCAAAGCCAGCCCACTTGACAAATTATATAGTTTGAAGATAACAGCTGCGACACAAGATCAGTAATATCCCAGCCCAAAAGCCAGCCCACTTGACAATTACATAGTTCCAAGATAACAGCTGCAACACATGAGCAGTAATATCCCAGCCCAAAATAATAATAACTATAAATAATGTTAAAATTACAATTGGAGTCTAATGGTAATTTGTAGAAATATCAAATTATTGTCAGAAATTAAATTGAAATAATAGAGATTAAAAATTATTGGAGTTATAGCAGTCGAGTTTATTAGGGTTTTCTAGTTTTTCCTTTTTTTTACCTTTTTATCCTTATTGTTTGACTATATATATGGGGGTTCTACACTTAATTTGTATCCCTTTTCATTTACATTTATTTCAAGTTGGTATCAGAGCAATACTCTAACCCTAACCCTAACCCTAATCCTAAACCTTCTCCCACATCCTCACCGACGATCAGCAGCCAACAAATCACATAAACCACCGATCAAACATTAGGCCACAAACCACCGATAAACCCATACCAGCAAACAACATACTGCCATAACACTGACCAGCATACTCCACCAACCCCACCGACCAGCATGCTCCACCAACCAGCATAGCACATCAAACTATAACACCCATACACCATAACACCGACTGCCCATCAAAACCGCCCATACACCATAACACATCAAACCGACTGCCCATCCACCATACACCATCAAAACCAGCTGCCCCTACACCATACACCATGAAACCCAGACAACAAACAGCAAATCACATAAACCACCATCAAAACCAGCGACAAAACCAAACAAACCTAAAACCCAAAGCTGATTGCACCCAACTCCAGCCGACAATTACCCATCTGCAAACAAAACCCACCAATACAAACCCAATACACCAACAACAACTCCACTGCCCATTACCTTCAGCATCCAAGACCAGCCCATTAAAAAAAAAAACAGACCACCCCAATCAAACCAGACCCAATAAACCCAGACCAACCCAATAAGCCCAGACCAGCCCATAGCCCAGACCAGCCCACTACTGTCCAGCCTACTTCTGGTCAGCCCACTGTCGGGTCGCGTTTTTAGTTGTAGCTTCGTCCTTCGCACTCTTTGTCACAGTGTTGTCATGTTACAGGATCGTAGAACTTTTTAAGAGGGGTTGAATTCTCTTCTCCGTTGATATGCTCTTGATGCAGTAGATCATTTATTTATATTTACTGAATTTCTGGGCACCATGACTTGATTATTTGGGAGCTTTTTGAACCTTCTTTATCTGTTACTACTGTTCGACGGAAGTATATTGTTCTCCCTTATTTTATCCATCTATTTTTCTTAGAATAGTTTTTCTGTCATGGGTGCCCTGGTATTATTGTTGATATGGTTACTACTGAGGGACTTGAGACCCCCACTGTTGACACCTCTACCGTTGAGGCCCCTACCGTTGAGACATCTATGAGAACTTCCACTTTTATATTCAACTAGTATATAGTACCTATTGGCACAGTTGCATTACCATAAATGCCGAGAATGATCTCTCAAAAAGTTACGACACAATTGTTGAATGGCCGTAACTTCGCTGAGTGGTCTCGCTCATTCCAGCTTTTTTTAGGCCGTATAAAGAAGTTTGGTTGGATGACGGGATCTCACCCAAAGCCAGCTAATGCCAACCCTGGATATTCTGCGTGGTTCTCTGAGAACTGCGCCATTCTTGAATGGTTATTTGGCTCGATGGAGCCATCTGTTTGCAGGATTCACCAGTTTCATAGCTCTGTTCCGAAACTATAAAGTGCATTATCAGAGATATATTTCCAATCAGGATGGAGAGTACATGTTTATGAGCTTTCTCAGGAACTCTCCTATGCTCGGTTGGGAGATATGACCATCCAGGATTATTATATCTATTTGACCCAACGTTGGCTTGAGTATGAGACTACGTTCTCTTACTGCTATTCTAAGGATAGAGCCCGAGGGAACAGCATTCTTGCATACTCGAGAGCAGAAGGATAGGATTCACAAGTTTCTTATGGGGCTTCGTGATGAGTTTAAGGGACCTCGTTCCTAGATCTTGTCGATGTTGAAGTTTTCTTCTCTTTATGAAGTATATGCGATGATTGAACAACATGAGCGCCGCATCCATATTACATCACTTCCAATTGCGGCCTTGACTCCTCCGACTGACCAGATGGCCCTTGCAGCTGCAGGGTCTCGTTCAGGATCCTCCATTAGGGGTGGACAGCGTTCAAACCAATGTCGTCAGGGTGCCCCATATCAGCATAGACTGGGAGATTCTCGTCAGTGTGATTATTGTGGCCGACCAAGACATCTCAGAGCTGCTTGCTGGAAGCTCTATCCGGAGCTTAAGCAACCTCCTTGCAGTCGTATTGCCACTATTGCCGAGGTACCACCACCTTCTGNGGTTACTACTGAGGGACTTGAGACCCCCACTGTTGACACCTCTACCGTTGAGGCCCCTACCGTTGAGACATCTATGAGAACTTCCACTTTTATATTCAACCAGTATATAGTACCTATTGGCACAGTTGCATTACCATAAATGCCGAGAATGATCTCTCAAAAAGTTACGACACAATTGTTGAATGGCCGTAACTTCGCTGAGTGGTCTCGCTCATTCCAGCTTTTTTTAGGCCGTATAAAGAAGTTTGGTTGGATGACGGGATCTCACCCAAAGCCAGCTAATGCCAACCCTGGATATTCTGCGTGGTTCTCTGAGAACTGCGCCATTCTTGAATGGTTATTTGGCTCGATGGAGCCATCTGTTTGCAGGATTCACCAGTTTCATAGCTCTGTTCCGAAACTATAAAGTGCATTATCAGAGATATATTTCCAATCAGGATGGAGAGTACATGTTTATGAGCTTTCTCAGGAACTCTCCTATGCTCGGTTGGGAGATATGACCATCCAGGATTATTATATCTATTTGACCCAACGTTGGCTTGAGTATGAGACTACGTTCTCTTACTGCTATTCTAAGGATAGAGCCCGAGGGAACAGCATTCTTGCATACTCGAGAGCAGAAGGATAGGATTCACAAGTTTCTTATGGGGCTTCGTGATGAGTTTAAGGGACCTCGTTCCTAGATCTTGTCGATGTTGAAGTTTTCTTCTCTTTATGAAGTATATGCGATGATTGAACAACATGAGCGCCGCATCCATATTACATCACTTCCAGTTGCGGCCTTGACTCCTCCGACTGACCAGATGGCCCTTGCAGCTGCAGGGTCTCGTTCAGGATCCTCCATTAGGGGTGGACAGCGTTCAAACCAATGTCGTCAGGGTGCCCCATATCAGCATAGACTGGGAGATTCTCGTCAGTGTGATTATTGTGGCCGACCAAGACATCTCAGAGCTGCTTGCTGGAAGCTCTATCCGGAGCTTAAGCAACCTCCTTGCAGTCGTATTGCCACTATTGCCGAGGTACCACCACCTTCTGTCAATGCTCTTGCTGCTCATCCTCCTTGGCAGAGTATTATAGTTGCTATCACTTCCCGATTGGATAGACTTATATCCACTCTGACTTCTTAGAGTCCGACTATTGTTGCGGCCACCATTACAGGTATATCTCATGCCTTTCATGATTGTGCCAGTCTGTCTCCCCTTTGGATGCTGGATTCGGGTGTAAATGGTCACATGATGGATGAGGTCCACCACTTCACCACTTTTAACGAGTAGTTACATACACAGGTTCAGTTAGCAAATGAGACATATACCCCTATTGTTAGTAGGGGTACAGTCTGCCTCCCAAATGGCTTTACATTACATTCAATTTTTCATGTGCCAAAGTTGGCCATGAATCTATTATCTGTACATCAGTTAGCCAGAGATTTTCACTGTGCAGTTGTGTTCTTATCTGACTCGTATTATTTGCAGGACCTGAGTACCAGAAGGATTATTATTAGGGGANTTATCTGTACATCAGTTAGCCAGAGATTTTCACTGTGCGGTTGTGTTCTTATCTGACTCGTATTATTTGCAGGACCTGAGTACCAGAAGGATTATTATTAGGGGACATGAGAGAGATAGATTATATTATCTAGGCAATCTACCTCCAGAGTCACCAGTTCCTCCACCTACATCACTTGCACCTACTTTGTCTTTATCTGTTCCTAACTTGCATGTTAATATTTTATCTAGTGGTTGTCATTATGATTTTTTGTCACAAAATGTTCAGTTGTGGCATGACCGTTTTGTACATATAAATTTTAAATATTTATGTATGCTGTTTCCTGCTTTGAATAATGCTTGTGTTGGTAGTAAATTTGACTGTGTTATATGTTCTCCATTGAAACATGTTAGGACCAGTTATATTCCTCTCATGCACTAGTCACCCAAACCATTTGACCTAATACACTCTGATATTTGAGGACCCTCCCCTGTTACTGCTCTGTCAGGTGCTCGATACTATGTGACATTTATAGATGACCATACCCGTTGTACTTGGGTCTACCTTTTACATAGGAAATCCGATGTACTCCCTATAATCACTCAGTTTCTCCAGATGATTAAGACACAATTTGATGTCATTGTTTGTGTTCTTCGTTCGGATAATGCCAAAGAATATGTGTCTGATGCCTTAGTGTCTCACCTTTCTTCTTAGGATATTCTTCAACAACTCACTTGTCTATATACTCCTGAACAAAATGGCGTTGCTAAAAAGAAAAATAGGAGTCTGATAGGGATGGCATGTTGTATGCTTAGAGGCATGGGGGTACCAAAATCTTATTGGCATTTTGCTGATTTCACTTCTACCTTTCTGTGTAATCGTATACCAAGTCGTGTTCTTCGGCATAAGGCTCCTTTACAGGTCTTATTTCTTGAGCGGACACTTTTTTCGATCCCCCCTCATATTTTTGGATGCACATATTTTATTCAAGATCTGTCTCCTACTCGCCATAAGCTTGATGAAAAAGCAATTCGTTGTATTTTTGTGGGCTATTGTCATCAGTCTAAGGGGTATCGGTATTATGATCCTATTAGGCGTTGTATGTATCACAGTCTAGATGTTACCTTTCTTGAGCATATTCCTTATTTTTCTTCCAGTCTTGTGTCTGCTCCACTAATTGATGATACTTCCTTTGATTTTCCATTACCACAGGAACCAGAGTCACTGATCACTATCACTATAGAGTCATCCATCTCTCCTCCAGAGCCATTCATCCCTGTCAGTACAAAGTCACCAATTTCTCTTCTTTTACAGGTTTATGTTCGTCGCCCTCACTCTCATCTCCCTGTTGATGTCCCTCTACCTCAAGNTGATGATACTTCCTTTGATTTTCCATTACCACAGGAACCAGAGTCACTGATCACTATCACTATAGAGTCATCCATCTCTCCTCCAGAGCCATTCATCCATGTCAGTACAAAGTCACCAATTTCTCTTCTTTTACAGGTTTATGTTCGTCGCCCTCGCTCTCATCTCCCTGTTGATGTCCCTCTACCTCAAGCGATGCAGGTAATACTTCTCAGTTCGTTGAACATATTGATGCACCTGTTGTTAGTACTAATGAGATTACAGGTACTGAGCCAGTTACTTTACCTGATGAGACATTGTCAGTGAAAGATGATGATTTAGGGTATCGTTATCCGCGGTATGATCGTCGTTTCAGTTGTTCGTTATGGTTGGACCGCCAAGATTTTATATCTGATATCTGTTTATGTTTCTTATAGTGATATGTCTCCTACATTTCGAGCTTATAATATGGTCCTATCAGATACGCCGGTTCCTCGCTCTGTTTCAGAGGCTATGCAGGAGCCCAGTGGGTTCTTGCCATGCAGACAGAGATGGACGCTCTTCAGCGTAATCATACGTGAGATTTTGTCTCTTTACCTTCAGAGGTGAAGTATGTTGGCTATCACTGGGTTTACACTTTGAAGTTTCTTGCAGATGGTACTATTAATCGTCACAAGGCTAGGCTTGTGGCGAAGGGCTTTACTCAGGTTCTAGGTTGTGATTTTGGTGCTACCTTTGCCCCCATGGCAAAATTAACTACTGTTTGATTGATTATTTCTCTGACCGCAGAGTACTCTTAGCCTCTTCATCAGCTAGATGTGAAGAATGCATTTCTTCATAGTGATCTGGACAAGATTATTTATATGGATGCACCACCAGGCTTTCGTAGTGAGGGAGAATATGCTGGAAAGGTATGTCAACATCGAAAGTCTCTTTATGGAAACAGTCACCACAAGCCTGGTTCTCTCGCTTTAGTGATGTAGTTGTACGTTTAGAGTTCACCAGATGTCATTCTAATTATACCTGCTTCATTCGATGGAATACTTCTGGACAGTATATCATCCTTTTGGTATATGTTGATGATATTATTATTACTGAAAATGATATTTCTAAGACTGCACAGGTCAAGGTAGACCTTAAGAAGGCCTTTGATGTAAAGTACCTTGGATTTCTGTGATATTTTCTTGGGATTAAAGTCGCCCGTAGCAACAGAGGTATTGTTCTTTTTCAGAGAAAGTATGTTCTACATCTTCTCTCAAACACTGGGATGCTGGAGTGCAAACCAGCAACATCACTTATGATTCCAAACCTAAAGCTTACTACTGAAGGTGAAGAGTTGAGAGATCCGACTGTCTATTAGAGGTTGATAGGTAGACTTATCCACCTAACTAACACTAGGCCAGACATTTCATTTGCTATCAGCTGAGTTAGTCAATTCATGCATAGACCATGTCAGTCTCATCTTAATGCAGTTTATCATATTCTTCGGTACCTCAAGTCTTGTCTTGGACTTGGATTGTTCTATTCGTCAAAATCTCAGACTGGTTCTCTAGCCTGTTATTCAGATTCAGATTATGAGAGAACGTGTGACGGTCGATCTACTTCGAGCTTCTGTGCTTTTCGAGGGACTTATCTCATCTCTTGGAAGAGTAAGAAGCAGTCAGTTGTCTCTTGCTCGTCAGCAGAGGAAGATTATCGGACACTGGCATTTGGCACATGTGAGATTATCTGACTACAATCAATTCTTAGCGAGTTGGGATTTCCAGTGACTTCTTCATCTATATCATATTGTGATAATCGATCTACTATTTAGCTCATTTCTNCTGACTACAATCAATTCTTAGCGAGTTGGGATTTCCAGTGACTTCTTCATCTATATTATATTGTGATAATCGATCTACTATTTAGCTCATTTATGACTCTGTATTACACGAGAGGACGAAGAATATAGAGATCGATGTTCACTTCCTTCGGGAGAAGATTAGTAGTGGTATTGTCACTCCATCTTTTGTAGGAACCAATGATCAGGTTGTGGATGTTTTCACCAAACCTGTCATTCTATCCATTCTTCAAGACTCCGTTGCCAAGCTTGACTTAATTGACATTTTTGTGCCTAGCTTGAGGGGGAGTGTTGGAGTTATAACAGCCTAGTTTACTAGGGTTTTCTAATTTTTGCTTCTTTTTACCTTTTTATCCTTATTGTACCTCTATTGTTTGACTATATATATGGGGGCTCTACACTTAATTTGTATCACTTTTCATTCATGCTTATTTCAAGTAAAATAAACTGAAGAAAAATGGCCAAGTGTTCAAACTAAAAGTGAGGTATGGGTCCTGTTAATAGATGGACAAGTGTCCATTAATGGTGGGTACGTCATGTGATCTGCAAAGTATGGCTAGGCAAGTAATGCAAAGCAAAGTGTGTGTGTGTGTGTGTATATATGGGTAGTGTTATTAGAGCCAGACTGGATATCGAACCGGCAAAGAGAATGGGTTTCATTCATTTAACTAGTCGAACCGATTGTATAATAAACAAATAAAAAAAATTAAATGACAGTGCTCAATCAATGCTTTGAAAACATGACAATAAATAATTATAATAAAAATTTTCTCATAAAAACTTAAAACACACAGATTCACAACACAATCAGGCAACATCAATCATCAAATTTTTTTCTTAAAAAATATTAAACAAATAGAGCTATGAGCTTCATAGCTTTAATTTGTTGTTTTAAGCCTACATGGTTCTCTGATCATTCAAACTATCCAAACTACCTTTTTTTTTTTTTTTAACTCTCAGAGCTCCCATTTTCCACATTAACATGATGAAACAACTAAAGAAGATTTAGAAAAAAGCCAAACGTATTCACCAAAAGAAAATTCCAAACCTCCCACAAATCCATTTCTAAAATTCATTTTTTTCGAACCCTCCTAACCGTACCAATCCTCTCTCTGTCACCAACAGATCTCTCAAAATTCAAAGATAGAGGAGGCTTCTTGTTTTTCTTCTTAGAACTACTTCTCAACATATACCTCAAAGTTTCTCTCCACTCCATCATCGCCATCGGCGTAGAAGAAACCGTCCTTCTCATGCTGTTGAATTTCTTAGGAGGAGATCTGTGGCGTTCGAGGTCTTTGTTTTTTATGTTCGAGATCTAGATATGTGGTGTTTGCCACTGTTCAAGACAAAGAAGTCGAAATGGACGGAGATAGAGAAGACTACGAGCTGTCGGCTAGTTTGAAGTTTTGAACCGGCCAGTTTTAGGAATCTTCGGTTCACTGGTTCAATTCCTTAGGCAATCCAACTAAAGAACTGTACCGTTTTAGGTCCCGATTCATAGTTTAACCGGTCCAGCTAGTCGGTCCAGATCGGTTCGATTCTGATAACACTGTGTGTGTGTGTGTGTCGAGTGTCTTGAGAGTTGTCGCCATGCATGTGTAACAAACGTTTTAAGATGAGGGGCGNCCAGCTAGTCGGTCCAGATCGGTTCGATTCTGATAACACTGTGTGTGTGTGTGTGTGTCGAGTGTCTTGAGAGTTGTCGCCATGCATGTGTAACAAACGTTTTAAGATGAGGGGCGCACGTGTCAAGAAAGTAAGTACCTAATCCATGCAAGGGAAACCTCCTCCTTGCTTAAGCTCTTAAAACGAAGACAACTTTCAGCCAACAACCATATCCAAAAAAGAGAAAATGGGAGAAATGGGAGATAAGAGAGAGTAGTGAGCATGATGTGCACATTAAATAACTGTTCGTTCCCAATTTGAGTATGATATTTAAGTCACTTGAGGCACTAATCTACTGGCATCAATTGATGATTTGAGATACACGGTTGGTTGTATACAACATTCTCTATCTAGCAAAGAGTAATTACTTAATTATTCTCGATTTGTATTGCATATTGTTTGGGCTATCATTATTCTAAAATTTCAATTGAATTTATTTGAGTAAGTTGACCATGTTTTGTGAGGATTGGAGTATATTTATTAAACTTGGCCAAGACCTCAACTCGACGTGAACCTCAACCCCGCAAAAAAGACTGAGTCAATAGGTCACTGGTTCAACCGTTGGGTTAATTGATCGGAGTGGTCATATAATAAAAAAAAAATTATAGACATAACAATTATACTAAAAAATTATATAAGTTGTATGTTTTATGTTTTATGTTAAGTACATCAACTAAAAACAGTGATAATATCAAATATGTCCACAAATGCATCCAACTTTTAAGACAATCTTGATAAAGCCACTGATTACCCATTGGAGTGGTGAATACTTTCCTTTTTATGTAGTGGTTTTTTTCATCATGTCAATTGGTCTTGGTTAATCTGAAAATTGCAATAGCTCTCAAGTATTGGTCCTAAAAGAGGTAACAGCAATAAAGATTGCTAGCCCATTTAAAATCAAACCAAAAAGAATAAAGAAAATTCCAAAAGTAGATAAACAGATAGAGTGGAATGATTTGAATTTGAAATTTAGACAGACTGCAAATGATTAATAGTGGCTGTGAGAAATACGGTGAGAGACGGAGAGGCTTAAACATGATTCTACGGTAGTGAGAACGAGATATTTAGGGTAAAAAAAATATGGTTTTTATATAATATAGCTGACTCACCTAGGTTTAAAGAACTGTCCAGTTTTCACACGAATTAGATAAAATTCGTCCGGGTCATGTGGGTTTCAGTGAGTCTTTTGCGAAAACGATCCAAATACTAAATCAGTTTGGCCTAGGCACAGGTTCACTAGGTTGGCTCGCTGGTCCAAGCCGGGTTTAATAACACTAGATTAGAGACTAGATCGTGGTAGCGAATAGTCCAATGCATCGCCAATCCAAGACCCATGAGGTTGGGTTGAGGTGAGTTCAGGTCAATGTTCAGGTCTTGCCTGGCATGTGATATGTAGAGTGTGGGTTAGTTGACTGTTTGAAATATTTGATGTTTACGTGATCCTTGAATTATTTATTATTCGATTATTTGTATTTTTGTCTTTAAGCATATTATTTTATGCCCTATTGTACAAGTTGAAATCTCAAGGTGTTGTATTTTAGGGTTTAGAATGGAGAAGAGGCAAGAGAAGAAAAGATAAGACTTGAGAAAATTATGGTTAAGAAGAGTAAGAGATAAACCTATCTCCTCTAATCCCTACCTTTTTTTTCTATTCATAATAAGCTACAAATTATAATTATACACTTACTTAAAATATCCCAACACTCTACATTTTCCCTCAATTTGGAGCATAGATATCTTTTCATGCCCAACTTACATACATCTAAATGAAAAGTTCTACTACTAAGTCCCTCGGTAAACATATCTACTAATTGTTTAGACGCTACGAAGGACATACAAATCAACCCATCATTTAACTTCTCTTTGATAAAGTGTCTGTCAAACTCAATATATTTTGTTCTATTATGCTAGACTGGGTTGTGAGCAATATTTATGGCAGCCTTATTATCACAATACAAACGCATAAGTTCTCCATTAGAGACCCGCAAGTCTTCCATTAAGATTTTCAGCCGCATAAACTCATAAATAACGTCAGCCATGGCCCTATATTCTGCCTCCGCACTAAATCTAGTCACCACTACTTGCTTTTTGCTCCACTAAATAACTAGATTTCCTCCTACAAAGGTACAATAACTAGTAGTAGACCTCCTACCATTAATTAAGCATGCTCAATCTGTATCCGTGAAGGCTTCTAATTTCAAATGATCCTGTTTTGAAAACAATATTCCTTCGCCCAGAGACGACTTAAAATACCTCATTATATGATGAACTATTTCTTGATGAGGGCCACGGAACTACCTCCTCACTAGATCTTGGTTCTTTTGGTGCTGGTTTAGTCCCAAAAATTGTTATTCAGTGATTAGACTTTGTGAAATAGGCTTTTTTTGTTAAATAGATATGTCAGGAGTTAGTACAGAATCTACTAGTAGTGAGAAGGGTGGGTTGAGTCGTAGAAGGACTCTTGGATGTAACCCTTCCCTCTAGATTAGTCCAATAAAATTGGATGGGAGCAACTATTTTGGCCGAGTCTAGATCATGCCGCTTAACAGTGCGGGCAAGTGAATTGAATGGATACTTGATAGGAGCTAGTAGGAAACCCAAATCTAAACTAGACCTAAGTTAATAGATCTCCGAGAATTTGTTGGTTATAAGTTGTGGTGTCATGTTTCTTGAGATAGCTCGTGAGATTTGGTCGGTTGCAACTCAGACTTATTTACAGGGTGGGAATGATGCCCAGATTTATGAGCTTAAGAAAAAAATTCATGAAAGCAAATAGAGGAACATGAATATTGCAAAGTATTATACTGGATTGAGTAGTCTTTCGCAGGAACTAGATTATTACCAAAAAAAGTTAAGTAGATTGTGTTAGAGATAGTGTTAAGTTTCAGCAATTGGTGGAGAAGGAACGAGTATATGATTTTCTTGCATGTCTCAATATGGAGTATGAAAAAATCCGTATATAGGTTTCGGGAAGAGACCCTTTTTCTTCTTTGAGGCAAGCATGCTCATGTGAAGCAAAAGAGTAAGAGGAGTGTCAAGCTTCATCACCCAGCTCATCATCGATCTGTTGTAGCAACTATTCCATCAAGAAAAAACAGATCCTTTCAGCCTCACAGTGATGGAAAAATTGGCAATTTTGAAAAAGATTTGCTAAAATGTGATTAATGGGGTAAGACAAGGCACACTAAAGACCATTGTTGGAAGCTACAAGATTGTCCTTCTAGGGGGCATGGCAATAATAGGGTTGATCCTATGCGCTCACATGCCCATATGACAAAGATTGTTAATCTTCCCTCCTCCTCCAATCGCCCATCTCCATCTACTAGTACTAATAGTGCGAGTTTCACTACAGATGAGATACAAGCTCTCAGAAATTTGATTGCCTAACTTGATACTTCTTCTGCATCTGGTTCCACTTCTATTATTTCCAACTTTACTTACATGAATATACATGCCAGTTTTTTTATTGCCACTTGTGCTCTTAATCCTCAGATTATTGATTCTGGAGCACCGGCCACATGACAAGTTGCTCAAGTTTTTTTTTTCCACACATTGCAGCAGAGATAAAGTTAGGGTAATATATATGGCTCATTGTCATCTGTATCTGGAAAAGGTTTTATCCACTATTCTCCATCTATGTCTTTGTCTTTAGTTTTTCATGTTCTTAACTTACTATCAATCAGTAGCATTACAAAATCTACAGTCAAGTTAAATGTCTTTGTACTTTCCTTGGGATTGAGATTGCTTAGTCAAAAGAAGATATCAATTTATGCCAACGAAGGTACGTATTAAATTTACTATCTGAAACTAATACTCTTGGTGCTCATCTAGTCGATACCTCTATGAATTCTACAGTCAAGTTAAATGCTGAGAGTGGAAAAGTATTTGATGGCATAAGGCGCTATCGAAGATTGGTTGGTAAACTGATCTGTGAAACCCGAGAAAATTAAAATTTAATTAAAAAAGATAAAACAATAATTAGCCGTTAAAGTATGGGTTGAAAACCCAAATTTTTCTGGAACTCGGATGACCTCACTATTGGATTCATCTTGCAAAATCTAAATAACGACGTCACAGTTTGGTATCAGAACCTAGGTTTTCGATTTACCTAGGACTTGCAGAGCATTGATCTAGGCCATTGCATCCATTGTATATTACATGTTACATGTATTAAATGTCATGTGCTATGTGTTGTGACATTATATGCAAGATTAAATATATATAAGAATGAGGCACTAGGGTTAGAAAACATAACCTTAAAAGTCCGGAAAAAAAAAGGTAAGAAAGCCTACTGTTTAGGCACCTACCGGTAGGTAGTGTACCTCCTACCGGTAGAACAAGAAGAAATTTTTCAAAATATTTTTACGGTTTTAACTTTTGATCTATAACTTTGAGATACTTAGTAGTCTATTGTTATCTTATGTCTGTGTAGATGGCAACTAGAGAAAAGGGACGTTGGGATGGACGGAACAACCATCTACCACCACTAACTTTCGATCAACAAGTCTTCATGGAGGCTATGGGTACTATGACTGCAAACCTAGTTCAAGCAAGCGCCAACATAGGACAAGGAGACTCGAGCAACCTCCAGAAGTATAAGTCCCATAAACCACCTACCTTCAACCGGAAAGCAAATCCGATGGTAGCCGACCATTAGTTCCAACAAGTGGATAAGATTCTACAAGCAATGGGGATCACATCCAACGCCACTAAGATACAGTTGGCCACTTTCCAACTTGAGGAAGAGGTCCATCTTTGGTAGACAAGGCCAAGGACCTCACAAGACATTGACACAATGACATGGGACGAATTCAGAGAGCTCTTTATGGGCTGTTAAGTTGAGTGAATTAACATAATACAATATTAAAGAGAAAGAGAGAGGTTAAAAAAACTTAACCTAACTCTCATACATCACTTGTATTTATAGTTAACCTATAGTAATACGAATTACACATACACCCTCTTACTATTAACAATTTACACATACTACCTTATTATTCTTAACACTCCCCCTCAAACTGGACTATATAGATCATATAATTCAATCTTGGAACAAATAGCTGTAAAACGTGTACGACTCAATGCTTTGGTAAACATATCTGCAAGCTGATCTTCAGATTTCACAAATGGAGTTGTAATCTCCCTAGCTACTATCTTATCCCGAATAAAGTGACAATCAACCTCAATATGCTTGGTTCTCTCATGAAACACAGGATTGGCAGCAATATGGATAGCTGTCTAGTTGTCACAGAACAACTATAAAGGAAGTTGAACTGAAAACTCAATTTCCTGGAGGAAGTGTAGTAACCAAATCAACTCACTCGTCGTATGTGTCATTGTCCTATACCCAGCCTCAGCATTGAATCTTGCTACCACGGATTGTTTCTTACTTTTCCATGAGACAACATTACCTCCTAATAAAGTACAATAACCAGTAGTTGATCTCCGATCAGAAGGAGAATCAGCCCAATCAGCATCTGAAAAACCTTCCACTCTAATATGTCCATTAACTCGATATAGCAGTCTAAGTCCAGGAGCTCGTTTGAGATATCACAAAATACGAGTAACTGCCTCCCAATGTGGTACTCTAGAACATCTCATGAACCGACTTACTATACTGACTGCATATGAAATATCCGGTCGAGTAATAGTGAGATAATTAAGCTTCCCAACTAATCTGTGATACCGACCCAAATTCTCAAACAATACACCATTATCCATCAATAATTTCTGATTCAGATCCATAAACACATCAATCGGTCTACCACCCAACAAACCTACTTTCTCAAGCATGTCAAGTACATATTTCCTCTGAGATAAACAAATACCTTGTTTAGATCAAACTACCTCAATACTCAAGAAATACTTGAGTTTTTTCAAATCCTTAGTATGAAATCGATCCTGTAAGAATATTTTTAACTTGTCAATCCCCTCATAATCATTTCCAATAATCACAATATCATCTACATAGACCACCAATAGAACATACCCAACATTTGTCTGCCTATGAAACACAGAATGATCTGTCTGACACCGAAGCAGACCAAACTCTAAAACTGCATCTGAAAACTTACCAAATCATGCTCTTGGTGATTGCTTCAAACCATACAAAGATTTTTTTAACTGACATACACTCTTACCATACTCCCCCTGAGCAGTAAACTCAGGTAGACCTCTTCAACCAAATCACCATGTAAGAAGGCATTCTTGATATCTAACTGAAACAAGAGCCAATCAAGATTAGTAGCCAGAGAAATCAAGATACGAAGAGAGAAAATTTTGGCAACAGGAGAAAAGTCTCCTCATAATCAACACCATAAGTCTGAGTAAAGCCCTTTGCAACAAGCCAGACTTTGAGACGCTCCACAAAACTATCAGGGTGAAATTTAATAGTATATACTCAACGACAGCCAACAGTTCGTTTACCAGAGGGTAAAGAAACGAGATCCCAAGTCTCATTATGATGTAAAGCAGTTATCTCCTCCTCCATAGCTTTCCTCCAACCCGGATCAGATAACGCATCCTGTAAATGCTTAGGAATAGATATAGCAGATAATTAGGAAGTAAAATAAGAGAAGACAAGAGACCAGGCATCATATGAAACAAAATGAGAAATGGGAAGATTAGTAACACACGAACGAGTACCTTTGCAAAGAGCAATAGGTAAAGAATCTAAATTACCTAAAGGTCCAAGATTAAAAGGCGGCAAAGAAGACAGTACGGGCACTTCAGTCGATGGGCGAGGATGGCGAGAGTAGACACGGAGAGGTAAAGTAGATGGTAATACAGTGGGCAGCGGAATATCTGAAGATAAGGAAAGGGATGGTGATACAGGAAAGGATCCAAATTCCAAATTCAAAGACTGAGAAGGTGCTGGAAAGTATGGAACAGATTCTTCAAATGTGACATCTGTACTAGTAAGGTATCGGTGTAGAGAAGGACTGTAGTAACGATACCCCTTCTGCGTGTGGGAATAACCAAGAAATACACATTTGGTAGCTCGAGGGTCAAGTTTGTCAAATCCAGGACCCAAATTGTGAACATAACAGACACAACTAAAAATCCTAGGAGTCAGAAAAAATAAGGGCTTACCAGGAAAAAGAACAGAATATGGACTTTGCCCATTTAACACAAAGGAGGGCATACGATTAATAAGATGACAAGCAGTAAGAACAACATCACTCCAATAATATCAAAGAATATTCATCTGGAATAACAGGGCACGGGTGACTTCCAACAAATGACAGTTCTTGTGTTCACCAACACCATTTTGTGGAGAGGTGTAAGCACAAGAAGTCTGATAAATAATGTCAGTTTAACTAAAATAAGCTGAAAAAGGATCAAATTCATATTTTCGAGCATTATCAGAACGTAAAGTACGTATACCACAACCAAACTGAATTTTTATTTCCTTACAAAAAGTCTCTAATATATAAAATAATTCAAACCAAGCTTTTATCAAAAATAACCAAGTCACACGAGAATAGTCATCCACAAATGTCACAAAATAAGGATATTTATTAGATGAAATATTCTTTATTGGACCCCATACATCATAATGGACTAATTCAAATGGACTAGACACACGATTATTGACTCTAGACTGAAATGACACACAGTGATGCTTACTAAGATGACAAGCTTCACAAGACAAAGACGACACATAACTAAAACTGAAAATTTGGCGCTTTAGATTTTGGAGAAAGGGATGTCCAAGACGACAGTGCCATTGAAAAAGAGACAACGAAGTCTATAGAGCTCGGGTAGGTGAATCAAAGTCAAGGTAATATAGGCCACCAGTTTCATGCCCTGTACCAATCTTCCTTTTCGCCTTGAGATCTTGAAAGACACAATAAGAAGGGTAAAAAGTTACAGAACAATTGAGAGAACGAGTAATCTTGCTAATGGAAAGTAAACTAAAAGGAAACTGAGAAACAAATAACAAGGAAGATAAGGACATATCAAGACTCAAGTGAGTAGTCCCCAGACCTAAAACTCTAGAACAAGTACCATTAGTAAGAATAACACTAAGTGTGGAAGTAGCAAACTGATAAGTAGAGAAAACGTCAGACGCACCAGTCATGTGATCAGAGGCGCCAGAGTCTATGATCCAAGGACTGCGAGTGGAGGACAATAAACAGGTAAAGGTAGTACCTGACTAGATAAAAGTAGCAGTGGAGGGAGATGAAACAGCCTGTTGCTGGGACAAGAACTGAGCATACTCCTCTAGACCCAATGTAATAGTAACTGACCCAGTGTCCAATGGAGCTGATCGAGGTATAGAAGCAACAACAGAGGTATCATTCTAATAAGAAGTCTGATTAGCAATACCAGAAGGTTTTCCATGTAAATCCCAACAGAAATCAACAGTGTATCCTCCACGGCCACAGTGAGTACAGGAACAGGATCCACTACAACCCCCACGACCACTTGTACGACCTCCCGTACGACCTCCGCGACCACCACGTCCACCTCGATGACCATCACTATGGCTATTAGGAACCACAAGAGCTGAGCGATCAGTGAAGACACCATGATCAATGACTGAAGGAGTAGATAATGTAGCACACTGTAAACGAGAAAAAACCTCCAGTAGTGATGGAAGACTAGATCCACCCAAAATTTGAGAACGAATAGCCTCATATTCAGGTTTCAATCCTACCAAAAATCTAAGAACATTCAGGTCCTCATGTTGCTTTTGCCAAACTACTGCATCAGTAGTAAACGGATGATAAGTCTTTATCTCTTCACAGACTCCTCGAACATGAGAGTAATAATCTGCAAGGCTCAGAGTACCCTGCTCCAACTGGAAGTACTCCTTGCACACATCATACACACCGATAAAATTACCTGTACCAGAATACACCGTGGCCAAGTGATCCCATATCTCTTTGGTAGTATTAAGATAGAGCAGAAAAAAGCTAATACTGGGCTCTATGCTATTCAACAATAAAGAAATAATCTGAGTATCCTCTTGTTCCCACTGATCATACTCAAGAGTGTCTTCCTTGGGTTTAGAACCCAACAGATATTTCTTAAATCCTTTGCCTCGAAGAAAAACTTGAACAGATCGGGACCATAAAGTATAATTAATCTCATTAAGTTTGACAAAGATCATGGGACCATTGATAAGAGTTGGAGACGACAAAGATGGAGTAAGGGACCTGGTATCTTGCTTGGGTTCCATAATAATGCAGGAAATAGTAAACAAGAAGAGTTACAATGCTGAAGTAGAGAAAAAGAAACTACTAAAAGGCTGAACTGGGCTAGAAAAGATAGCTGGACCACTGAACCGGGTTGAAAAAAGTTGCTGGAACACTGAACCGATTCGGTTTAGCCCTCTGGACCACTGAACCGGGCCGGTTTGGCTTGTTGGAGCACTAAACTGAGCCGGTTTAGCTTGATGGAGCACCGAACCGGGCCGGTTTTGCATGATGGAGCACTGAAGCGGGCCGATTTTGCTTGATGCAATACTGAACCGGTCTGAAATTAGTCTGAACCAAACCAAACAATGGATTAGGTCAAATTTGGGTTGACCCAAAGTGGATCAGGTCAGGCTGTTTCTTCTTCGCTGGTTAGGGTTTCAAAAAACCCACCTGCGCCTCACCACCGACAATACGAACCACCACAACCACGAATCGACCACAACAGCCACCACAGACCACGCCGACGACGAACCACCACACAGCCACCACAGGCCACCATAGACCACGCGAGCACAACCACCACCACAGACCACGCCTCACCACCAACGATGAACCACTATAACAACCACCACAAACCACAGCCACACCACTACGATGAACAGTACAACACCACCACAACAGTAGCACTTCTACGTACAAAATTTATTCAGAATATATATTTATGATCGCATATTGCTCGAATACCATGTTAAGTTGAGTGAATTAACATAACACAATATTAGAGAGAAAGAGAGAGGTTAAAAAAATTTAACCTAATTCTTATACATCACTTGTATTTATAGTTAACCTACACTAATACGAATTACACATAAACCTTCTTACTATTAACAATTTACACATACTACCCTATTATTCTTAACATGGGCAAATACTTTCCTTCAGCTCTTCAACCAGTCAAAGCCCAAGAGTTTCTGAACTTGAAGTAAGGAACGATGACAGTCGTGTATTACGTGGTCAAGTTCACGTTTTGCAGATGATTACGTCGCCACAGATTTGGCCAAGGTGCAAAGGTTTGAGGATAGCCTAAAGTTATCCATCTGTGGGAAAATCGTGGACCACAGGCTGCACGAACTTGATAAGATGGTCGAGTTAGCCATGGCCATCGAGAGAGAAGTTGAAGCCGGCAAAAATATCCAGGAGGCCAAATCAAAGAATAAGAAGAGGGAGGGGCAGTCCTCTACTACCAACTCGGGGAAGAAGCAAAGGACTTCAACCCCCACAGGGATCACAGGGGCAGGGGCAAGGACAGGGATAGGGCCAAGGCTAATCTTCTCAAGGCAAGAACAACTATAGGGGCACACTACCAAGAGGCCCACAGACATATTTCTATTGCCATCAGCCGGGCCACTTGAGGAGGGAGTGCCCGAGAGGCAGGGTTTACTAGGTTTGGGGACGCCTCAGTCCTAGTTATCAGTGGGGCTTCCACATATATTTTTTACTCTTTCCTATTCCATCATGGGCCAAAGGAGCCAATACCAGTACCAAGCAATGGGGTAGTCTCCTACCACAGCATGTATGAGGACACCCTAGATAGGACAGATGGGTCAAGGATCAAGTTGAGAGCAGGGATAAAGCTAACAGGCAAAGACTTTAGGAATCCAGAGACGAGTCTACACCATCACGTCACAGACTGAACCGACAAATCAAATAGTGATACAGGGTACTTTTTTTCTCTCTAGATTATGGACTAGAGTACTGCTTGATTCCGGTGCATCTCATTCATTCATAGTTGTATCATGTGTAAATGATGTGGCTTTAAAGGTTGAGACTCTGGAAGAGCCCTAATAAGTGAGTTCACCCCTAGGAGCTAGGGTTTGTATGGATAGAATTTTTCGGGGGTGAGTTAGAGATCGGGGGAATCCAGCTGACTGTTGACCTTAAGGTCATAGAGATGACAGAGTTCGATGTCATACTTGGGATAAATTGGTTGGCAGCACACAAAGTTGTCATTGATTGCAAGCGCAAGAGGGTTACGACCTACGCTCTAAGGGATTTGTTTTAAGTTTTAGGAGCAGAAACACCATGTTTTACCTTATGTCGTTTATGACTCCCGATGGCCCAGGCAGTTAATGGATTGGCTTATTAGCCTTACCCTAGAGGATGAGGTGAGACTGGAGCTAGGTCTGCCTTGAGTCATATGCGACTATGCGGATATCTATCCGAAAGAATTATTGAGGTTGCCACCGCATCGAGTGCAGACTTAACTATTGGGTTACAACCCAATGCATCCCCTATTTCTAAGATACTGCATAGGATGGCACAGGCAGAGTTATAGGAGTTTAAAGTCCAGTTACATGAGCTATTGGTTAGAGGCTTCATTAGGCCGAGTACCTTACCTTCAAAGGAGAAGTTGTTCCGATGGTAATCGACCATTGGTTCTAACAGGTAGACAAGATTCTACAAGTAATAGAGATCACATCCAACGCCACTAAGATACAGCGGGCCATTTTCAAGCTTGAGGGAGAGGCCCATCTTTGGTGGACATGGGTAAGGTCCTCACTAGACATTGACACAATGACATGGAAAAAATTCATAGAGCTCTTTATAGGCAAATACTTCCCTTTAGCTCTTCAATTAGTCAAAGCCCGAGAGTTTCTGATATGGGGATTAGTGTGTCTTGTCCTATGCAAATACATTGTGATAATCAAACAACTATTTTTATTGTCAGTAATCCAATTTTTCACGAGCACACCAAACATATAGAAGTGAATTATCATTGTATTCGGGATCTTCTTATGTGAAAGGAGATTTATCACTCCATGTATCAAGTCTAGTAATAAGTTGGGTGATATTTTTACCAAACTATTGTCTCGTGGTAAGTTTAATAATCTTTTGTTTCAAGTTGGGTATTTTTGATTTATATACTCCAACTTGAGGGGGAGTATTAAAGATTTCTTATTTTTATGTTCTATATCTATGTAGGGTAATATTAAAATTCCCAAAGATAGGGTTTAATATAAATAAGAGAGTGTAAGGTAACATTGATCATACAAATGATTATTACTCTCAATCCCTTTCTCTCTTCCTCCCTTCTTCTTTCCCTCATAAACCCTAATATCAATTTTATCATTCAACTGGTATAATTGTAATTTGTAGCCTATTATTGGTTAATATATACATGACTTTCTGAGAAGAGAGATCAGTTAACTCTCTTTCTCCTTAACCTTAGTTTTCTCCTTTCATGCCTCCTCTCTCTTCTAAACCCTAAAACTTAAGAACTTGAGATTTCAAGTGCTACTATACTGTCTCTTTCACCATAATTACTAATAAAATAGTTGCTTCTTATTGGGAAAATATAAAACAAAATTTGGACATAAATCAGGAAATTATGCACCAAATAGCTAAAGAGGGAATGAATCAATGGAAACCGATCGAGGCCCAATTGGACCTCCACGTAGGAAATCAAGTAGTTCCTAATATCAACGTCAGGTCCCCAAAACCAGACCCAAATGAACTTGCGGTTGAACTTGTTTTAGATGTTCCAAAACTAAACCATCCTATTTCTTCGGTCAGTTCAGCAAATGGGCCTCCGTAATGGGGACATGAAGCATGATAACCTAAGCTTATTGAGCAAAGTTAGCTCATCTTAGAAATTTTGACTAACCCTATGTACATAGTTGTAACCCCAAGAGAGCTAGTGGGAGAAATTCAAATAATCTACAAATCATGTTTGTTTAGCGTAACTTTTAAAACTAATGTGATATAACCGAATGTTATATGCTATGTGCTGATTACCTAATTTTGGGATCACATCATATGACTAGGTACAATTATTCGTTATTTTCTTTTAGCAATGGCAATAAATAGGCAGGGATTTGGTAGACCCCCGTGCAATCAGTAAAACCAACCAACTCCAGAACAACCAGCCCCACCAATACCAGGGCAAGTTGGATTACAGGCTGTTAGTGATATTGCAATAAAATTGAAAAGCAAAGTACAAAATAATAAACTTTATACAAAAACAATTCAGCCTAAGGCGTAGGTATCTCGCTCTCTTTAAGGAGATTCAAGCCCTTTGCTAATGAAAAAGCCCAAAACCGATGCAGCATACCTTCTCGTATGACTTGTCCCCTCTAGGATACAATAACCCGACAACTTCATCGTATGACACTAACTAACTCTGCACAAGTAGTTAAGTCCAAAGCTCCACCAATAAGAACACCTTTCCTTGGCTTCAACCCTCAAGTATGTGTAGTATTGTTTAAGTGTTGGATAATTGTTTTTTCAAAACTTCAAATGCACATTTTAGAGATCCTATTTATAAGCTCTTAGAACATTCTAGAGTTTATGTATGCAACTCATTCATGTATACATAATATACATGTATCTAACTACATATATCTAATAAATAGGATTCATGTATACAACGCATTCATGTATGCATAATATACAAGTATCTAATTAATATAATTCATGTATTGAAAATGATGAATACATGTACTAGATAATATTCATGTACATGTATGTAGTTATACATGTATATGTACAATACATTGTATGTAAAGATTCATGTATGTACATTATACATTAGTACAATCAATTATATATAATATTGTACACTACTACAATGAAATATATACAATATTAAAATGTACCAATGTTTAACAAACCTGACTACTTTAAGTCAAATGCAAATGCAAGGTAATCCATAAATGCCGGGAATATATAAGACCCTGCTAGACAACCAGCTCCAAATCTACAGGCAATGGTATCTCAAGTAAGACCAACCTTGTTGTATACCAGAGGTAGTCGGTGGTATCTTTTGTGGTGTTGATGTGATCTACAAAGCCATTCTTAACAAAATCAGCTTCTCCCCAGATCCCAGCTTTTTCAACAAACACTCCCCATTCTGGACTTTTCAGGTCTTCATCTGGTGATACTATTGATCGCTGCAAATCCTCTGGTACCATCTCAACAATTGAAGTTTGAGATCCGACCTGTTAGAAATCTCCATAATAAGCCGCAAAAAGCTAATCAAAAGCAAGAATCAGATGCAGAACAAGAGAGGCTTAGAACCAGTCTCCTCAACAATGTACACATTAACTATAGGCACATGAACATCTTAAGTAAGATGGACAATTAAGAATTGACCAGAAGCAGACCACAAAGTTTGATACTTATTTAGCAGTCTTATACCATACAGAACATGGTTATGATTATGTATGCCATGTGCGAGTTCATTGAGAGACAGTCCTGTTGGCATGGACATCTGTATCTGTTTTCTACTTGATAACACAGCAAGTTTCTGGAAAAAGGATGAATGATATTTTTACTTTAAAAAATAGTGAATGAAAAATCAGTGCAAGAAGGTCATTTTGCCAGTCATTGAAACCAAGATAACTTACTCAAGAAAACATGATCATCTTTTTTAATCTTCATTCAGCATCAAAGGAAAACTGATTTAAAAAGAAAGACTCGTAGCTTTATTTTTCTCCCTCATTCACCTTTTTCTCTCACTACCACTCGTGACTATAGCTTCTGAAAGCATTTATTCCACAAAATATGGAACAATATCCACAATATTACCCCTCATTCATATTTGTAAATTCACATTAGTATCGTTCCAAATAGAGGAATAATAAGCTTCCATTTTTACAGGTGAGTCACAAAAACTGTTTTATCCAATAAAGACCGTGAAAAAACCAGAAGTTACCTTCGCAGTGTTAAATACTACATTTTTGCAGTCTGGCAGAATGCTAACCGACCACGCTGGCAGGTAATATGACATATTCCGGAACTTTACCATCATGTCATGTTTATCATCCATGTTGGAAATAAAGGCAGCACAAGCTCCTGATGCATCTGTGTAGACATCAGCCTACAAACTAATGGTTATTCACTAACTATGCACAGATGACAAAAACAACAGATCGAGAGAAGAAGAAAATATTATGTGACTTGGCTCAGTCAAAAAATATAACGAAAATACAATGCAGCCGGAAGTTGGAATTCCACACCAAAGGATCTCAGATAGTAACATAATCAGAATGTAATGTAAGGATAAATATAAAGTTGGAATAAAGCTATATCATGATATCATCCACTAGAATGTGAAAAGGTAATCTTTTGCAGTATGTTGATGTAGAGGACTGAGAAAGAAGTTATTTGGTCCTTGTCCACTGCAAAATGACTCAAATTTATGTGCTTATATTCGGTAAGGAAAAAATTGTATAGATCACCGGGATAATTATGGAAATTAGCAATCAAAAGCAGCATAAAGAACATTTCATTTAGAAAATGTTAATTTGAACACATATCCCCATGAAATGAACTCATCCTTTCCAAACCGTTGTCAGTACATGTTTTCTTGGAGAATCACCGATGTCCAACAACCTGTTTAAACTTCAAATGATTCGTCGAGTTTTTAAGACATCATTATCCCAGTTGGCATATTATTTCACCACTAAGTTTGACACTACAAATGTTTAGTAATCCATAGTGACACCTGAAATGGAGATTGTTACACACCTATATACTCTAAAAGTTTTAGTTGTTAGAAATGGTATAACTTATGTATTTATATTTCAACACGCCCCCTCATGTGCAAGCTAAACGTTGGGCCTAACACGTGAAAATCTTTTAATAATCAAGATAGCGGTGAGATTTGAATACCGGACCTCCTGCTCTATACCATGTTAAACAACTATCTACTCTAAAAGCTTTGGTTGTTAGAAAGGGGTTGTAACTTAAATATTTATATTTCAACAGCGATGAAATACTATTGCTCCATGACAAAACACTATTTCCCTAGCACACCATACACAATCACTTGAATGAGCACTTATTACCAGTCTAGGTCCGACCTCTCCAAAATGGAAAAGAAGCTACCTAACAATTAGCTCTACGAAAGCCCGTTATAATAAGGAACCTTGTACGAAGGATAAAACCCTTTAGTTTTGATATTTCTTTAGGTTGCTCCCTTAGTGTGAGTTCTTAAATTTTTTGGTCCCCTTAGAAACTTGCTACATAATTTTGGCGCTAGTGGTAGAAAAAGCTTGTGGAAGATTTGTAAGTTAGAAATTAAACTACTCTTCAAAGAATCACATTGATATCTCCTAAGATGTATGAAGATTACCATAAAGTATTCAATAGTATGCATGCCAAAGGAAGTAATATAAGAACATCGAGAATAAATCTAACACCACACCCAAAAAAAAAGTCAAAATTTAAAAACTTTTGTGTAATAATAATTTATTGGCATATATATGTGACAGAGGATTAGTGTGAAGCTATGAAGCACTAACACATCATTTTGGCTGACATATACGTGTCTGACATGTCTGGGACACAACCACGTTCGACATATCTCAGACACGTGTTGGGATATAGCATCCAAATTTTTTAAATTTTTTTTTGAATTTTGGACACTCACCAGACACATTAGGAGCACTTCTGGACACGTTGCCATTTGCAATTTGTTTAAAAGACTCACCGTTGCTGGTTTTTTTTTTTTTTGGTAACATTTACAAAGCAGATGCACATCCCAGAAAACAGGAATCCCACATCCAAACCCATAAACAGAGGTTCCATACATAGAGCTCGTGTTATTACCAAGAAGATACATTGTTCTGCCATCAACCAAGAGGTGTTAAAGAGAGAGAGAGAGAGAGAGAGAGAGAGAGACAAGAAAAGTAAGGCAAAAGTTGCAGAGGTGCAGAACAGAGAGAGAGGGTTGGAGAGTGTCGTTTGAGTTTTGACATTTGGTTTACCCAGAGGAAGGAAAGAAGAGAGAATCTTCTTTTCCATTTTTAATCTGCCACATGGAGGATGCAGATTGCTTATCCAGATTACTCTTTATCCAAAATACCACTTACCTAAACCATACTATGGGAAGTGGGCCCAATAGACTTTACACAGTGAATTAAATTTGTACAAATTTTGGACAGCAGTGCTTCTTTTCACATACAGTTCATGTTAGACTTATGTACGAATTTTGGCCAGATTGTGATGCCTTGGCCTTTATTTTTATTATTCCATGGTCTATATAAAATATGTTGGGCCAAATTTGAGAACTCATAGTCATATAAAAATACATATACATTTTATTCAACGTATCCCCGACATGTCCGTGTCCTATATTTTAGAAAAATGCCATGTCCACCTGTCCGAGTCGTATCGTGTCCGTGTCCGTGTCCGTGCTTCATAGTGTGACGCTTAGATGGAGAAAGTCACCTCTTGTAAAGGACCAAGCGAAAGCAAGGTTGGTTCATTGTTTAGCAATGAATGCTCACATAACTTTATAGCTCTATGAAGTTCCTTCAGATGTCCCCATTTCGGAAGCCTTGCTAACCCTGGAAACCATATGAGGACAAAAAGAAAGTTATAACTTGCAATATAAAGGCCAAAGTTGGAGTTCACTTTTTTCTTAACAAAGTAGGTAATTTGGATAAATGAGAAGACTCACCATATTCATCAATCGGCGCATCATAATCATAACTTGTGGTAATGAATGGTCCACCTGAAGTGCGACCAAAGTTGGTCCCACCATGATACTAAATTCAGCCAAAAAAAAAAAGAGATTTATAAACTCAAAAATACAGGAAAGCTTCCCACAGAAGTCCAATAAAACCATTAGTGCAAGAGATATAAGTTACAAGTTAAAGACCACGTAAAATGAAAAGAAATGTGCTTATTAGATGGAAAGTTACAAAGAATACCATGTAATAATTTTGCAGACTTCCTCCTTTTTGGAAAAAACGAGCAACAGAATAAGCAACATCTTCAGGAGGTCTGTGAGGATCTCTGGCTCCAAATGTTTTAAACCTGAATAGGTTGAACACTGATCACATTCCTTAACTTGAAAAAAAAAAAATTATAAGCTCAGCAGAAAAAATGGCATCATTATATTGAGGAAGATCATTTGGGACACATTTCATCATAGCTAGTCAATACTCTTTCGAGGCACTCTGACCTTATCGAAAACAATGGGATTTTGGTAAAATCTGTAGAAACCTAAACCTAAAGGAAGCCAGGGGAAGAATTCTTTCCCTCAAATCAACCTCCTCTTCAAGATTATCTTCAAAATTTTAGTATTTCCAACCATAGAATGAAGACCAGAAGATTGCCAACTCCACACAGCTCCAAACTGAACAAACATGGTGGTTGTTGACTAAATCTCACTCATCATGTTGCACCTATGTGAGCATGGACCTGGGAATACCAGTGATAATTAAAGATTTTAACTTCAATGATCTTTTGTTCTGGTCATCTTCTTTGTTTATTTTAGTTATTGTTTTTTTCATTTGAGTTTTTTACAACTTACAAGGCAACATTGAGGAGCACCAGAAATTTAAGTTTGGCTGGAAAAAGAATTTAAAGTATCTTCTAGACATTTGCAAAACCATACTCCATTCAAACAAACAACAAAAAAGATCTACTAATGATGGTAGCATTTGCAGGGAAAGAATAACTATACCATCCAGGCCAGTTCTCAGTCCAAATTTTGGGCTTGTTTGGAGAAATTGGTTTGAACCGGTCACAGTAAAATGAATTGCACGTATCGATCTGTGAAGGACACAATGTAAGGTCATGCTCCAAGTCGAATGAATAATTCTCACATTTGTATGTCACAAATCAAAATCCAGAACAAGTACATTTTATCAAAAAGAGGGAGGAAAACTCATTCTCATATTGTTGAAACAATAAAGAAAACCTTCAAAGCGATAACTAAATACATTCAAGCTCTGTCTAGTTAATATGTCAATGAAAAAAAAGGTATTATATGATGCTAACATGAATTCCTTTTACAGCAGATATTATTAAACTCTTCGACTCATAATGAACATATTATACCTGCTGATACCAAAAAGCGTCCACAGTTGACATCATGCAAGAAAACAATCAAAGAATGAAAAGAGAAAGTGGGGCACTGAAACGAGTTAGTGAATCTGGGTTCTCTTCCTGAAGAGCTTGTATTAATAGTGGCCTAATAAACAAATGAATAAAGTACCCTTCAGCCAGAAACAGAACCAGGATTTTATCAAGAGGGTGAGGGGGCTAGAATAGTAACGAATTTGATTTAATGGGGTCATTATTCCACCAGTCGTTTTTAATGTCAATTTTTTTGTCATACAGAACTTATTAAATCCACTTTCATACGATACCATCATAAAAATTAGTTAATAAAATCTAAACTTGTTTCTCATTTACCACCGGAGAAAATTAATTTGTGATACTGTCATTACACTTTCCTTTTGTAGTATTTCGCCTCATGCCTTTTTTGGTCCACAGATGAAATTTTTCATGATAGTTGGATTTCCAGAGAGACAAAAAATACTTCATTCTATTCAGTATTTCTATGGGGGAAGTGGGATGCAAGCAGCATCCACTATTCTTTACTTGTGAGTTGAATTGACTTTTGGACTAACAAGCCTTTAAGAACTGGTGGATTCGCTCTTTTTGAGCCAAATAGTGTTATGATTGATCTACAGTGAGGTAGATTCAATCACCAATAATGATTTAGCATGGATTCTAATTTTTTTTTATCTTTTCTAGGATGATGTTTGAAGAAAATTCTATAAACATTTACTAAATTAACAGTCCAACAGTAAGCCAGACAGTCATGTGACTCATGTCAAGCATTGTTCGTACATAAAGGTTTACATAGAAATGAGAGAAAACAGGCCAACTTAACTAACCTTAGGATATCCACACAGCACACCCATTTATTATTGTTGAGAGTTTTAGTGTAATATTTGTTAATATTTACTATGATGTAATAAGTATACCTCTCTAAGGGTATACTAGTCCTTTGCATTCTTGTTAGGAACCTATAAATATAAGTCAAGTGTGAGAGGTAGGGTAAGAACATTATTCTCTGCCACTCTCATATTGGGTTAATTCTCTCTGTTTTCTAAATCTAACAATTATGATTGTTTGGTAATAATTAGGGTTCGTATCATATCAAATTTATTTAAAATGACGATAAACTAATATTCAGTTTGGTAAACTTAAACATAGAAAGATAGATAAAATTCTCACCACAGGATCTGGAGCATCAAACTGCTCGCACATTATCCAAGGTACACCAATATTTTGAGATAAAGCCATTCTAGCAGCCCACAGCGCATATCGTTTCCCTCCTTCTCCATAAGCCGTTTCATAGAAGCCATACTCATTTTCTACCTGCAGCAAAAGGGAGCTGCTGAATGGAATCCCAAACCCTTTCCATATATTCCCAAAGTTATAAGTAATCAATCAGAGCTTACAAAGATGAGAAAGCAGTTAAAACAAAAAATAACAGCTATAAGCCAAAAGAGAAAGTTTTATCATTACATTCATACTTGCACGTCTTCCCGAAAGCAGGGAAAACCAAAAATCACATATATAAGCCAAAAGAAAATTTATACCATTATATTCATCTTGAAATTATTTTCCCACGAAAGCTTTCATATCAAAAGTTGAAACTCATAAGAATTAACTTAACACCTATGATAAAACAAGGATCAAAATTCCTTGTTGTTTCCATTGAAACCACTGAAAGTTTCAGTGACCGACAGAAATAAGTAATCAAACGTAGAAATTCTTATGTTTTGAGGTATTTCAAGGTGTTTCAGAATGTTTCGAAGTGTTTCGGTCAATGTCAGGGAAAAAAAATTTCAAATTTTTTCTTTGTTTTGATGTTTCACCGAAACATTTCCATTTTTTAACTAACCAAAACCATACACCGAAAGACAAATTCGATCCTTGGATAATAGTGATAGTAGTGTTGACTCCAATATATACAAAGTCGTAGTCCACTGGTGTCCACCACTTATTTCAGGGAATTAGGATATCTGACGTCTCACTTGTGTTTCAGTTGCTACAATATGACACAACCCTACGTTTTTTAATTTTAGCATCATAACAACCAAATTCTTTATAAGATCAATTTTCAACGTTGTACCATGGTTCAAAGTATCAGCCGAGCCGATACGAGTACTCGGCATTTCCCGAGTCGATCCTGTTACTAGTTACGTATAAACTCCGAATTTGTAATTACTCGTCCAAGTCTCTCACGACTCATCTAAGTCGTCTTCGAGTCAATCCCGATTCGTTGAATTATTGTCACCGAATCGACCAATTCGATTCCGCGACGCCGCGATATAGTCTGAATCTCTCGTCATGCATAACCTTTTCTTTTAAGTCGTATTGCCTGATATCACGACATGACGTCGCGACCGATGTGTCTCAAATCCCTCCGAGTCAATGGCCGATACCGCGATCTTGAAACGTGTATTATACTCAATCTATCCCTCCTAGCACCCTTAATAGAGAGTAGAGGCCGACCAAACCACACAGTGAATTAGAAGAATTAAGATTCTATTCTGTTTCCATCATAACTGATTAGAGTAACTTGAAACACACTTTTACCAAAAAACCTTGTCCAGTGAGGGCTACAACTTGCCTGGGCCAAGATGATAGGTCCACCTTGCAATGCAAACAGCTTCTCCTGCTTCATCAGTTTCACTATAAAAGTCATGAACTTCTGCATGTGATACTGAAATTCCAAGCAGCCAAATTGATTACAGAAAGTGTAGTCATTTAAAATACAAAACCAGTGTTTTTCACGAGAATAGAAAGAAATATAACTTATTCAAATGGTATTGATCAGTATCAGTTTCCATACCTTGAAGGGTTCATTATCAGTTCGGAAGACAGTGCCTGGCACATAATGCAACCAAACGGGCACCCCACTGTATATAGGATCATTTTTTATTATTTCATGAGCAAAACTCAAAGTTAGAAGAGCTTCACAAGATTCCAAAGTATAAAAAATCTAATTTAAATACTAGTGCAAAATTTTTATTCTAGATGCAATCGATCAAGAATGGGCGTTGTTTGGAACAATGTATAAGTGTTGGATTAACAATCTGAAATTTGTGAATTTGGATATGAGATAGTTGTTTGTGCCAAAAAATGTCCTAGACTTGTACCATGTTCATGACGTCACACTCTCGTTTAACTAGGATCAAGGTGCTAGATTAACGGGTCCCAAATTGGGCAATGATCCCATGCAATCTACAATGAACTTTCACATACCCAAAGTTCCATTCTGCAGCAACAAATGGTCCAATCCGAAGAATCAAATACAGGCCGGCTTGCTGAACGATCTTTGCAAATTTGACCAGATCATACCTTCCCCCAAAATAATACTAAGACATTCACATGGAGAAGATCAATTATAAGTTTTATGTCGAAACGGAAAAACAAGCATCTTGAATTCTTATAAATCATTAAATACAATTTAATTCCACTCACATTGCCCGGAGAAAGTTCATGGCCATTCCAAAACACATAAGTTTCAATCACATCCACACCTCCTTCTTTCGCTGTCTGAACCAGTCCTGCCCACATCTATTACATCCAACATGGAGATATTAGAGAACCTATGTTCCATGCGTAGAAAATCAAATAAAAGTTACTGTCCCAAATGCACAATTAAGGTGAAAGTTTAATCAAATAAACAATCCAGCCTTGTTCAGTTACTACAAATGCTTGGTTACTACGAATGCAGAAAAACACATATTTCTAATCATTTTTCATTTTCCAATTGTTCCAGTGTCAAAGATATATCAGAACACAGCCCAATTCCAAATTGTAAGCATTCAGAAATAGCAGGTCTAGGGGGACAGGCAAGGGAATGAAGGGAGGGAGCCACCCTGCTAGGTTCAAAAAGTACTTTAGTTTCATGCAGAATTTGTGAAGTGACCCACAAAAAGTTTACCCCTAAACATCTTTTTATTTTCCTAAAAGAGTCGAAAGGCCTATTAAATCTCCTAAATCAAAATTTTGGATCCCAACTTGAGCATCAATTTCTAGCGTCTTGGAGAGTGGACCCTGTATCTCTCTAGCATACCCAAAAAATACTACAAATTACGGAGATAGATGTTGGGGAAGTTTCTATAAAAAATTAAAGTTTAGAACTTATATAACAGAAATAAAACAATTAAATATAATTTTGGTGAACTATAAAGAGGGTTAATAAAAACTTATACATCAGGGCATGCAATATTATGCACTCATTAAAGAGGATATACCCCCCAGTTGTGTATATATGAATATATACTAATACTTACTAATAATGATAAATTATATAAAAAAAATTTATTGGTGGTTAAAGGGAATCTTGAAGACAAGAGTTACAACCTTGCAAATAAAGGCATCTATTGGCATTTAAATGAAGAGTTACAACTCTTGTAAAGAGGTGTATGGAACACTATAAATATAGGGTTCCTATTCATTGGCCATAAGAAGAAAAAAAAGGTCAATTGTTAATTTCTAATTCTATTATCATATTTTCTCAAGATTAATTTTCAGAGTTTCATTCGGGTTGAGTTTTGATTCTAAGACTATTAAGAAATACAGTATTTGATAGTCTTAATTGTTAGGCATTGTTTCTTATGGATAGAATTTCCATGAGTTGATTTGCATCATAGTGGAAAAATTACTATCTCGAAAATAGTGAGTGTCACGCATTGCAATAACGACTTTTTCCTATCTTTCTTATTTTGATTGTATCTTCTACTTTGATTTCTTGTACTACCAGTCTATATACAACACTTTCAATATAGTAAACATCCTTTTGCAATGCATTCGCGGTAGTTAAGAAGAGATCGTTTGGTTGATACATGGTTTCATTAATTTGAGAGAAACGACACTACAAGAGTTGTGGGTCGAAGAATCATTATGGTAAAAACTATGACACATAATTGATGGGTTTTCAGGTCTTGCTGCAAGGAAAAATTTGGGCAAGATACAGTGAAAAATCAAGAAGATTTTGAGACTCACTCACAGAAAAACTACTGCCAGAAAGATTAGCGACCATTGATGCGGTCTTTCTATTTTTATTACATAGTGACGCTAGAGTAATCCCATTGTTTGGGCGATCATGAATAATTAAAGTGGCTGTTGCACTCATGGATGTCGGCACGGAGTTTCGACACTGATTTTGTGCTAGGATTTGTGTTTTGGCATCCATAAATTTTGTTAACCCAGAATTTTGGTGGCCACTGGTTTTTTTAAATTCAAATGGAAGAATGCTCTTCTCTTCCATGCGGCGGCGTTTCATGCGAGCAGAATCACATAGTTTTGGTTCGCTATACGATTAGATTGGAGTGTTGTTTTTATTCACATGAAAATCATTGTATCCTGAAAGACAGACACTTTGATTTCCATAAGCAACAAGTGTGGGGGCGAAATATGTCTAAAGGACATAGTGTAAAATACTAGCCTTGATCTACAAAAGATTCAATAACAATTCTTGAACTACAAACGGATGTTTAATTATAAATTATGTAAAATTGTTTCGTTCATACTTATAATTATTTCGTTCTTGATTGTTACTGTTTTACTTTAAGTTGTATGAAAAAATCTCCAACCTTGACTCAAATTTAAATTTGAGTAAAAAAACCCAAAAAATTTGTTCCAACCTTTGACTCAAACTTATACCAAATCAAGAGAGACTTATTTTTTTACTCAAATTAACGGAGACTCAAATCCTTATCCAAATTTTTAATAATGAGATTTCACCGTCTTTTAAAGATCCAATAGTCATCGTTACTCTCTTTTAAATTTGGTTTTGCCCTCATTTAAAGTTGAATTTGTCCATTAGAATCCTTTGTACCAAATCAAACTTTTTAGTCAATTGTTAATTTAAATTTAATTAAAAATTTGAGTCATGGTTAGAAATGCTTTTACAAATTAGAAATCTCAATAAGTGATTTTACTATATTTGAAAAACCACAAACAACACTTCAATCCCATACCCCACAATGATCTTGGACCTAGCCTACATGCCAGTCCATTGGCGTTATGGATCTAGCATACGCACTAGTCCTGAAACATCAACACTCCTAGACTAACCGTGAGCTTAATGCCTATCAAACAATACCAACATAATAAGCACCAGTTTAAGATGAGGCCTTTCATCAAAATGAATTGGGGAAGCAAAACCTATGTTGCAGACCACTTGACATAGAGGATCAGTGATAAAAATAAGTCGCATACCTGCATCATTCATTGTCAAAACAATGGAGCTACAAAATTCAAGAACTCTGAAACCAGAAATCAGTATGGTACATATTCGATTCCCACATTATCAATCTAATGGTGATAATAAGAAGGACATCCATGAGTTAATATAGTTGAATAAACAATGTTGGAATTTCAGCGCAATTTATATGGCCCCTAGTTATGGATCACGGCCACTTAAGGTACCGCAGAGAAAAAGTGTTGTGAATTGTGATAGCTATTGACAGCAAAGGAATGGAAGGAAGACCAAAATTGACTTTAAATTAAATAGTAAAGAAAGATATAATAATTATGATTCAAAGGCCCTAAAATAGAGTATAAAGGAGAAACATGATTAATGTAGCCTGCCCCAAAAATGTTAAACAAAACTTTGCGGAATTGAGTATAATTATCAGCACTGATTAACCAGAATGCCAAAATAGAATTCAAACTCCAGAGTCCATGATATTTCTTTTAAATGGTAGAATGAACTGAATTTTTGCCCACATTGTAAAAAAATTTAAACCAATGACCCTAACACATACACAAAATTCTTCAACTCAAAGAACCAGATAAATGTAGCAAGACAATAATATGCCCACATTTCAACTCAAAGAACCAGATAAATGTAGCAAGATAATAATGCTCACATTTGACTGGAAAAAGAATCGCCAACAAAGAAAACAAGACCACCAATAATTTTATCACCAACTGTATGAATGTGTATTTTTATTTGAATACCATATTTTAATGACTTCACGGGCGCAGCAACCACAAGCAACAACAACAGAGGATTTTGAATACTTGGAAACACAAGACCATTCAAAGCAAATGCTTTCTGGTAGTGGTGACGTCCATTAAAAATACAACTTTTCTTGAGGACAACTCAGTTCATAACGAATAAATAGATATACAATTCTATTTGTGCAAACAAAATTCGAACAACCAGAATGCCCCGTTTGTTACCAAAACGAGAGAGAGAGAGAGAGAGAGAGGATTCTCACCGCGGGGACGCTGCGAGGGTAGTGAATGGAAGCGGAGATGAGAAGCTTCCGTTGGCCATCGATAATGAGAGAGCGACGGTCGTAAGTCACATTGTTTGCTGCTAACGACAGTGTAGAGAAACATAAGGTGGTGAGGAAGAAGAAGAAACTTGAAAGTGGTGTGAAAGAATGGAGCTTCAGCTTCATTGCCGCCAATGGTTGGAGGGAAGCTCAAAGCTCAGTTGATGATAGCAAGAGACCAAGTATGTGTTGTTATGTAATGCTGTCGTGGTAGAATTGGAAATAGAGCGTGTTGATGTCAGCAAGTTGTCGTCAATTTAAAATATTATTATAATATAACCTTTTTTTTTTTTTTTTTAAATAATTAAGAGTATTCAATCTATCTTCGCTACACTTCACCGCCATCATCAAACATCGTCCTCTGCCAGGCGGTTGGGGAAACCAATCTAACATCCAAAACCCACCCAGACCAGAATGAGCTGTTTACACTCTGTCTTGCACTTACTAGGCCTCTTCACCCCCACACCCACACCTATGCNTTTTTTTTTTTTTAAATAATTAAGAGTATTCAATCTATCTTCGCTACACTTCACCGCCATCATCAAACATCGTCCTCTGCCAGGCGGTTGGGGAAACCAAGCTAACATCCAAAACCCACCCAGACCAGAATGAGCTGTTTACAATCTGTCTTGCACTTACTAGGCCTCTTCACCCCCACACCAACACCTATACCCACTCTATATGTCTATGTATCTATTCTATCCCTCTCTATTTATTTTTTTTTTCTTATTAAATTTGTGGAAATCCAGTTCACATCCTTTTGCTAATGGAGAATTACTCAATTACGGGTTCGTTTGGATTTATGACTATATTATTTATTCACTATATACAATCATTATANCCCACACCAACACCTATACCCACTCTATATGTCTATGTATCTATTCTATCCCTCTCTATTTATTTTTTTTTTCTTATTAAATTTGTGGAAATCCAGTTCACATCCTTTTGCTAATGGAGAATTACTCAATTACGGGTTCATTTGGATTTATGACTATATTATTTATTCACTATATACAATCATTAAACTCAAGCGACAATGTTGTACAATTCATAGCACTTTTAAATTTTTCTAATTTTTTTTATCCCAACAGTTAGAATATTGGATAAGAATTAAAGGAGATATAGGGTGATATAGATATTTTGTTAAAAAAAAAAAATTGAATAAATGCAAGTTAGTTCACCGATCTACTCCAATATGCATTTTTTTTTTCTTATTGACAAATCATCTACTATGAATCCAAATAAAACTCATTTTATGTAAGTGTATCCCTTATTAATATATGATAGGATAAATTCAGTACAAATTTCAAGACAAAATAATATAATGATATCTAAATTATTATTTGTATCTCGTGATTTATATGGACCAATGGCTAAGGTTGCCATACAAAAACATTATTAATCCTAATTTTTGAATAGGATTTAATTTTATAGAATTATAATTAAATTATTTAATCTTAAACAAATTGTGATTAATTAATTTAATTATAAATTTTGATACAATATCCACAAAATAATTCTAGGATCCATATTCACTTTATTAATTTTGGTGGACCAGGCCCAATCCATGTGGAAAGGTCAAACTTAATTACGAGCTCAAGCTTATAGAAGACCCAGCAAGCCCTATGGGGTCCAAGCCAGTCAACTCCATCAAGGAGCTACGAGCCAAGAGAACATACAGGAGCCTCACCCTCATCGCTTGAAAAGAGTCAACTTTTTCTCATCATTTGACCAAGTCCTTTGAAGAGTATCATAACTTCCTTACCCATTGAGGAAAGGAGATGAGAGGTCGCCAAGCTATTTAATTACTGTTAAAGTCACTTCAATCCATTATGATTATTAAACGAGTCCAACATGTTATAAGCGTCAGACTAGCTATTCAATTACTATACTAAGTCATTATAAATTATAACTCCCACCAGCACTTGGGAGAATCAGACTCATTCGAGATAATTCTTTCCTTCTCTCTCAAAGCTTGTAACTTTCTACTCTCCCACTACATTGGAGTTAATAAAATCCTGACGACTTTTGTCATTCTAAGTGGACGTAGGTCACTTTGACCAAACCACTATAAACTTGGTTTTCTCTCTCCCTTTATTTTACTACATTTTATACTACTTAATTGACAGGTGATATGCAAACCAATTTGTTCATCATCAGTTTAACGTCGTCTGTGAGAACAACAAAATTCTCAGATAAACACTTTCTCTGCTGAACCAAAGGCTATCACCATAGGGATCCATGAATCAGCCCAAAGACATTCAACCACGAGATGAGGAGGTTGCTCCTCCACCTGCCAATTTCGTCTCAAATGCACAGTAGATACTAAACACAATACAGCAGCTTATAGTCCAAAGATTTTGTAATTGACACTCGGGTAACAAGGAGGAGCGCAACCTAGACCTCAAGCTAGGAGAGCTCCACTCCCAAGTCATCAAGGATATCCCCACCTAGGCGCTCCCCATTTAGGCGTCCCCTTGGGCGCCCCACACAGGGGGCCCCACCATGAAGGACCTCCCCCTCCAGGCCCTACTCCTACTCCCCATAGTGGAGACCCTCCTTTTCAAGAGGATAAGGGTGAAAACCAAAGCATGGAGCATGAAAGCCATATTTGTGCTAATTTCAGAGGACCTCCTTCCAATCACTGAGACGAAAAAATTAAAGAGGTGCAAAATAAATTGGGTAACGTCTTCAACGCCATGAAGGCACAAGGACCTAAGACAGTAGACTATCTCGTAAGTCAAACTGACACATCTTTCAAACCTGATGTGGCAAACTACCCACTCCCTCAAAAATTCAAGATGTCATCCGTCAAAATCTTTGATGGTACGAAGGATCCACTAGACCACTTCGAAACTTTTAAGACCTTGATACAACTACACAACATCCTTGATGAAATCATATGCAGAGCGTTCCCAACCACATTGAAGGGATTCGCTCGACAATGGTTCGTCAAGCTCTCTCCAGCCTCCATTGGCTCATTTGCTAAGCTTAGTAGGTCCTTCATGTCATATTTCATTGGAGGACGCCGTCACCAAAAGCCTGTCACCCACTTGTTCAACATAAAGTAGGTTCGAGATGAGAGCCTAAGGAGCTACCTCACTCGTTTTAATGAGGAGGTCTTTCAGGTCGAGGAGCCCGATGCAGCGCCCACCCAAGAGCAAACTAGAACTGCTAACAAAGACCCAAAAATACATGAATGCTAAGGACATTGCAAGGAGCAGGCGAGGTGAGTCTTCCAGAGCTAGGAATAAAGAAAAAAAAAGAGACAAGGATGACAAAAAGGAGAGTAATAACAAGCGCAGCAAGACAGAGAGGGTACCTGCCAAAGACCGGCTTAGTCCTGCTCCCTAGAGAGATTGATAAGCCTTCACTCCCCTTAATACCGTTGTCGGGTACATCCTATTACAGATCCAAGATGGCCCCACAAATAAGTGGCTTGGGAGAATGAAATCTCCCCCAAACCGTAGGAACCCAAAAAAATATTGTCGCTTCCATCAGGACCATGATTATGACACTAAAAACTGCTATGACCTCAAAAGACAAATTAAGGAGCTCATCCAACAAGGTCAATTACGTCGGTATCTTGCCAGTAGGGGACAAGCACCGACACCACCTTATAACCAGGAGGATCAGCAACTCATTGGGAAAATTTACACCATCTCTAGAGGGCTTGCAGAAGAAGGAGAATCCCTATCCACCATGAAGGCTCATACCAGGAAAACCAGACACCTCGATGAATTTGGAAGGAATCCAGCACCCCCCATGATGACCCTTTGGTGCTCACCATGACCGTTGCCAATTTTCAGGTGCAAAGAATTCTCGTGGATAGCGGCAGCTCTGTGAATATCTTGTTCGTAGAGGCTTATAACAAGCTCAACTTGGGTAGAGAGAGGTTGTAGCCCATCAGGTCGCCCTCATTGGATTCTCAGGAAATAAGGTATATCCCCCCAGGGTCTATCACCTTACCTGTCACTGTTGGAGTGGCACCTCAAAGCTCCACAATCATAGTCAACTTTCTGGTGATAGATTGTCCTTTAGCCTACAATATTATCCTAGAGCTACCAGCTCTCAACACCTTAAGAGTTGTTCCCTCCACCTATCATCTCATTCTCTATTTTTCAACTCTAAATAGAGTAGGAGAGGTCTGAGGAGACCAGGTAACAACAAGAGAGTGTTACGTTTCCTCAATGAAGACCAGAAAGCCACAAGAGGCATTGCAAGTGGAGGTCCTTGACCCGCGAGATGATGCCAAGTTGGAAAGAGGAGAGCCAGTAGAGGAGCTCAGGCCAGTAGTCCTAGATGAAAATTATCCAGACCGAAGAGTATACATTGGCTCTTCTCTTTCTGAAGATTTGGTCCACTACCTAATAGACTTTCTAAGGCTCAACATGGACATTTTTGCATGGTCACATGCAGACCTTGAGGGTATTGATCCTGAGGTCGCCACCCACTGCCTCAATGTTGACTCTCACCACAAGTTTGTTCGCCAAAAGCTAAGGGGCACCTCCACTAAAAGGGCCCAAACAATGGAAAAAGAGGTGAGAAAATTGATAGAGAACGAAGCGGCCAGAGAAGTAATCTATCCTGAATGGCTCTCAAATGTGGTGATGGTGACTAAAGCTAATGAGAAGTTGCGTCTCTATGTCGACTTTACTGAGATCAACAAGGCCTGTTCAAAAGATAACTACCCACTACCACGAATAGACCTCCTCAATGATGTCACTGCAGGACATGAATTGTTCACCTTGTTGGATGTATATTCTGGGTATAACCATATCAGCATGCACTCCCCAGATCAGGAGAAAACCTCATTCATTACTCCAAAAGAGACTTACTGCTATAAAGTCATGCCCTTCAGGTTGAAGAATACAGAAGCAACTTATCAACGACTAGTGAACAAGATGTTCGAGTCACAGATCGAGAAAACGATGGAGGTGTATGTGGAAGACATGTTGGTAAAGAGTCTTGCAACAACTAACCACATTGACTACCTCCAAGAAACTTTCAATGTTCTCAGGATATACCGCATAAAAGTTGAATCCAGAGAAGTGCGCCTTTGGCGTCGAGTCAAAAAAATTCCTTGGTTTTATGGTTAAATAAAGGGAAATTGAGGCGAATCCAGACAAAATCAAGGACATCCTAGATATAAAGTCGTCTTCCTCGACCAAGGAGCTCCAACGCCTCAATGGAAGAATTACAGCACTCAACAGGTTTGTTTCCAAATCTGTAGACAAATGCTTGTCTTTCTTCAAGATTCTCCGAAAAACTTTCAAGTGGGGACCTAAGGTAGAGGAGGTCTTTCAAGGGCTCAAAGCCTATTTGGCTAAACCTTCTCTCTTGTCACATGTTGCAATAGGAGAAATATTATACCTATACATTTCTGCTTCATCATCGACAGTAAGCTCTGTCCTTGTCAGGAACAATGATGGAGTGCAAAAGCCCATCTATTAGGTGAGCAGAGCCTACTGAGGAGAAGAAACCAGGTATTCGGGGCTAGAGAAGCTAACACTCGCCTTTATCACAACAACAAGGCGTCTATGAAATTATTTCCAGAGTCACACTGTGGTTGTGGTCACAGATCAACCTCTAAAGAGAGTCTTGAAAAAACTGAATGTATCGGGGAGACTCCTCAAGTGGGCAATGGAGCTGGAGGAATTCGATATTCAGTACCAACTAAGGGAGGCCATCAAAGCACAAGCCTTGACAAATTTAATTATAAAACTTACACCTGCAGAGGAAGAGACCAATGAACTTTCCACATTCCAAATATCAAGCCTGGACGCACAAAGCAACCAGATGCTTGGCAGGAACTCCCAGTTGTGTAAACAAAAAGCCCAAGCCTGGCGCCCAGACATTCCCAGGCGCCTAGATCTCCACCTCAGGCGCCCCAACTTTCCTCTTTAGGTGTCCAACTCTCCACCTCAGGCGCCCAGACACTCCCAAGCGCCCAGATCTCCTCCCCAAGTGCCCAGCTCTCCTCCTTAGGTGCCCAGCTCCCCACCTCAGGTGCTCAGATCTCCTCCTTAGGCGCCTAGATCTCCTCCCCAGGCACCCAGCTCTCCTCCTTAGGCGCCCAGCTCCCCACCTCAGGTGCCCAGATCTCCTCCTAAATCGCCTAGATCTCCTCTCCAGGTGCCCAACTCTCCACCTTAGGCACCCAACCTGGCATCCAGGCTCCCTATCCTCATGCCCAAGCTCCCACTTTAATCTCTAAACCCTCCTCTCTAACACTCTAAAAACTTTATATAGATGGCTCCTTAACCAGTGAGGGAGGAGGAGTAGGCCTGATCTTGATCATCTCCGACGGTACTCCCCTCAAGTATGCAGTGAAGCTCCACTTTACTACTTTCAACAATGAGGTAGAGTACGAAACTCTCCTCTCTAGATTAAGATTGACAGATAAAATGGAAGCCTAAAACCTCGCCACTTATAGTGATTCTTAACTGATTGTTAATTAAGTAAAGGGCGAGTTCGAAGTAAAAGGAGCCAGAATGCAGGATGAGAGCCTCAGGAGGGTGTATTGTCAGATTATCCCCTCGAGATCAAAAAACTCAGGATGAGGGCCTCTAATTTTACTATTTTACAAGATACTTTGTACAAGAAAGGTTATTTCTTATCGTTACCGCGCTGCCTTTTCGCCTAAAGAAGCTAACTATGCCCTACGGGAGATTCATGAAGGCATTTGTGGGAATCACTCTAGAGGACGCTCCTTCGCCCACAAGGCGCTCAGACAAGGCTATTTCTGGCCTAACATGATGAGGGATGCCCAGGAATTTGCCAGAAAGTGTGACAAGTGTCAACGTTTCGCAACTATGCCCAGGCAGCCACTAGAGGAACTCATGGTCATCACAAGTTCATAGTCTTTCTCCAAATGGGACATCGATATCTTGGGCCCCTACCTCTCAGTAGAGGATAATATAAGTTCGTGGTGGTAGCGATAGACTACTTCACTAAATGGGCAGAGGCCGAATCCTTAACAAAGATAACAAACGCATAGGTGAAAGATTTCATCTGAAAAAACCTAGTCTGTCGCTTCGGGATACCCCACGTCATTGTCAGCGACAACGCTAAGTAGTTCAACAATAAGATTCTAAACTCCTTTTGTTCCGACCTTCAAATAAAGCAGTCTCATTCATGCCCGGCGCACCCATAGGCAAACGGACAAGCATAGGTCATGGTGAGAACGGTGTTACGCAACCTACAGACAAGGCTCAAATAGGCGAAAGGTCTTTGGGTTGACGAGTTCCTAGAAGTATTATGGGCCTACTACATCACACCAAGAGCTTCAACTGGAGAAAATCCCTTCCCTTCCCTTTGAAACTATGGTAATCATCCTTGTGAAAATCTAGGTGCATTCTCTAAGGGTTTAACACCACGAACCTGTCACCAATGGAGAAGGACTCCGCATCAACCTCGACTTAGTAGAGGAAGCAAGGGGGATGACTGTGGTTCGCAATGCGAAGTACAAACACTGCTTGGTAAAGTACTATAACTCGAGGGTGAAGCCTCGTTCCTTCCAACCAGGAGACTGGGTCCTCAAGAAAATGATCCTTGCCACAAAGGATTCACGAGAAAGAAAGCTAGGACCAAGCTAGGAGGGACCCTATCTCATAACAGAAGTGGTGAGGTCGGGCACTAACAAGATATAGAGTTCTGAGGGGAAGGTTTTGCCCCATCCATGGAATGCTGAGCACTTGAAGAGGTACTACCAATGACACATTGAGAGAGTCAAAGTAGAAAAGTAAGAGACTTGATTTTATTTTTTGTACTTTTTTGTGGGGCTATTACCCGATATTGCTTTACATAAGTAGTGAAATGAATAATACTTTCTAGATTTACTACCAAAAGATCTTTGCATTTTTGTACTCAACTTCTCAACTTCAAAGGAGCATTAGTGGCAAAAATCAATTTAACAAAAATAGGGCTACAAAATGCTTTCCTAAAAAAAAAAAAATCAAGAGTCCCTAGCACTCTAACTACTCTCATAGTCCTCATCATCATCCTCAACATCGTTAGAGCCTCATTCATTGTCATCAGGCGCCTCAGTTGGCAAGAAGCGTGAGGCATCAATATCAGGAAAAACAACATAAATCTTTCCTTGAAGCTCCTCATAACCGTCAATGAAAGTATCTGCAAGGCCATTCTTCAGATTCGCCTCAACCCGAGAAGCTCTTCCTGAGTAGCCTTGACCTCTGCCTCTACGACAGCCTCTCTGAGCATGGCCTTCTCGCGGGTCTCTACAAACTCAGCCTCACTAAGTGTGGCCCTCTCACGGACCTCAACAAGCTCAGCCTTGAGCCTGGCCACCCTCCCATAGGTCGCTGAAAGCTCAGTCTCAAGACCAGTCGCCCTCTTATGGGATATCAGCATTAGAAGCCCTACTAGCAGCTTCAAGCTAGGTGATCCTCCCTTGAGCAGCTAGAAATTCCTTTTGCATAATATCATAATCCTGCTTCAGCTTGCCATGAGAATAGGCCCTTGAAAGTAAACACATAGATGCAGTAGAAGCTTGAAAAAAATATAAGATTCAAAGGAATGTCAGAAGCTTAAGGAGAGACTGGAGAAAGGGAGACAACAGACATTTACCTAAGTCAGGCCTTCCAAGAAAGAGTTGACAATTCCCTCGATGCCTAGAACACTACACTCGCAAATGTCATTGGAAAACACAAACCTCCCAAGTTGATCCTTTATAACTGGTGCGTTACACAACATTGAGGTGATCTGAATCGGTGCCCTTCTGGAAGTTTTCACAGGAGGAATGAATGAATGGGGGGCAGAAGGAATGGCCAACAAGCGGAACTCTGGAGCAGAAGATGCAACTGAGGGAGTCTTCGACTGAGGAGGCACATCTGGAGGGATCANATCGGTGCCCTTCTGGAAGTTTTCACAGGAGGAATGAATGAATGGGGGGCAGAAGGTATGGCCAACAAGCGGAACTCTGGAGCAGAAGATGCAACTGAGGGAGTCTTCGACTGAGGAGGCACATCTGGAGGGATCATTTGATGGGAGGGCGCTCAAGGTACCACTAGAGGGGTTGACTGAGGAGAGCTCACCTTGGGCGGCACCATTGGAGAGGTCATTTGCGAGACGTTGTTCGTTGCCACCTTGGAAGGAAAATGACTCTTACCTGAGAGGCGGGACCTAATTACCTCCCTATCTACTGTTGCAAGGAAAATAAAGGGTTATCTAGATGAAAAATCCAAGAAAAGGGAAAAAATACAAGAGAATTATCATACTCTTTCTTTTCAAAGAGGGTCTTTGAGATGATCTACCAGCCCACCACCGTCTTTGGACATAAGGACTCCAAAGTCTTTTTCAGTATGGGCCCTCACGGCCTGCAACTTCCATTCCTAGTCCTTAGAAAGCACATGAGGATCTGCAAGAGGAATGATGAGTAAAAAAAAAAGGAAAAGGAAATAAAGTAAGTGTAGGACGTACCAAGTTTCTTAGGGGCACCCCATCCTCTTGGTACCAAGGTCCTATAGGCCTTTGCAGCCCATTCTTCGCCGACAAATATAAAGCGAGATTTTTAACTATGACAGTTAGAGCGCAGTCCGGTAATTAGCTTTTCTCTCGTGGTAAAATAATATCAACCCCGAATAGGAGCAGGGGTCTCGCTCAAAGTATAAGCTCTGTGAAACTCGACAAGAGAGGCATCTTCATGGTACACCTTCCTCCACAACACAAGAAAATATAGCAAAACCCTCTAGCCATTAGGCGACAATCCCCCCGGTGTGAGTGAAAAATAGTGGAGAATGCGGCAAATAGAAGGAGACATGAAGAACCTGAGCCCAACCTCAAACATCTCCCCATAGATGACAATGTCACTAGAGGATTCATCACAAGCAAGCTTACACATCTCAGCTCGGCGGCATAGAACTGTTGGGAGAATGTGATAAGCAGCAACAATCTTTAGAATATCATCATCAGTGTTGAGCAAACTAGAAAGGGTACTTACTTTGGATCCACCATTGTCAAGAGCTACTTTTCTTTTGTGCTTTTTGTTGCGGGGGCGTGAGGAGTTGCCTGAGCCACTACCAGGAAGACCACGAGAAATCTTATTTTTAGGAATACTGCCTTAAGGAGCCGAATCATCCATTACATTCCCAGAGTTGTCACCACCAAAAGTACCCATGACTAATCTCGTCCTGCCCAACAGCGGAGGCACCTCAATAAGTAGAGTCCAGCACAATATGCGCCTTACCTGATGCCTAAGATGTCTCACCTAGCGCCATAGGCACTTCAAAAATGTCATCCGCTGCCTGAGGCAACATGGTGTGCACCATAGGCGCCAAATCCGCTTGGGCTGCTCGCCCATCCTCTCTCCAAGCAACGTGGGTTGCTCACCTATCTCCACACCAGACCAAGCCATGTACGCGGACAGGTTGCTCGCCTAGCCTGCTTAAATCAGCACCCAAACTGCCCCCCTTGGCGCGCATGGGAGCCACGCCCAAGCCTCCCTCAGCGCTCCCAACTTCATTATCAATGTAATTAAATATGTATTTATCCTATATGTTCCAATATTGACCCCAAAAAAAAAAAATCCTATATGTTCCAACTATCTACAGTAAGAAAAGGGAAGGAGAAAGGGAAAACAATAAAACAAAAAAATTGATATTTTAGAATTTTAATCCAAATGTGAGAGATAATTAAGTAGATTAAAAATCATAAGAATTTTTTTTTTGTGTGAAGGGACAAATTTATAGACACATTAGGACATATATTTAGAAATTATTTTTTCAAAAACAACTTGAGTTGAGACAAAAGGGTGTGTGAGTCGACTCTACCACCGACGGAACCGACAATATATTTTAGCAATAATAGATTTTTACTTCCATCCAAATCCAAACACTCCCGAACTGAATTTTAGGGAAACATGATCCTAACAGATGTATATTAAATGTCCTTGTTGGGTCCCACGTAACAAAATCTCTTTGCCAATCTTTATGTGGACGGTGCCGGTGTGTTTTAGGGTAAATTGTACAAATCATCCCTAAGTTTTAACATTTATTGTACTTTGATCTTCAAAATTTTAATTTCATCAATTTAATGTTCAAATTTTAAACTTTCAACAAATGTGGTCTTTGACACCGCCATCACCGCTACCAACACCACCACCACCATTGACACCACCACCACCAGCATTATTGTCGTCGCCGCCACTACCGCCACCACGGTTATTGCCACCCACCACAACTATCACCGTCTCCTATCCCTACCACTACCACTACCACTGTCACCCATTATCTCTCACCCCCACTTTAAACTGACACTTCATTTATCTCTTTTTTATGTTTGTGATTTTATTTTGGATATGAATGCAAATATATTTATTGTTTACTATTTTTTATTACTCTGTGGCTTCAGACACAGACAATAACGAGTATATTTATAAATCATATGAGTTACAAGTTTAACCATTAGTATCTATATAATGAGAATTATAATTATGAAATTTAGTGGTCCATAAATTACATATGTTATATATATTCATTATGAGAATTATTTGGTGAGCATTATATTGAATTTTATGATAATGAGTAAATGGGTCAATTATTTTGGATAATGAGTTATATATTTCATACACCTGCATATATGTTCTATTGTATGAATGACAATGAAGGAAGTTCATATGTCTTCTTCTTCTATTTTTTTTGTGGTGTTTATTATGTTATATCCTTGGGGCAAAGAAATGTGTGTGTGAAGTTTCTGTTTCTCAAGGTTGTGTACACCTAGAGAAGTTACAGTGAGTAGCTAGACTGTTGTATCCTAGAGACGGCATATTGTGATCTACTACACTAGACAAGTTATCTGTACGCGAACCGTCTCAAATAAAGTGACCTAGTCTCTGCCTTAACCCAAGTTAAATACTTTATTTTGTGGTATGAAATCTATTATTATCTTCATTTGAACGATGTTCTCGGTAAAATGTGATATTCTCCTCAATTTTATGTTTATTAAAATTTTCTAGATTGATGCTTATTTCTAATTCTATTCACATCAAGTTTCAACAATTGACAATATAATTCATTAGTTTACTACTCAAATTAAGTGCCAATTACCCCTTTCTTACTAAGCATGACCCACATACCCCCACAAAGTGCGTGAAAATTGTCGATCCGATCATTTCATACTTCAAAGTTTGTCACGTTTCGGTTCTTGGACCAACTAGTGTCGGGGACCTACCACCTAGGTCAAGCACACCGCCTAACTGGTGCCACTTTGTAATTTTTAAGTAAAAATGTAATTTTTTCAAAAAATAAAATAAAGGTATACTTAACTACTATTTTGTAAATGTGATAAAAATACATTCTAGTGCTTAAATTATATTCTATCTATTTTTTTATTGAATATTACTAGATATGTACGTTAGAAGAGGAGAGTAAGTTTCCTTAGAAAAAAAATAAAAACACAAAAGTAAACGCTATTTAAAAAAGTCCTTAGAAAGAAAAAAATAATAATAATAATGATGGTGTATGAAATCGATGAGTATGAGTACCGAGAGCTAAATGAGCTCTTTGACTGATGAATGAGCTATGTTTGTGTGGACAAAGTAACAATAAGCAAGGATACAAAAAAATAAATAGTTTACTAAGTTAAAGAGTTAGACTAATTTATGATAATGGAGGTTCTTACTCCTCTAATGTGTATTACTTGAAGAAGATGATGGTTACACTTTGGAAAATATAATTGCACATCCAAATTTGACATAGGCAAAGGCTTGCCTATTTATATACTAAGGTTGTGCGGTCCTCAAGCAATGATGGTGTAGTACCCTAATTAGTTAGGATATTGAAGATAATATTTAGTGGTTAGAGGTTCTCTTCATTAGGTATAATGTGACATTCAACGAAGCATTCTAGATATGAATTCTTCTTGGCCAAGGTAAGATTTGACAGTGTAATCCTTTTTTGTCCTTTTTCTAAGTGAGCAGCTTCAATTACTGTTGAGCTGGTTCATGCTATGAATAAGGCCCTTAGTCTAAGGGGCTTTTTTGATAACTATATTAAGTGTTGAAAATGAAAAAATTCAAAGCTTTTTCAAATAAGTTTGTTTGATAATGCAAAAATAACCACCACTTAATGAATTAAGTATTGCCTAATACATATTCAAGTTTTAAGTTAGGCTGGACTTACTTAATGCTTAACCCGGATTGTGCTTCCAAAGAAAACTTTTAAACTTTTTTAAAGGGATAAAAATGCCCACAACATCTATCATGCACCAGTTGCTCTCTCTCTCTCTCATTATCAAGTTCATTGTAGGAACTCCCTTCCTCTTATGAAAAATCACTGCAATTACAACATCCTTGCAAAATTGTTCCAAGAACAATCATGTATGAGGAATTTCAACAAATTAAAATTTTTCTAAATCCTAGGTTTCCACATATTAAAATTTTTCGAAGACATACTGCTTGAATCGAGAAAAAAATTATTGTAGCCAACGGAAATAATGATTCGCCATTAAGGGACAACGCTTGCAAGTCCAAAAAGGGAGGATAGAACTGTATGTAAAGGAGAAATGACCGACCATCTAGGACCAGATGGTTTCATTGTAGTTCACATAGTCTATTCGGTGCTTTTTATTCTTTTTCTTTTTATTTTTTTCTCATTTTGACTAGAATGCAGTAGTATGTGTGTATTACCCCCAATTGGTCATTCTTTGCTAGTATGCCAATAAAATACTCATTTTTTTTGTCTATCACATGCATACACCCATATAAATTACACCAACAATCACACCGATTTACACACACATAATGCACACATAATAATTAAATTAGAATACCCACAAATATTTGTTCAATTCGTTGTTATTTTTTTTTTAATTTGTCCAATTTTTTTAATATTTTTTATTGTTCGATTATCATATTTGTTACATATAAACTACAATAAGAATTAATGATTATGATTTACGTTGTGATATATCACGGTTTTATTAGATAAATGCTTATTTAATAAATATTTTTAAAGTAAAAAAAGGAAGAGTAAAACTAAGAATTAATTTATTCTCAAACTTCAACTTTGTGTAGTTATCAAACAGTTAGTTTGGTTCAATTCAATACTTAAGTTTTAGCAGGTACCAAACAATTTTCGAATTAAAAATTTAATATTCAGCACTTAAAATTTACTATTCAATTTTATCAAACAACACCTAACATGTATCCCGATAGGTCAAGTCATTCATACTAAGGTTTAATCAATTATTCTATGAATATTTTCTTGGTATCATCAATTAATATTTTTTAAAAACGTTATCAAGTGGTACCACTAGCTTTTTCTTTTTCATTGATCCCTGTTCATATATGAATTTATTTTGGTCAGATATGCGTTTAGACTCCATTAATAATTTTTTTTCATTAGATATCAACTTCTATGATATGGTTATATCACTAGTAATATGGTTAGTCATCGTGCCAAATAGTTTCAAATTTTTTGGTCAGCTTAATAAAAATAAAATTAAACATTTATTTATTTTAATTTTTTAAATGGCAATAGACATTTGTTTATCCTCATATTGCCTAAATGTTTAGACTTTATTGTCCACAATCTCATAATCTTACAAAAAGACTTGACTTAGAGTACGAAGATCACCGCTCGTCCAAAATTCAAAGAAGAACAAAAAAGTGATAATAAAGGTAAAATGACTCGAATTCGGAATTGATTGAGACCAATGGTGTTTGATCTGGATCGAGCCAACAATCAGGACTCATCGCTTCGTCATGGGCTCTATTAATTTTGGGTTGAATTCCATCGTTTAGGCTCGCAAAACCTTATTTTTTCTATTTTAAAAAAGAATTCAGAAATTAATAATAAATCATAGGAGATTTTTGAATTCAGTGACATCAGTTGGATTGGACTCTAGATGACATATGCTTTTATGTTAATTAAATTGCAATTTATGTATTTGGTAATTTTTGTATAATTAGGGATTTTACCTTTTTTATGGGGACGATTAAAATTTTGACTGCTCTTATTTAATACGCATTATTCAATGAATAATATATATTTTTTTAAATATATTCCCTTTAGATTTAGAGTGTGTATTCTATTCGCTTAGAATCTTAATATTTTTTGTATTCCTTTATTCCCCAGTGATAAATAATAATTATTTCAACGATGAAGAATATGAGTTTACACACGGTTTCTTCTTTCCCTACAGCTAGAAATATCAAAGATAATTATTGTGGTCTTACTTCCAAGCAAATCATATTCTTCTGTTCTCCATCTACCCAGCAAATATTTTACAACTGCATGTTATCGCGCATTATTGTTTTTGAACTTTGCCTTTTTGTTTTCTCTACCGTTTATTTTCTATTTCTTTTCCTTTTTCTTTTTCCTTTTATTTTTTATGGTTGAGTTTGTTCTCAATGGAAATTTATAATTCAAAATATAATGGGACATAAATGCAATTCCATAATTAGTTTGTTTAGGACACAAGTTTAAGATTGGAGTACGAGTGTACGACATCTTTGGGACCACTCGTTGGTGGTGATACGTTTTCGGTAGCAAAGATGGTTATGTTCCATTTGTTACGATGAAAAAGTGAAAGGATAAAAAGTTGAAAGGATAAAAAATTGAAAGAATAAATAAAACATCATGTTTGGTAAAGAAATAAAGTAGGAAGGATGAAAAAGTGGATGTATTAACTTTCTTTTCAACTCACCAAAATTAATTCCTCCAAAATCGAAAGAAAAGTTAATTATTTGTGTTCAGATATATCTTATTTGTCTATATATTTTTTTTTATATAAACACATATTATGTATACATTAATTTTATATAAAAATACAATGGTAAAATATGTATGTATATGTATATATATATATATATATATATATATATAT
>CAUOFW020002392.1:207982-355816 GCA_963454935.2 Ilex paraguariensis
CTCTCTCTCTCTCTCTCTCGTGGTTGGGATTTGGGAGGTAAAAGCAATCTCCTCTCAGTCTTATTGTGTAGTTTGCACGGCGAGAAGATGCTCAATTTGACCTTAATTTGAGCTTCTTGGGTCAAGTTCATAGACGACTGTATTTACAAAACTGTCGGTTGTTTTCAGGTGTTAATATCGGATCCTTTCATCCCTTACCAAATTAAATATTTTTCCTGTTCTTAAATATATTTGTTTAAAATTTTTACACAGAGATTAAGAAAGCTATTAAATAGCTTTAGTATGAATAAAAAATAATTACACAAAATTAAAATACTCTTATTCAATACGTATTGAAAAAGAAATGAATATGAAAGGTACTTAACTTATACTTAATCTATTAAGTACTTATTAAAAAGCAGTGATAAGGATAAATTTGAAAAAAAAAATATTAATTATGCTTTGGTTTCATAAAATGATAAATATTGTGAAACAAAAAAAATTGGGTAAAACGATAGATATTTAGGAACGAAAGGGTGTACAACCAGAGATGTCAAACATGTCGGGTTAAACAATTACATATAGAGTTAAACAAATATCGGATGAAAAATATGTAAACTCATACACGACATGTTTAATAAACAAGTGAAAAACTCAATACGAACACGAACCGTTTAATAAACGGGTAACACGACATGATTCGTTTAATCTCCTTAGTTTTAATTTATTATTATTTTATTATTATATTTTTGTGGTTGTTACTATATTAAAAAAATAAATAAATAAATTTTGTGGTTATCACTAAAAATAATATATATATATATATATATATATATATATATATATATATATATAATTTTTTAAAAAAAAAATCTAAAAAATTAAGAAATAAAAAAATAAAAAATTTAAATTAAAAAAAAATATTTTTTTCATCTTAACTAAGAGTGAAAATTTTCGACTCAACATAATGACATGACTCGAACTCGATACGAAAATATACAGGTCAACTTGAAACTTGACACGACACAATTAGTTAAATGAGTTAAGTTAGGTTTGACTAATATTCGACACAAACTTGTAATAATTCAACACGAATCTGACATGACATGACTCGATTGTCACCCCTGATCTTAACCAGCACAAAAAAATGAAAATAATCATATTTATTTTCCATCCATCCAATCAAACACAAAGGAAGAAAAATGTATTCTTCCTATTTTCCATCCTTGAAGGATAAAAAATGTATTCCTCCTACTTTCCATCATTGAAGGATAAAAAATGTATTTCTCCTACTTTCTATCCTTCCTACTTTTCATTCTCCCTATCAAACGGAGCATTAGTGTTGGTGTAAATGCAATAAATTGAAAAGTAAAGTATAAAAATAAAATTTGATACAAAACAATTCAAATTGAGACGCGAGTATTTCACTCCCTTAAAGGAGATTCAAGTCCTCTGTAGATGACAAAGTCCAAAATCCGATGCAGAAAACATTCTCATATGACTTGTCTCCTCTTGGATACAACGGCCCGATAGTTTCGTCGTATGAATTTAACCAACTCTGAATAAGTGGTTAAATCTAAAACTCCACTATAAAAACACCTTTACTTGGCTTCAACCCTCAAGCGTGTGTGTAGTATTGTTCAAGTGTTGAATGGTTGTTCAAAGGCTTCAAATGCACATTTTAGAGGTCCTTTTTTATAGGCTTTAAGAACTTTCTAGAGTTCATTTATGTAACTCATTCATGTATACATAATATACATGTATCTAACTTATACATGTATCTAATAAATAAGATTCATGTATACAACTCATATATGTATACATAATATATATGTATCTAACTTATACATGATTCATGTATTGAAAATGATGAATACATGCATTAGATAATATTCATGTACATATACATAGTTATACATCTATATAATAATATGATCTATATAATACATTATATATAAAGATTCATATATTGCACATTATACGTTAGTACAATGAATTATATACAATATTACACACTAGTACAATGAATTATATATAATAAAATATTTATAATATTAAAATTTACCAACATTCCCCCACTCATTTTAATATTAAAAATGCATGATGCAAGAGAGTTGATCAGCCAAAGAGAGATCATTATGCATAATGAAAGTGTACTCTGCATTGAACCTTGATTTAGGGAAGAAGTAACCTCTACTCCAGAGTCATTCATTAGCAAGAGTATTCATTCTCTTAATTGTTTAGTAACCTTTTTATCCATTTTATTGTATGTTTCAGGATCTCCAGACGAAGACAAAGATTGGTATGAGGCATGAAGTCAATAGTCTCTATTACTTAGACCTTGATTCACCCACTTGGGCCCATTAGACCTCGTCATCTCCCTTTCAATGATATTGTCGTCTTAGTTATCATTCTCTCCAGAATTTGAAGTGTTAAGTTCCCAACATTAGTTATGTGACATTTGTGTCTTATGAAGTTTGTCAATTTAGTAAGCAACACCGTGTCTTTTTAGTAACAAGTCAATAACCATATGTCTATTCCATTTGAGTTTGTGCATTGGGATGTATATGGTTCAATAAAAACTATTTTATCTAATAAATATCCTTATTTTGTGTTATTTGTGGATGATTATTCTTGTGTGAATTGGTTATTTCTTATGAAAGCTCATTCTGACTTATTTTTTATATTTGAAACCTTTTGTAAAAAAATTAAAATCCAATATGGTTGTCGTGTTCGTATTTTACGTTCTAATAATATTCGTGAATATGAATCTAATCATTTTTCAATTTGTCTTTGTAAAACTGATATTATTCATCAAACTTCCTATGTTACACATCTTAGCAAAATGGTATCGCTGAGCGAAACCGTAATCTATTGGAAGTTATCCGCGCATTATTATTCCAGATGAATGTTCCTCATTGTTTTTGGAGTAATGTTGTTCTCATTACTTGTCACATTATTAATCGTATGTCTTCTGTGTTAAATGGGCATAGTCCATGTCATGTCATTTTTCCTGATACTCTATTATTTTTCTTAACTTCTATGGTTTTTGAGTGTGTCTATTATGTTCATAACTTGAGACCCAAGTTTGATAAACTTAATCCTCGTACTACCAAATAAGTCTTCCTTAGATACTCCCACACACAGAAGGGGGTATCGATGTTATAGTCTTACCCTTCGTCGATATTTCACTAGTGCTTATGTCAGTTTTAGTGAATCTGTTATGTATTTTCCGGAACTTACTTAGTCTTTGGATCTTGACTTTGGGTCGTCCACTACAACATAACCTCTTACCTGACCATCAGTTATCACACTGCCTACTGTGCTACCACCTACAACCCTACTTCTCGTATACTCGCATCATCCGCAATCATCGATTGAGGTGCCCCTCCTGTCTTTCTTGCTATCTCATGATCTTGGTCCTTCAGGTACTTTTGATTCTTTACCTATAGCTCTTTGGAAAGGTACTTGATCATGTGTTACTAACTATTCCACTTCTAATTTTGTTTCTTATGATGCATTATCTCATTTATTCTCTTGTTTTACCTCTCAACTGTCTACTATCTCTATTCCTAAGCACTTACAGGGTGTGTTGTTTGATCCGGATTGGAGGAAAGCTATGAAAGTGGAAATAAATGTCTTACATCATAATGAGACTTGAGATCTTCTTCCTTTACCACCTAGTAAATGGACTGTTGGTTGTCGATGGGTATACAGTGTTAAATTTAATCCTGATAGTTTTGTTGAGCATCTCAAAGCCCATCTTATTGCTAAGGGTTTTACTCAAACCTATGGTGTTGATTATAATGATACTTTTTCTCCTATTGCAAAAATCTCCTCTGCTCGTATATTGATTATAGTGCACCATAATCCATCAACAATTTTTGGGTCAGACCCATAGAAACATCAATTGGTTGTCGATGGGTATACGCTATTAAATTTAAGCCTGATAGTTTTGTTGAGCATCTCAAAGCCCATCTTATTGCTAAGGGCTTTACTCAAACCTATGATGTTGATTATACTGACACTTTTTCTCCTATTGCAAAAATCTCCTTTGCTCGAATATTGATTTCTTTGGTTGCTAATCTTGGTTGGGCATTATTTTAGTTAGATGTTAAGAATTCTTTTTACATGGTGACTTGACTGAAGAGGTTTACATGGAGTAGTCACCTAGATTTATTGCTCAAGAGGAGTATTGTAAGAGTATGTGTTGGTTAAAGAAATCTCTATATGGGTTGAAGTGGTCACTGATGGCATAGTTTGGTAAGTTTTTCAATGTAATTTTAGAGTTTAGTCCTCTTCAATGTCAGACAGGACAAATACAGGCCACTCTGTGTTCCATGGACAAGCTGATGCTAGATGTATTCTATTGATTGTTTATATAAATTATATTGTAATTACTGGGAATGATTATGATGATATTGTCAAGTTAAAAACCTTCATGTAGGACCAATTTCACACTAACGACCTAGGAAAACTTAGGAATTTCTTGACTATTGAGGTTGTTAGATCTAAACAACAAATTTGTTTATCTCAGAAGAAATATGTACTTAACATGTTAGAAGAAACATGTTTGTTGGGCGACAGACCAATTGATGTTTCTATGGGTCTGACCCAAAATTTATTGATGGATTATGGTGCACTATTTGAGAATCCGAGTTAGTATCGTAAGTTAGTTGGGAAGCTCAATTATCTTATTATTACCTGATTGAATATTGACTATGCAACTAGTGTAGTAAATCAGTTTATAAGATGTCCAAGAGAACCACATTGGGAGGCAGTCAATCACATTCTTAGATACCTCAAACATGTTTCTAGTCTTGAATTGTTGTATTGAGCTAATGAACATCTTAGAGTAAAATGTTTTTCAGATGCTGTTTGGACTGGTTCTCCCTCAGATCGGAGATCAACCACTAGTTATTGTACTTTTCTGAGAGCTAACGTTGTCATATAGAAAAGTAAAAAATAAACAGTGGTAGCAAAATCCAACCCTGAGGCTGAGTATAGAACAATATTATATACAACTAATGAGTTGACATGATTACTACATTTTCTTCAAAAAATTGACTTTTCAGTTCAACCTCATTTATAATTGTTCTATGATAATCAGACAGCTATTCACATTACTACCAATCTAGTATTTCATGAGAAGACCAAACATGTTGAAGTTAATTATCACTTTATTCAAGACGAGATAATGCTAGAGATATTGTAACTCCGTTTATTAGATCTGAAGATCAATTTGTAGATATGTTTACTAAAACATTGAATTGTCCTCGTCTTACAGCCATCTGTTTCAAACTTGAATTATATGATATATATAATCCAGTTTGAGAGAAAGTGTTGAGAGTATTATTATGTAATTAGTTTAATATAGTTGTAATAAGTATCCCACATAAAAAGTATACTCGTACTTTGTATGTTTACAAGGTAACTTAAGAGAGAGGGTAAGTTTTGGCTACTCCCCGTCTTTCTTTAATATTGTGTTAACTCTCTAAACTTAACATATACAAACGATGGAAAAAAAAGAAACTATATACACATTAAATGCAAAGAAAGTATAGTTAGTTCCCTTTCTTCTTGGCTTAGGAGCAGTTCCCTATCACATGATGATGGTATCGGACTTTGGTGGTCGATCACAATTTGCAGGGGTCCATCCTATTACTTGCTTTTCATTGTCATAAATCACAATCTTATCTTGCATTGAGATATCTACAAAGCCAAAAGCAGAAAATTGTAAAAAAGAACGAAAAGTTGAGGGATTCATGATATATATTTGCTTGTTTATGTTGGATATTGTACCTCCAACGACGTTGAAATTCGGCAATCCTACTTGAGTACCATTTAGAATTCCCAAGCACACATTGCCCTTTGACTGCATGAAAAATATTTTGAGTGTGCAAGTCAAGGTGTTTCAATTAGTTTTGAGTGGGATAAGAATCTTACCGAGATGATAAGATATGACTCGGGAGGGATGTCGAATTGTGATTTAGCTCTCCAACCATTTGGGAAGCTCAATGCTATAGGCTTAAAGTATTTCTTCACATCGCGTATTCTTTTAAAGGGTTTTTTGCCTTTCAAGCAGAATGGGAGGGTATCGTCATCCAATGCTTCTGTTAACGGCTTCCCACTCAATTCTTTATTCATCTGAAAGCATAAATGGAATTAGTTGCAAAGAAAACATTCAAGAATTCTTCGAAGCCATAAATAATCTGTGAAGTGAAAAGGTCAAAGACTCCGTGTTGGCAACAATTCACATGGAATCTGATCACAAGGGAAAAAGAATGCAACAACCAAGTAACAATCAGAGTGACAAATGTCTGAAAAAGTGAAATTTGAAGGGCAACAGGGATATTTAGCAGGATATCAGAAATTATATGAGTATTCTTTGAGTAATCCAAAATTACTGAGAAAATAACAACCAATCTTCAAAAAATAATCACCAGCAATGAGAAAGTCATGCAGACACCTCCAATGGAGTCAACAGCTATGTGATTGTGCCACAGAGAAGTTAGAGAACTTCCAAATGATCCGGGAAAGAAAAGGAAAAGTTTTAAACTCACCCAAGAAAGTAAAGCTTGATAACTCTCAGAATTGAGGTAAGTATAGGTACTCCCACTGTCAAAAACTACACAAAGGTTCTTAAACCCTGTACTTTTTCCACCAAAGATGAGTTCCGCGGACCCTGGTGAATAGCGCTTGCTGTCATAAATCATCAAAAGCGAAAATATTAGATACAAATTTAGTGATACAGAATGAAGATTGAAGACTGAAAAATCAAGACTCAGGAGGAGAAGGATGGGAGTGTGTGTGTTATTTTTTTTATTTTTTATTTTTTTTTGGGGGGGGGGAGGGGGTTTCCAAGAACTGGGCATTACGAGTGATCACGTGACATTGGTGTCCAAATCACATGTGAAGAATCATAAACATCATCCCCAAAGAACAGAAAACCTCCTCCTCGCCCACTTAAACAGTGGCCAACAACATGTCGGACCAGCCTTTGATCACGAAGCTGCGATATAATGCTGGATTTCCCCTTGCCAAGGCCAAGCACTCCATCTATGGGATGATATGATGCACTAGGGGTCTGATCATATCCACACCTGTAGACAAGAGGATCAAACAACTATATTATGCAGGAAAGCATAAGTTCATAATCAGCACTCTAAATTCAAGTTTATCCCATCAGTAGACCACACCTAATTAGCATCAGGGTAATTAGATAAGCTTTGACTATTTAACTGTCGGTTATTCCAAAGGCTTCTGTTTTGAATGTAAAACATGGGTTGTCGTCTAATATTTCTAACTGTGGTTCCATAATGTTTCCCCAATATGGCTGCCAAAAATCACAGAAAAACCTGCAAAAATGGATTATTTAGGATAAATGGAAAACTTTATCTCTAACATTTTGAATCCACTTTAGATTTGTGTCCAGGTCACTGTGATTTATTATGGGGCACACCAACCAATTTCCTTCTTGTTACAATTTATGAAGGAAAGACGCCGAAAGAAGCAATACCTGCCCTGGATGAAGTTGGAAAGAGCTGTTACAAAGAACCAGAGGAAAGGGCTAAATAATGAAAAGAATAGAAAAGTTTCCCAGTCAGGAGTACACCATACTGAGTCCCATACCAATTTATAGATTTTTTTTTAGTTAAAAAGAGGCATACAAAAGAAAAAAACATGCAATTTCTTATTACACTCCTTCCTTCAATTTTACTTATGTAAAAATGACACGTGATGGACGAAACAAGCTCATTTAAAAGAACCAAAGATAATTTTTTTTGCCTCTTTGGGGGTTTTTAATTTCCAAGGTAACACTTGAAAGTTTCTATATAATCAGTATTAGTGCTTGGGATTAGCTGAAAACAATTTCGATCAACAAAGTAAGCAATATTACCAACCCGAGAGATAGACGAGGACTAAGCCGTATTCCACTAGTGAGATTGAGGAGAAGCACATCTTTGACAAGGACACCAATGGATGAACCACCATCAGCATACTCTACCTCATAGTCACATTGCTCTGGGTTGTCGCATTTGTGATCACCGGGGTGTAAGGAAGCACAAAGGGGATCTTTACAGATCACCAGGTCTTTGTTGGGTTTGTAAAGGGGGTGAGGTGCCTACAAGAGAAAAATAGGATCAAATAGTCATCTCTAAATATTACAGTGCTTCACACATAAAGCACAACTTGTGCATTATAATTCATATGATGTAAATTACAGAAGATGTTACTCTGGAAACAACAAGAATCATGCATAAAGGAATTCCTCTTATTGTTTCAGCGGCATCTATGTTGAAAGTAATCGGAAAAAAAAATGACACTATTCTGCGATGATATCACAAAAACTTTTTCAAATTCTTCAAGTGAATTATTTGATATTTGAACAATAAGAGCACGAATTTTCATTTGAGCACTAGGTTGATCATATAAGAATGGGTTCGGAACACACCAACAATGCAGTTGGAGACCAATATTGACCCAAAAGCTTAAGCTCTCCACTAGACTCGACAGTCCCCATCAGGGACGGATCCAAGAATTAGGCGTGGCAGTCTAGAAATCCTTTGAAATAATCTTCGGAGGGACAAAGGTGAAGTTAGAAAAACAAAAAAAGAATAGTTTGGGAGACGAATTCTATATAATTATGAGCCATTTAAGAAATACTGTGCAATTTTAAAAAACTTTCAAATCTTTAGATGTGATCCTGGGTCCGTAGTTGAGTTTTGTTAAATATCTGAGCAGGTTGAACTCAGGTCAAACTCAACTCGATTTTAGCTTATTCAAATAATAAAAAAGACGGAATCTCATAGAATTTTCAAACTCGATTACTAAACGAGCCAAAGCTAAGTAATGTGTGGCTCTGCTCGCCCAAATAGCTTTTGGTTTATAAATAATTCTTATTTTATTCCTAAATAACCACTTTCCGAAAAATGAATAACCCTAAATTTGTTCCCAATAAACTAGAGATCATATGCATTTCTACTTCCCTCCCTTCCCTAATTGATTTTTTTGAAAATTTGAATTTCTAGTTTTTGATTTATTGTTGATTGTATAAATTTTGAAGGATTTTGGTTAAAAAATCGATGATTTTAGAATTGATTATTAAGTTCTAGTGTTTAGTTTTCAAAAATTTATGTTGAGAAATTTAGTTTGATTCAATTTGAGTTTAGTTTGAAAGCTCGTGCATCAAGCTCATTGAACTCTAGCTACAGTTCACCCAATCACAACCAATTCAGCTCAACCAATCACAACCAAGTCAAGTCTGAATACACTCAAATTCTACTAGCTTGACATCCAAAACAATAGATAGCGACATTAATACCATTTTGTTATGAGACCAAGGAGATACCAATGCTAAATATACAAGTGAATACCAAAACTTGACCAAAGAAACTTACACCATTCTAGTATTATGTAATAATTTTACAAATTAACTTCTCCAACAGGGTATAACGGTGCCCATTCACCTGTGACTCTAACAAGGAACAATGTTCAAAACGGTGTCAGATACATTACCGGTGTGCAGTGCACGCAAGGAGCATCGCATTGAAGCCATGTGAGATCACTGCCAGTATCAGGATCAAGGAAATAGGGCTTTGGTGGTTGTCCTATGTTGAGTTGAACATAATAAAACCTGCGCAACACAACTGATAATTTCACAGAAACATTCAACATGTAATTCCATGAACTTGCAGATTTGGCAAAGCAAACATTTTGCAAGAAATGCTAAGAAAAATTCAATTTCCATTATCTATAGGGCATAATGTTCTTTTAATTAACTTATAATTTGATAAAAGGGGAAATTACACTTATATCCCTGAACTATACCCTTTTGTTTCATATTATCCCTAAACTATCCACTTTATCAAATTGCACCTTGAACTATATGTCCAGTTTTTCAAGGCAAATCAGGCAAAAATGAAATTCTGCCCAGCTGAGGGGGGAAACATCAAATCCTCTAACATTGTGGAATTCCATTTTTGCCCTGATCCACTGTGAAAATTCGAAAAAAAGTCAACAATTGGGCAATTTGAAACTCAAAACTATTCTGACCCAAAAAAAAAAAAACTCAAAACTACAATTTAAGGTGAAATGTGAAACCTGANTAAATTTGTTCCCAATAAACTAGAGATCATATGCATTTCTACTTCCCTCCCTTCCCTAATTGATTTTTTTGAAAATTTGAATTTCTAGTTTTTGATTTATTGTTGATTGTATAAATTTTGAAGGATTTTGGTTAAAAAATCGATGATTTTAGAATTGATTATTAAGTTCTAGTGTTTAGTTTTCAAAAATTTATGTTGAGAAATTTAGTTTGATTCAATTTGAGTTTAGTTTGAAAGCTCGTGCATCAAGCTCATTGAACTCTAGCTACAGTTCACCCAATCACAACCAATTCAGCTCAACCAATCACAACCAAGTCAAGTCTGAATACACTCAAATTCTACTAGCTTGACATCCAAAACAATAGATAGCGACATTAATACCATTTTGTTATGAGACCAAGGAGATACCAATGCTAAATATACAAGTGAATACCAAAACTTGACCAAAGAAACTTACACCATTCTAGTATTATGTAATAATTTTACAAATTAACTTCTCCAACAGGGTATAACGGTGCCCATTCACCTGTGACTCTAACAAGGAACAATGTTCAAAACGGTGTCAGATACATTACCGGTGTGCAGTGCACGCAAGGAGCATCGCATTGAAGCCATGTGAGATCACTGCCAGTATCAGGATCAAGGAAATAGGGCTTTGGTGGTTGTCCTATGTTGAGTTGAACATAATAAAACCTGCGCAACACAACTGATAATTTCACAGAAACATTCAACATGTAATTCCATGAACTTGCAGATTTGGCAAAGCAAACATTTTGCAAGAAATGCTAAGAAAAATTCAATTTCCATTATCTATAGGGCATAATGTTCTTTTAATTAACTTATAATTTGATAAAAGGGGAAATTACACTTATATCCCTGAACTATACCCTTTTGTTTCATATTATCCCTAAACTATCCACTTTATCAAATTGCACCTTGAACTATATGTCCAGTTTTTCAAGGCAAATCAGGCAAAAATGAAATTCTGCCCAGCTGAGGGGGGAAACATCAAATCCTCTAACATTGTGGAATTCCATTTTTGCCCTGATCCACTGTGAAAATTCGAAAAAAAGTCAACAATTGGGCAATTTGAAACTCAAAACTATTCTGACCCAAAAAAAAAAAAACTCAAAACTACAATTTAAGGTGAAATGTGAAACCTGATAGTTAAGATGACAATGTGAAACAAAAAGAATAGTTAAAGGGATCTAAGGGTAATTTGTCCTTACTTTGATGAAAATAGAACCCACCTGAAATTTAAGAATTGTGGAAGTGAAGCTACCACTTTATACAACTAAACCTTTTGGGAATTCCATACAAACAGATATAGAATTACTTTACAATCCTTTTTGATTTGTGCCATTACCCAACTATATTGAAGACACAAAAATTAACAACCTCATTTACTATCTGTTTAATCCATGTATTTACACAAGCAGAGATGACATACCCATTAGGATAGACATTGCCAGAGAGTGGGAATACGACAGAGGAGCCAACTGGATTGACCTCCGATGATGTACCTCCTGAAAACATCCATTTCCACCATTTTTGCTGCTGAGAATCCGAAGCTGATGATGACAGAGACAGACCCAAAACAACTAACACCATAGCCAACATCTTTCCCTCTCTCATCTCTCTCTCTCGATCTGTAAGTTTAACCCAGAAAATTGAAACTCAGAACGAACTAAATTTTTGGCTGGCTTATCAGTGTTTCTAAAAGTCTGCAAAGACACAAAGACTTCTCAGTTTGTATTGAATGATTATGACAGATGGCCGTTTGTGGCTTCCTCGAATGGGCTATTAATTTTTGTCTCCGTCCTCTATATATTCCAATTCAAATAGCCTTAGTAATTTTTGTATTCCTTTTAAGAGTCTTTACTTGTGAATTAAGCATTAAAAGAGGTATTGCTTTGATTCATTCACTTCCTTTTATCCCTTTTTGCTTTGGTTTTAAAGGACATTTTGAACTTAAAAATATGTGATTTCTTGTTAATGTATGTTATGCTTTCTTTATTCCTTTCCTCCTCTGCATGGGAGGATTGTGTTGGTGGACATGCAAACAGTACCAATCACGATAGAATGCATAGCAAACGGAAAGGACCCTTGACATAAAAAGGAGCTCCGGGCTAGATTTGTGCACTCATGGTATTCGTGTATAAATAAAAAAATGGTACAAATTAATCAAAAGTCCAATCAAATTATTTTTTAAAGTCTTTAAAATCAAGTATTGTCCTTGTAAGACTTTAACAACATGTGAGATATTCAGTTTTATTTTTATTTCTTAGTCCAATTTAATTTTTTTAATGACCAGCGTTTGCTTATTGACTCACGTTAATTTTATTCTTTTTAAATTTTTTTCTCTCTCTTGCCCCTTTGTTCTCTCCCCTCTGGGGAGTAAATATTCAATTAAAAGATTTAAAATAAGTAAAATAAACATCACTATTTTCATAATTATTAATAACCACTACATTCAATCAACAACATATAAAATTAATGGGATTTATTTTGCTCATTTGTTGTTTTTTAATTGAACGGTGATACTACGCGAGGGTGATAAGACGTTGTCAATATTGCAATAAATATTTTCTCTTTCTGGCCCACAAGAAAGTCCTTGAGACCAACCCATAGCCACAAATATCGCCTCCATAGCAACCATCGAGAACAACAAACCTGCCGTCGACAATAGCAACTAGCAACGCCGAATAATAATACTATGCGTGCACGATCCTGCATAATATAAACACGAGAACAGATCTCTTCTGTGGTGAATACGAGTCCATCAATCGAGTGGTCAATCTTACTACTTGGAACAGGTTGTGAGAGCCGAAAGTGGCCTACGAAGTGGTGACGAATTGTTGTTAGGGTTTGCCTGAATGATCCTGGGAGGCTAAGGGAGGTTCCTAAAACAGAGAAAAACAAGTTAGAAGGGCGTCGGAGTGTTTTTCGGCGTATCCCCTCCTACGATCAAGTCAGTTCTTTGAGGGAGGAGAAGAAGAAAATATTGTATGATGTTTGAGAAAGGATTTTTTTGCATACCTCTTTTATGTGTTTGTGAGGACTATTTATACCTTAAAAACTCATCATTGCTGACAGCGTAGCCAGTAGGTAATCATTGAAGATGGACAGTGCGCCACTAATTTCTATGAGTAATGTTCTCATTCTTAACTGCTCGGGATCTCGAGCAACTAATGTTTTCTCCTCGGTTTGCCAAACGTTTAATGACATTCTCTCGGCGGGGATGTATTAAATGTCCAGACATTGAAACATTTATTACCTTTCACTTCTAGGCTCTCATGCATTAAATGCTGTCTAATCAAGGGAAGGGTGCATTAAATACTTGCTTTCCCAAGTCGTGTATCAGCAAGGGCATTCTGGTTTTTTTGTCTCTGATCTGACACAATATGCTACGTGCTCATTCCTCTTTGGTTGAGCTTTCTGCTCTCTTGTGCCTCCTGACACAATTTGAGTAAGACGAGATAATGATGGCTAGTCTAGCCTAGCCTAGGTTAGTGATCTGTCCATCAATAGCCCCTACAGGAGCAGAAACGCCCATGTGGATAGATACACCTCGGTGCCGAGGGACTAGCATGATTAGGATCGATATACCCAAACTGCCGAAGAATACGTGTCAGTCTATGGTGGGTTGGGGATCCTTGATCTCTGTGAATAGCATCCTCGGGGCAGGGGGTTGGAAACCGACAAAGACGTGTCGGGATCAAAGCGGAGAGTCTCCATTGACGCCAAGTATACGTGTTGTCCTTTGGGAGTGTCTGAAAATGTTCTATCAACTGCCCCCCAACCTTCGATCTTCTGATGTCGAGGACACGCGTTGTAAGGAGATGAAGGGTTCTGACACTGCCCCAACCACCCCATAATTGTTTCTAGCCGTTTTTCGCTGTTTAGGAAGTCGTGCGCATTAAATGCGCTTATTCGTACTTCGTGCCCAATGATGGGGATGTGTACTATATAAACGGGATTTCTTTTTCTTTCCCACATTTTTACCATCTCAANCTTATTCGTACTTCGTGCCCAATGATGGGGATGTGTACTATATAAACGGGATTTCTTTCTCTTTCCCACATTTTTACCATCTCGAACTCTCAGAGAGCTTTCGCCTGAAACTTCGTCGGAGACCCCCTTTGTCATGTCGTCTACCAATCAGTCGTCACCGGAGTTTAAACCAGCAAACCCCCTCTTGCTTCTGAACCTTCTCTAGAAAGGAACCACTCCAAGTCCTTCAGAAACCTTCGTTTCGCATTCTGGTGAGTCCTTGCATCTTCCTTTTTTCCGTCCTTTTGGATTTTTGTTTTTCATTATTTGGTAACCGGAGGTGTTTCTGGTTGTCATCATGTGACCAACCCTCAGGAAACCCCTCAGGGATCTTCTTAGGAAAACTCTTTTTGCTGCCCCTTTACTTTTTATTTTAATTGGAGATGTCCCGACGTCGTCCTACCACCGAGGATCCCCAGGCTAGTTCCTCGAGGCCAGGGAAGTACAAAGTGAAGGGAGACCAGCAGATCAATAGGTTTAGGCCCCAATACCACATCTCCCAAAACGTAGGTATAGAAGGGTATGACCCAGTTTTACATACCCGTAATCTCGGGGCAGAGGATGAGATGCCCTTTTACACCAAAACAATCATAGAGGGTGGAATCAGGTTTCCTTTGCCTTCTCTACTCCTCCAGTTCCTCTCTCATTTTAACCTCTTCCCTAGGCAGTGTTGCCTTAATGTCTTTAGGATAATAATGGGGGTCCTAAAGCTTAATAACAGTCTCGGGGTAAACATTGGGCTCAACGATATCCTTTTTGCTACTCCCTGTTGAGGGTCATGCCTCAGCAGAACTTCTACCTTAAAGCTAGGGATCCATCCATGTACCTTGTAACTCACCTCCCTGACTCGGACAAAGGGTATAAGGATGACCTTTTGATCTTCAGTGAATCTTGGGAGCGGGGGACCGATCCCAAGTACGATGGTCTAAGGTGCCCTCTTGAATGAAGGACGACAAGTATGTCGGCTTCTTCGAGTCCAATTTTTTTACTGTTCTTGGGATATTTTACAAGTGTTAATAACCTTCTTTCTTATGTAGACGTCTTCACTTAGGAAGTCGCTCCTCCTCTTCGGTACTTAGTAAACTTTGCCGACCTCATCACTGTTTGGAAGTTTGTCAGCGATGACGGGTAAGGCCGGGCCGCTCATCTTCTTCTAAACTACACAACAGGGTACAAAAAGTTTTCACAGCTCTCCCAACCTTTTGACCCTTCGCAGTAGTCTGAACTCTTCGATCAGACAGTGCAACAAGAGGCCGAGCAAAACTTGGAGGAAGACCCTGATAGGGCTACTGAGGCGCAAGTAGAGGGCACCCTCGAAGTTGAGGAGTTCGGGCCAGAGAGGCTTTTGTTCCTTCGCACGTTAAGGTGGGGACCTCAGGGAGAGATTTGTGATCTGACTTCAACATCCTCCAGTCCCTAGACCCAGAGGACGCCTTTAAGGTAGCCATGTCACACACGCTCCGCATAGACCTGGGTTTCCCGAGACAGAGGCAGGCCCTCGCTGTAGGGAGAGGACGGGGGTCAACCAACAGCGCCCTATCAATGGGGACCAGCGCCAACCCCCCACTTTCGAGGGCTGCTGGACGGGGTCAGGTGCGTGACCGAGATCCCCAAGTTGAGGAGGAGAGGAGGACTAAGCAAAGGCACGACGGCCTTGGTAAGGGATCCAGGACCCCCTCCGCTCAACAGCAAAGCAGGAGGGGTTGTAGGTTGCCCCTTCCACCTTAGTAGTAACAATAACAACAGAGACAACAGCAGCAGCAGAGACAGACTCCACTTCCCCTACCGCAGACGGTGGAAGCTGTGGAGTGGAACCCTCAGGCTATTGATCATATGAACCGGGTGATCAAGGTCAAAAATTCCATTTTGCAGGACCCCCATGTCACCAATGCAGTGAGCGAGACTCTCCACTTCGAGGCTAACAGGGGGTAAACAAATAAACACGTTGTTCCGTTCCATAATTCAGAATTNAGCGCCCTATCAATGGGGACCAGCGCCAACCCCCCACCTTCGAGGGCTGCTGGTCGGGGTCAGGTGCGTGACCGAGATCCCCAAGTTGAGGAGGAGAGGAGGACTAAGCAAAGGCACGACGGCCTTGGTAAGGGATCCAGGACCCCCTCCGCTCAACAGCAAAGCAGGAGGGGTTGTAGGTTGCCCCTTCCACCTTAGTAGTAACAATAACAGCAGAGACAACAGCAGCAGCAGAGACAGACTCCACTTCCCCTACCGCAGACGGTGGAAGCTGTGGAGTGGAACCCTCAGGCTATTGATCATATGAACCGGGTGATCAAGGTCAAAAATTCCATTTTGCAGGACCCCCATGTCACCAATGCAGTGAGCGAGACTCTCCACTTCGAGGCTAACAGGGGGTAAACAAATAAACACGTTGTTCCGTTCCATAATTCAGAATTTCCTAGTGGTAAGTTCATCTTTGGTTTAGCCTTTCCTCACTGTATCACCCACATATTGACCAAGTTCTTTCCCTTGCAAGCCACCCAACAAATTTTGATAATCGTTGCGCGATACCATGCAGCTAGGATGGACCTCCAATGGACCCAAGAGCAGAAGGAAGAGGTTGAAGGAGCCTTGGCCAGTGCTAAGGAGGACGTGGCTACCAGGGACTCCACCCTCGTGGGCCAGGCCACGCGGATTGAGCAACTGCTCAAGGACAGCGAATTGGTAAAGGTCGGTGCTGAAAAGCTAAGTGCCGCCTTGGCCGACGATGAGAGGAGGATCACACAGCAAACGCAGCGACTCTCTGCAGCTGAGGTGAGGGCTGTCGGGTCAGAGGAGAACTGCCTTGCTCTGACCCAGGAGCTAGACAGGATCAGGGCTGAAGCGGAGAACAGGAAGTCTGAGGAGCAATCCGAGAGGAGTTTGCCGATGATGTACGACCCGCTCTTAAGGAGAACAACAAAGAGTTCTTTAAAAAGGGGTGGGATGAGGCGCTCTGAGCCGTTGGTGTCCTTCCAGACTCTCCACTCTTTTAGATGCATAGCTACGTGCCATCGGCAGAGATGGTGCAGGCCGAGGCCGAGATTGCTGTTGAGGGTGTGGTCCTAGTGCCGATGCAAGTTTTGGCAGACCCACCTGAGGTGGTAATCCTTGTCCCATCTGATGAAGTCCTGCCAGAGTCAGCCCTTTCTGCTCTCGAGTCCAACATTCCTCAGGTCCTGCCTGTTGCTGATCCAGCTCTGCCTGCCCCAGAAGCTGCCCATCCTTTCTCCATTGATTCTCCTTGCAGCGATGCGTTGGAGATGCCCGGGGCTAGATGAAAAATTCTTCTTTATTTTTGAATAGTACATTTGCATTTGAATATGAATTTTTCCTCTTGTCCTTGTAGCTCTTGGGAACGCAAAGCCTCGCTTTTGGAATGAATGACTCCNCATCCTCCAGTCCCTAGACCCAGAGGACGCCTTTAAGGTAGCCATGTCACACACGCCCCGCATAGACCTGGGTTTCCCGAGACAGAGGCAGGCCCTCGCTGTAGGGAGAGGACGGGGGTCAACCAATAGCGCCCTATCAATGGGGACCAGCGCCAACCCCCCACCTTCGAGGGCTGCTGGTCGGGGTCAGGTGCGTGACCGAGATCCCCAAGTTGAGGAGGAGAGGAGGACTAAGCAAAGGCACGACGGCCTTGGTAAGGGATCCAGGACCCCCTCCGCTCAACAGCAAAGCAGGAGGGGTTGTAGGTTGCCCCTTCCACCTTAGTAGTAACAATAACAACAGAGACAACAGCAGCAGCAGAGACAGACTCCACTTCCCCTACCGCAGACGGTGGAAGCTGTGGAGTGGAACCCTCAGGCTATTGATCATATGAACCGGGTGATCAAGGTCAAAAATTCCATTTTGCAGGACCCCCATGTCACCAATGCAGTGAGCGAGACTCTCCACTTCGAGGCTAACAGGGGGTAAACAAATAAACACGTTGTTCCGTTCCATAATTCAGAATTTCCTAGTGGTAAGTTCATCTTTGGTTTAGCCTTTCCTCACTGTATCACCCACATATTGACCAAGTTCTTTCCCTTGCAAGCCACCCAACAAATTTTGATAATCGTTGCGCGATACCATGCAGCTAGGATGGACCTCCAATGGACCCAAGAGCAGAAGGAAGAGGTTGAAGGAGCCTTGGCCAGTGCTAAGGAGGACGTGGCTACCAGGGACTCCACCCTCGTGGGCCAGGCCACGCGGATTGAGCAACTGCTCAAGGACAGCGAATTGGTAAAGGTCGGTGCTGAAAAGCTAAGTGCCGCCTTGGCCGACGATGAGAGGAGGATCACACAGCAAACGCAGCGACTCTCTGCAGCTGAGGTGAGGGCTGTCGGGTCAGAGGAGAACTGCCTTGCTCTGACCCAGGAGCTAGACAGGATCAGGGCTGAAGCGGAGAACAGGAAGTCTGAGGAGCAATCCGAGAGGAGTTTGCCGATGATGTACGACCCGCTCTTAAGGAGAACAACAAAGAGTTCTTTAAAAAGGGGTGGGATGAGGCGCTCTGAGCCGTTGGTGTCCTTCCAGACTCTCCACTCTTTTAGATGCATAGCTACGTGCCATCGGCAGAGATGGTGCAGGCCGAGGCCGAGATTGCTGTTGAGGGTGTGGTCCTAGTGCCGATGCAAGTTTTGGCAGACCCACCTGAGGTGGTAATCCTTGTCCCATCTGATGAAGTCCTGCCAGAGTCAGCCCTTTCTGCTCTCGAGTCCAACATTCCTCAGGTCCTGCCTGTTGCTGATCCAGCTCTGCCTGCCCCAGAAGCTGCCCATCCTTTCTCCATTGATTCTCCTTGCAGCGATGCGTTGGAGATGCCCGGGGCTAGATGAAAAATTCTTCTTTATTTTTGAATAGTACATTTGCATTTGAATATGAATTTTTCCTCTTGTCCTTGTAGCTCTTGGGAACGCAAAGCCTCGCTTTTGGAATGAATGACTCCTCTTTCATTATTGAGCACTTGCATTTCTTATTGGTACCATATATATATATATATTTTTTTTTTTTNTACATTTGCATTTGAATATGAATTTTTCCTCTTGTCCTTGTAGCTCTTGGGAACGCAAAGCCTCGCTTTTGGAATGAATGACTCCTCTTTCATTATTGAGCACTTGCATTTCTTATTGGTACCATATATATATATATATATATATTTACACCGATGCTGCAGTAACTATAGGTAACAAAATATCTCCATAGCTTTGACACTCGGGGGACAATTTGGCTGATCCACCCAATTGGTTTAGCTTCATCATTGCTTAGGGTCGTACGCCCCCGCGGGGTAATACCCTCCCTAGGGGTTTGTTCCTTGAACTCTGCTTTCAATGCCTTGACCTTTCAGGAGGCTTGCTCCTGGTTTCCTTTAAGAGGCAGGNGCCCCCGCGGGGTAATACCCTCCCTAGGGGTTTGTTCCTTGAACTCTGCTTTCAATTCCTTGACCTTTCAGGAGGCTTGCTCCTGGTTTCCTTTAAGAGGCAAGAGTCATTGAACTCTGCTTCTTGGGTCTTGCCCTTTTAGGAGGTTTGCTCCTATTTTTCTTTCGGAAGCAGGAGTCATTGAACTCTGCCTCCAGGGCCTTGCCCTCTCAAGAGGCTTGCTTCTGGTTTTCTTTCGAAGGCAGGAGTCCTTGAACTCTGCTTCCAAGGCCTTGCCCTTGTGATGCTGCCATTAATAAGTGCTGAGAGGATAATACTCAAAAATAGTACCTCTTCAGATTTATCACATTCCAAGGCCGTATTACAGGTTTTTCTCCCATATCTTCTAATCTATATGATCTAGAGTCCCCTACTGACACCACTTTGTAAGGTCCTTCCTAATTAGGTCTCATCTTCTGATCTGCTGAGTCTCGGGTATTAGCCTTCACCTTTCTGAGGACCAGATCGTCGACTTGAAATTCTTGGGTCTTGACTCTTTTGTTGTGAAGTCTGAAAATTCTTTCCTGATATTTGGCCATTCTTAAGATAGTCATTTCCCTCCTTTCCTCTATCAGATCCAAATCCAGACCAAGTTGATGGTTATTGCCCCCTATGTCGAAGGCTTGTGTCCTTATGGTGGGGAGTCCCACTTCTAGAGGTATGACTGCCTCCACCCCGTAAGCCAGGGAGTAGGGGGTCTCCCCTGTCGAGGTCCGAGGGGTAGTCCTGTATGCCCACAGAATGTTCAACAGTTCATTCATCCATCTTCCCTTGGCTTTTTTCAATCTCTTCTTGATTTCGTTGATGATTGTTTTGTTGGAAGATTCTGCATGCCCATTGGCTTGGGGGTATACAGGGGTAGAATAGAAATTACGGATCTCAAGTTGCTCACCAAAGGTTTTGAAGCGTCTTTCAATGAATTGAGTCCCGTTATCTGATACAAGTGCTCGGGGAACCCCAAATCTAATGACTATGTTTTCCTAAACAAACTTTTTAGCGTCTATGTCACGGATGTGAGTCAATGGCTCCGCCTCAACCTACTTATGAAGTAATCCGTTGCTACAATCAGGAACTTCTTGTTCCTAGGAGCCTTAGGTAGGGGTCCAACCAAGTCGAGCCCCCACTGGACAAATAGCCAAGGGCTAGTTAATGGATGCAAGTTCCCTACAGGCTGTTTGATTGCCAGGGCAAACCTCTGATATTGGTCGCATTTTTGGACATATGCTCGCGTGTCCCTCTGCATCTGTGCCCACCAATATCCCTAAGACATGATGCGATGAACCATGAATCACCCCCAGAGTGTCCCCCACATATTCCTTCGTGTACTTTATAGAGGAGGTCTTCCACCTTATCCTCCTGGACGCATAACAGGTAAGGCCCTGAGAACGACCTTCAATACAACTCTTGATTCGGGGAGACCCAAAATCTTGGGACTTGGGCTTTATCTTCTTGGCTTCTTTCGAATACTCGGGGAGATCCCCTGTTATCAAGAACCTAAGAAAAGGGTCAATCCAGCTAGGCTGCTTGTGTGCTTCATGGACGGTCATCGCCTTGGGAGCTTCGTCTATGCTGGAAATGGGAAAGTACTCTATGGTGATTTTGTGCGACAGAGAGGAATCCAGCGCCGAGGCCAGGCAAGCCAGGGCATCGACATGCGTATTCTTATCCCGGAGTACTTGCTTGACCTCAATCTTTTTGAACTTCTAGATCACAGTTATCACCTCGTGATGATAAGCCTTCATCCTAGGGTCCCTTGTCTCAAACTCTTCGTTAATCTGGTTGACTACCAACATTGAATCGCAGTGGATGACCAAGTCCGTAACCCCCGTTGCCNCAGTTATCACCTCGTGATGATAAGCCTTCATCCTAGGGTCCCTTGTCTCAAACTCTCCGTTAATCTGGTTGACTACCAACATTGAATCGCAGTGGATGACCAAGTCCGTAACCCCCGTTGCCTCAGCTAATCAAAGCCTCGATATGAGAGCCTCATACTCGGCTTCATTATTAGATGCTTTGAACCCCAACCGAACGGCTTGCTCGGTGACCACTTTATCCGGGGAGGCTAGCAAGATACTGATTCCGAACCCTTTACTGTTGGAGGAACCGTCCATATATAAAAGTCATGGCGGTCCCTTATCATTCTTCGAGGACGTTATGCCAGGAGAGGGTGGCCCTTCCGGGATGGGAGGTCCCCCGAAAAACTCTATTATGAAGTCCGCCAATACCTGGCCCTTTATAGTAGTTTGAGGTTTGAAGTGAATGTCATGTTCTCCCAGCTCTACTGCCCACTTGGAAATTCTTCTAGAGAGATCTGCCTTTCTCAAAATGGCCTTTAAGGGCTGATCGGTAAGAATGGTGATTGGGTGTGCTTGGAAATAATGCCTTAGTTTTCTTGTAGTCGTGACCAAGGATAGGGCGAGTTTCTCCAGGGGTAGGTATCTTATTTTTGCGTCTAGTAGCGCTTTGCTTACGTAATATTTGGCTTCTAGTGGTGCTTGTGGTCACGAATGAGTACCCCACTGATGACAAATTCTGATACAGATAAGTACAGGAAGAGCATTTCCCCTTGAGTAGGGACGGATAAGGTTGGGAGAACTTTGAGGTATTCCTTAATTCCCGCTAGGGCGCCTTCACACTTTTGGTTCCACGTATCCTTCCCCGCCCCCTTGATGGTCCCAAAGAAGGGTTTACATTTGTCCGAGGAGCGCGAGATAAAATGATTAAGTGCTGCCAACATTCCTGTGAGCTTCTGGACTTCTCGGACCGTTTGAGGACTTCGGATGTTTAGGATCGCTTGAATCTGATCCGGGTTCGCTTTGACTCCTCGCCGACTCACCAGATATCCGAGGAATTTACCAGACTCCACTCCAAAAAACACATTTCGCCACGTTTAGTTTCAGCCCACACTCCCTGAGGGTGGAGAAGGTATCGGCTAAATCCACCAGGTGGTCACAACTTCTTCTACTTTTAACCAACATATCATCAATATAGACCTCCATGGTATTGCCGATCTATCTTTTGAACATTCGATTCATCAGCCTCTAGTACGTGGCTCCGGCGTTCTTCAGCCTGAATGACATGAATTTGTAGCAATAAACCCCCATCGGAGTGATGAATGCCATTTTTTCTTGATCCGGGGGATGGAGAGGAATTTGATGATATCCTGCCCTGGCATCCAAGAAGCCCATGCGTTGATACCCGACAGTGGCATCCACGAACTGGTCAACCTTTGGTAGGGGGTAGTCATCCTTGGGACATGCCTTGTTCAAATCAGTGAAGTCCACGCAGACACGCCATTTTCTCCCCTTTTTCTTCGCACAGACCGTGTTTGACAACCATTCTGGGAACTGTACCTCCGGGATAGTATTGGCCTCCAGGAGCTTATCGACTTCCTCGTTCATTGCTCGGGGCGTGATCTGGCGCCATGCGCCGTGGCTTCTGCTTTTATTAGCTTGCGTGCCAGGTCCGCNCGACTTCCTCGTTCATTGCTCGGGGCGTGATCTGGCGCCATGCGCCGTGGCTTCTGATTTTATTGGCTTGCGTGCCAGGTCCACATGTAGCTTATGCGTGATTACTTCGGGGTCCACCCCTTTCATTTCCATTGCGTTCCAAGCAAACACGTCTGCATTTTGCCTTAAAAAGTCAGTCATTTTCTCCTGTTCGACTGTAGGCATTGCGGAGCCAATCAGGAAGTATCTTTCCTCTTCACCGTCTAATAAGAACACCTTCTGGAGGTCCTCCACCGATCGGTCCGTCAGGTAAGTCCGGGGGTCATCCACTCCTGAACGCCCAGATTGTGATTGCTATATTTTCAGGATTTTCTCCGGGGTGCGTCCCTTTTCTTGGGTGAAGACCCCCGCCCTCATGGGCGAGGAAAAATAATTTTTTGCGGACGCTTGGTCCCCTCAGATCTCCATTATTCCCTCTAGTGTAGCAAATTTCAATTTCTGGTGGTAAGTGGAGTGCACTGCCCTCAGCGTATGCAACCAAGCTCGCCCCATAATCACGTTATAGGGAGAGTCCATATCAATTATGACAAACTCAATGTTGATGGTAAAGGGACTCGTGATGACTGACAACGTAAATTTACCTATGGGCAGGGCAAATGGGCCGTTAAATTTGACGAGGGGTGTCCTGACCTTAGTGAGGTCCTTGAGGCTAAAGCCCATCCGCTTTAAGGTTTCGGAATACATCACCTTCGAGGAACTCCCAGAATCTACCAACACCCTCTTGACATCGAAGTTGCCTATTTTCAGAGTTATGATTAGGACGTCGTTATGGGGAGTCACCACGCCTGCCAAGTCTGCATCGGAGAACGTGATGTCAGGCTCGCCAGTCTTGACCCTCTTGCTGGGCGGGCCCTCATCGCTCTCGACAACCTTTCTTGTAAGGGCTACCCTCTTGAGATCGGACTCAAGCTCCTTGGACGTCGGGCGATCTAGTGGACACACGTGAATTACGTCTATGACGTTGTCTTGTGCCACAGTCGGGGCAGAGGCATGTCCTATTTTCGACTTAGATTCGATGTATTCTTTCAAGTAACCATCTTGGACCAGCCTTTGCAAGAAAGATTTGTACAACCTGCAATCTTCGGTGCGATGGCCAAAATCCCGTGATAGGAGCACTTCATTTTCTAATCATGGGTGCAAGGATCACTTTGCATTCTAGGCGCCCACTTGAAGAATGACTCATACTTGATTTTATAGAGCAACTTGTAGATGAGTTCTTTGAATACAGTGTGAACACCCTTAAATGCCCCTCTTGGAGGGGGTACCAGCCCCTTTCGGGAAATGTCCTCCCGCTCCCTCTCTTTTCTCATAGGGGTGAGAGTTTTGCCTTTGTCGCCCCCCATTTCATCTTCAATCCTGGAGTATTTGTTTATCTAGGTCATCAATTCGCCCATATCTAAGAGAGTCTTCTTAGTCAGGGATCGGTAGAGGTCCATGTCCCTTGCCAGGCCGAGCCTAAAGGATGCGGTTGCCATGACTTCTGAACACCCCTTTATCTCATTGACCTCCTCCCAGTACCAAATGGCGTACTGGTGTTGGATATCCGGTTCCTTCTACCTGAGGGTCAGTAATGATCCAATATCTTTGGGTCGCTTACTCCCCGTGATGAATCGGGCTAAAAACTGCATCGTCAACTCCTTCCATGACCCAATGCCGTTGGGAGGAAGAGTCTCGAACCACTTCATAGCAAAATCTCCTAAACTCATGGAGAACACTCGCCAAAGGAGCCGTTGGTCCAAGTGATAGAGGGACATCATTTGCTTGTATTGTCTGAGGTGAGCTTTGGGATTAGATATCCCATCATAAGTTTTGAACCTTGGCACGACGAACTTCTTTGGTACCTCCATCTCTCGGATATCCCTAGTAAAAGAGGATTGCATCGCCTCGTCTTCTGCGTCGTCTTGGATGGCCTTGCCCCTTCTTCTGGATTCCAGCCGAGCTCTGAGGTCAGTTTTCACCTCAAGGGGATGTCCTCTGAGGTTTTTAAGGTTGTTGACGAGGTTCCCCTTCTCTGGGCGTCGTGTGGAAATGGTTGAATCCTCCTCGGACTCATCCCCCTTCCCGCGCCTTGACAGGCTTCGTCGGAGGTCCTCCCAAGCCAAGGGCCTCACCTTCCTGGAATGACCATCGAGGGGGGTGCTCATTGGCTCTTGGGTGCTTTGGGACCCTGGAACTCTCAGCTTTGTTGTTCAAGTGATTTCTCAGGTCCTCGGTTTCTGCTTCCTAGACGGAGCGTTCGTGGGAACGGAATGAGTCTCTTGATCCATCGCTAGGGGCTACAAATTCGTTGAGCTGACTTAGGACATTCACATTATCTTTTTCTAACTGCCGTAGTCGAACCCCAAATTTTTCTTTGATTACTTCCGCCAGTTAACGAGCCAAGGGGGCGGACCCACCTGACCCAATGCCCATACTGGTTAGAGGAGTATGCCCCATTGACTGAACAGAAACGTTTCTATTGTCACCAGCGTGATCCCTCTCCCCGTCATGATGAGGAGCTTGTAACTCGAGACTTCTTTGCTGGGGACCTTTCCCTTTCTGTCGAGTATTCACCATGGTCACTGTTCTTTCTAGAAATGGAACTAGGAAAACTTGTTTCCCACAGATGGTGCCAGATTGTGCCTGCACGATCCTGCACAATATAAACACGAGAACANTTGTCACCAGCGTGATCCCTCTCCCCGTCATGATGAGGAGCTTGTAACTCGAGACTTCTTTGCTGGGGACCTTTCCCTTTCTGTCGAGTATTCACCATGGTCACTGTTCTTTCTAGAAATGGAACTAGGAAAACTTGTTTCCCACAGATGGCGCCAGATTGTGCCTGCACGATCCTGCACAATATAAACACGAGAAAAGATCTCTTCTGTGGTGAACACGAGTCCATCAATTGAGTGGTCAATCTTACTACTTGGAACAGGCTGTGAGGGCCGAAAGTGGCCTACGAAATGGTGACGAATTGTTGTTAGGGGTCGCTTGAATGATCCTGGGAGGCTAAGGGAGGTTCCTAGAATAGAGAAAAATAAGTTAGAAGGGCGCTGGAGTGTTTTTCGGCGTATCCCCTCCGACGATCAAGTCAGTTCTTTGAGGGAGGAGAAGAAGAAAACACTGTATGATGCTTGAGAAAGAGTTTTTTTGTGTATCTCTTTTATGTGTTTGTGAGGACTATTTATACCTTAAAAATTCATCATTGCTGACAGCGTAGCCAGTAGGTAATCATTGGAGATGGACAGTGCGCACACTAATTTCTATGAGTAATGTTCTCATTCTTAACTGCTCGGGACCCCGAGCAACTAATGTTTTCTCGGTCTGTTGAACGTTTAATGACCTTCTCTCGACGGGGATGTGTTAAGTGCCCAGGCATTGGAACATTTATTACCTTTCACTTTCAGGCTCTCATGCATTAAATGTTATCTCATCAAGGGAAGGGTGCATTAAATACTAGCTTTCCTAAGTCGTGTGTCAACAAGGACATTCTGGTCTTTTTGTCTCTAATCTGACACAATACGCCACGTGCTCATTCTCCTTTGGTTGAGCTTTCTGTTTTTTTGTGCCTTCTGACACCATTTGAGTAAGATGAGATCATGATGACTAGTCTAACCTAGCCTAGGCTAGTGATCTGTCCATCAATAGCCCTTACAGGAACAGAAACGCCCATGTGAATAGATACACCTCGGTTCCGAGGAACTAGCATGATTAGGACTGATATACCCAAACTGCCGAAGAATACGTGTCGGTCCATGGTGGGTTAGGGATCCTTGATCCTTGTGAATAGCATCCTCAGGGCAGGGGGTTGGAAACCGACGAAGACGTGTCGGGATCAAAGCGGAGAGTCTCCATTGACGCCAAGTACACGTGTCGTCATCTGAGAGTGTCTGAAAATGTCCCATCAAACACCACAAAGAATCAGGGTATGCTTCACAACAATCTGATTTCAGAAATAAATCCAGAGTTTGACCCAAATCAAAAATATAAGAGTGCCCAGAAACCAGCAGAGAGATGAACTGTAATTGGGAGACAAAGAGGTCTAAGAACATAAAAATTGCGGATTTGGATAGTAATTCGAAGATTAGGCGGTGACGAAGAATCTTCAATGCCGGAGAGAGATCAGACTGTGACATGTTCTTAGTAACTGTGAAATCTGTTGAATTATTAGAGACCATTAGGTGCTTACTGCTACAAACCAACGGTTTAACCCGTTGAAGTGTAATATGTCCTCACTCGAAAATGTATAGCGCAACTTTTTGAAGTCAATGCTTTGTACAAATACATGATAGGGAGCATTCATTTCATTCTATAAGATTGTTAGTTGGGTAAAAGTGAGAAGTTGATTTTCAGGAAAAACTAGTTTGCTGAAAATGGACTAGTTTGCTCCTTTTCTGCAAAATGCACAGTATCATCTCATAAACTTTAATACCAAATACATATAATGTATGCGCGCGCGCACACACACACCGATTGCGTTTTCATTCATCATTGTGAAATGAATTGCTAGCATGTTGTGAGTGTGTGAGTGCGCACTTCCGTGATTGTGTATTTTTAGTTGATTTTGAGTTTACTGTTTTTTTAAAAGAAATGTTGTTTGGACCTCATTTGAGAGACTTTATTTAGAAACCTAATGATGTATAACTATTAGATTAATTGTGGGTTTCATAAAATATTATAACTCACAATTAATCTAATGGTTGCATTGAAGTTACATTATTAGGTCCTTGTAGCATTGCTCTTTTTTTTTTTATATTGTTTTTAAGTTCAATTTTCACTACTTTTTGAGTTCATTCTTTCACTAGATTTAAGTTCATTATTTTTGAGTGTTTGTGTGGGGGAACGAAAGATAGAGGATGGAGAAAATTATTTAAGAATGAGAGAGAGGGGGGGGGGATGGTGCTTATTATCACATGGTAGTTTACTGTCTGTGAAAATTTTAGACAATAAACTAGAAGTTTTATTCTATTAAAGTCCATTGTTTTTAGAATTCACTGTTTATTTTTTCACTATTTTTTATATAAGTTTTTCAATTTAAATTTTTAATATTATTGTAATTCACTGTTTATGAAATTTTTTGACAATGAAATAAAAGTTTTATTCTATTAAAATTCACTATTTGTGAAATCACAAATATTTTAAACTAGAAGTTTCATTTTATTAAAGTTCACTATTTTTAGAGTTCAATGTTTATATTTTTTCAATATTTTTTGAGTTCGCTGTTTTCGATATATATTTCTCAATTCAAATTTTTAATAGTTTTGTTGTTCCCTATTGATGAAATTTTTGGACAGTGAACAATGAGTTTTATTCTATTAAATTTCAAATTTTTTAGAGTTCATTGTTTATGATATATATTTTTCAATTCAAATTTTCAATACTTTTGTATTTTGTAATTTGTGAAAATTTTGGATATTGAACTCGGAGTTTCATTCAATTAAAATTTATTGTTTGTAAAAATTTTGTGAATTTGAATTTTCATTCTATTAAAGTTCACTGTTTTTATTTTTTTAATATTTTTTAATTCACTAATTTTTCATTGTTTTGGGTAATGGTAGTTGGCAGAGATGGGTGGAGGTGGTGGTTGATCACTATGTTTAATTTACTGTTTGAGTTCATTGTATTTGAATTGATAAAAAATTAGGATTTTTATTCTATTAAAGTTTTTTGTTTGTAAAAATTTTGCGAATTAAGAATTTCATTTTATTAAAATATTTTTGAAGTTCACTGTTTATATTTTTTCAATATTTTTGAGTTTTTTATTTTTGAAATATATTTTTCAATTCAAATTTTTAATATTTTTGTAATTCACTGTTTATAAAAATTTTGGATATTGAATTAGGAGTTTTTTGATCAAAAAAAAAAGAAGAAAAAACTAGGAGTTTCATAATATCAAATTCATTATTTGTAAATATTTTGTGAACTAAAAGTTTCATTATATTAAATTTTTTTTATTTATTTTAATATTTTTGAGTTCACTAGTTTTTTTTACTATTTTGGATGATGGGAGTTGGCGACGATTGTGGGTGGTGGTGGATCAATTTTCTATTGTTTTGGGCGGGAAGGTGGGTGGTGGTGGTTGGTGGTGGTGATTGACAATGATTGTGAGTGGTGGTGGTGGTGACAACAGTGAGTTGTGGTGGGTTAGTTTTTTACTATTTTTGATGGTCACTGACAATGATGACGGGTTTTGGTGGGGGAGGGTGTGGTGTTGGTTGGCGACGATGGTGGATGATGGAGGGTTGGCTAGTTTTTCACTATTTTGGGTGGTGGCGGTGATGGTGGGTGGCGGTGGGTTAGGCTAATTTTTCATTATTTTGGATGATGGGTGGTGATGGTTACTAGTAATGGTGTTTGGTGATTGTGGTTTTTAGGGGGTGGTGGTGGGTGACAAGTGGTGGTGGTTGGCGGCAATGGTGGTCTGGCTTTTCACAATTTTGAGTGGTGGGTGATATTGGTTGGCGAAGAATATGGGTGGTGGGTGGTAGACTAGTTTTTCACTATTTTGGGTTGTGGACGGTGGTTGTTAGTGATGACGGTGGGTAGTGATTTGTGGTGGACTAGTTTTTCATCTTTCTAGACCAACCAATCCGGATCTGCCCTCGCAAGTCTCTTTGTATTTTGGGAGTAGAGCATGTAGTAAAATCGAACAATTTATCTTAGAAAATGAAACTTTGAATGACATGACTCTTTCTATTTCTGCATTGGCATATTTGAGTTATCTTCCTTCCTATTTTCATTCGACACACTCGATGCAGATAGCTCCGAAGAATAAAAAATACGAAGAAAGCAAAGGTTTTGATCCTTCTAAGGTGAGGTAACTCCAAAAACGTTGAATCAGTTGCCACTTACTGGCTCCATTAAATCTCTATGTAGAGCTTCGCCCCTACTTCAATTAAAGCTAGCGACTATTCATTCTTAGGCAAACCAACCTAAGTTCTTGCCTTACCTTTAATTCTAGGTGGTGGTTGGCGGCGATAGTGGGTGATGGTGATTGGCGATGATGGTGGGTAGTGATGGTGATATGCAAAACGTTTTTGGGGTAATTGTTTGAACTCTTATTCCTTCCTTTTTTTACCCTTTACCCAGGGCGTAATTACAACCTTGAAAAAGACCTATATGATCTCAAGATTTGATGGGAATACATTACTTGTGTGGGCAAGGAAGATGATGATAATTGTTTGATATGTCTTGAGTTGATTTTTGATCATGAAACTATGCTAAGTTCCTTTCTTGATAGCAATTATTGTCAAAATCATATGTGAGTTATCTTATGTCTTTGTTAAAATATTTTTGCTCACTTATGGAAAGATGGAGGGAATTAGTTCGTCTAATCGGAGTGAATTTATTGTTGAGAGAACAACACAGAAGTGATTTGAAGCTAGTAGTGGATAGAATGGAGGTAATATATTTTTGATTGATTCTCTACTCTTGTCAAGTCATTTTCACACTACACATGAATTTCAATAGGAATGAGATTTGAAAATATTGTTGCATAATCTGTGGTTCTATGATTTGACTGTGTATGCACTTATTTGTATTTTTATTTATATTTGGCATTTGATTATTGATTGAATTATATGGTGAGTTCAAAGCAATAGGCAAATTAATGGACGTTTGTAGGTGTTTTCATTGGAAACTTTCACAAGAGTATAACTTGTCCAGTAGGGGAAACTAAGGGGTTTAAAGTCTTATTACATAAGCTAAATACAATTGTGAGTCGTGCGAAAGTGGATTGTTTAATTGTTTGTTTATTTTTATTTTGTGTTTGTTTATGGATAATCTTCCTAGGGACTAGTAAGATGTAGGTTGGAGGGTGTGATTTTTCATGTAATTTACCATTTGTTTATCTGTGTAGTATGACGAATTGCATTAATTTTGAATTAAATATTGTTAAATACTTTGATTTCATGCTATGATGGTATTTTCTGGTCTAAGTGATTTATCAGGTAAAAACAAGTGAATTGAACTGATTTCAAATGGATAATAAATTGTTTGGATGATTTGAAGACAACATGGAAACCAAGGGAAGCTAAGTGCGATTACATTGGTCATATTGTTGACCAGAGGAGGACCGCAGCTGCACACCACAGTTCGTTCGGATGCGAGCAAGAGTTTCCGAGTCTTGGGAAAATGACTAAGTTCAGATGCGGTATTGCGTGCGAACGCTCAGTTAATGGTATGGTGTACTATCGTCCGAACGCGTAGGATTGTTAGACTTTGCAGAGTTGAACAATTCAGTAGTCAAGATTTGAAGACTTCCGTCCAGACGCAACACTTCCGTCCGAATGCGCTATGCTTCTTTAACCCAGGAAGACCTTTTTATGTGTTTAGAATTAATTTTGGTAATTTTAGGATTTAATATAGATAGATAGGCTTAGCTAGAGAAAATGGGATCTTTTCTATCGAACAAAACTCTACTAGGAGTCTTCTCTTCTCGTGGTTGACTGTGAGTAAAATCCTTTGTACTTTCTACCTAGAGATTTTGTTTTTTGAATGGATGAAAATTCTTTTATGAATGCAATCATTAAGTGACCTATGTTTTATAGTTCTAATATTCTTCACATATAGATTGAATGAATGATTTTAGTAAAAGATTGTGTTCTGTAAAATGGTACAATTATTCCATAGGTTAATTTGTTGCCAGGAATAATTGTAAGATTCCCTACAAATTCACAAACCTGGCTTCTTGTTGATTATTTTTTGATTCAATCGACTTATATTCTTCAAAGTAAAATCTTCCGATTGACTATATTGACGTTGGAAATCAACTGAGTTAAATATATTATTGCATGAGTTTAATAATTGTCATGCATGAATAATTCCTATCCCGATGCTAGAAAGTATTTCCCTTTTCACTTTAAAGTTCTTCCTTTTACCTGTTTTCTATCATTCCTAATTCCCTATAGTTCGACCTCGATCTTATCGAGTTATTATTATTTCTTGATCACCGGCATTTGGGTGTACCTTTTGGAATCAACATAACCTCTCACTGAATCTCCCAATAAAAAGCAATATAAAAGTGAGACGCAATTAGAATAAATAAACTTAGATGGTTAAATGCAATTTAAAACCACACGCCACCTCCCCTTTTATTAATACAACTAGGGGCACTTGCACACGACGTCAATCTGTGTGTGTAATTTTAAATGAGTAAAATATGGAGGGAGATCATTAGATATAAGAATTAAAATAAACGGCAAAATTACACTCAAACTCTACGAGGTTTGCCACTTAATCACTTAAATCTCCTTACATTTAAAATATTATAGACAGACATCCTAAAGTTATATGCGCGTAACATTTAGATCTCCGCCGTCAATGCCCGTTAGTATATCTATTAGTAAATTACACTCAAACTCCCTAAAATTTATAGGTGTGTAACACTTAGACCTCTCAAGTTTAAAATATTATACTTACACTCTTTATTAGTTGCAGAACTAATGAAATCTATTAAACGACCAAATTATCCCAATTAAAAATAGAAGATATTGTGTCCATTATAGTTTGACCACTTGTTTAGTATTTTAGTTTTATTCCAATAGACACTATAATTTTATGTAAATGAGTGTTGAATTGAGTTTTTTAATATATTTATACTGATTACTATTTTTTCCTCAAAAAATTAGGATTTGGTTTGATTTTTATATCAATGGATGATATAATAGAACATACAAAAGTGTTGATTAGACTTATTTCATATGTTTTTACTTGATGATGAAAAAATTGATTCAAGGTGAAAACTCCATGTAGTCTAAGTCCAACCCACCTTGTCAAGAATTCTAATTTGAATAAGATTTTACATATTATGGATAAGTTAAATTTAACAGCACAGATAATATCAAATTAGCGTATAAAATAAGAACCTAATTCTTATCTTTCTATAGATCTTCAATCATTATCCCTATGCAATTCAAACTGCCGAAACTCCTATAAATAAAGCTCAATTGGGGCTCCAAGTATGCCATTTCTAGCTTCTAAATGCACTTCATACATTTGATTTACTTATTGACTTAGGCATCAAAGAGACAACCCCTGGGGCTCCTCTTCGGTCATTGACTTTTTTCTTTCTTTTTTTTTTTTCCAAGTGAACGAAGCCTAACAAACTGACGTGGAGGTCGTTCAAATAATTTTATTTCAATGAATGATATAATATAACATGAATTTTTGTTGTAAAATTTAAAGTATTTTATATTTTATATTTAATTGGAGTATTTTTGGTCTAAGTATAATATTTTAAACATGAGGTGTCTAAGGATTACACGCATCTAATTTTATAGGCTTAGATGTAATTTACTAATGGATATACTTATGGACATTAACGATAGAGGTCTATGTGTTACGCACATATAAATCTTAAAGGATTTGTTTGTAATATTTTAAATCTTAGGTGTCTAATTGATTAAGTGACAAACTTCAAGGGATTTAGCTATAATTTTATTTAAAAAAATAATAAAAATGGGAAGTTATAAATTAATATTGTGATTAAGGGGAAATATAAATCTTTCACAATTAGGACAACAAACTCCTCCCCTCCCCCCCCCTCCCTACCCTAATTAATAATGTATATAACTATTATATATTCATGTAATAGTTGAGAAAGCCCGCTCAAAATAAGAGAAATTAATTATCTTGGTTTCACTTTCTTATTAACTATTAATTTGAATACATTAAATTTTCAATCATTCAAATTTTTGGCACTTTGCACAAATCGTTAAATTTTGGACAAAAATAACTTACAAGTTAGTCCATAAAATACTGAATGTGCATCAAATTTTAATGATTTGTGAAAAAGTGAATTTAAACATTTGAGGTTATAACGTGTTTAAATGCTCTTTGAGTCAAAATTAAATTAGCACCATAGTCTAAGGATATAAAGTGCAGTCAGCCCCATAATTTTTATGAGTCAAAATTAAATTAGTACCAATATTTCCTTCGCATTTAGCCCATAATTGAATGGTGGAAGTTTCGTGGAACTTTCTCGAGATGGCTGCTTTTGCTTGAATGATAAATTGCACTTTGACGGCTTTAATTAAGACCATAACCTCACTTAGTCCTCTCAACTATTGGTTTTTTTTTTCAGTTTAGGTTTCTCTTCAATTACAAAATAATTCAAAACACTCTGATGCATTTTTTATGGTGAGAGTAAATCTTAAATTCAAAACCACTAGAAATANAATGGATGAAAATTCTTTTATGAATGCAATCATTAAGTGACCTATGTTTTATAGTTTTAATATTCTTCACATATAGATTGAATGAATGATTTTAGTAAAAGATTGTGTTCTGTAAAATGGTAAAATTATTCCATAGGTTAATTTGTTGCCAGGAATAATTGTAAGATTCCCTACAAATTCACAAACTTGGCTTCTTGTTGATTATTTTTTGATTCAATCGACTTATATTCTTCAAAGTAAAATCTTCCGATTGACTATATTGACGTTGGAAATCAACTGAGTTAAATATATTATTGCATGAGTTTAATAATTGTCATGCATGAATAATTCCTATCCCGATGCTAGAAAGTATTTCCCTTTTCACTTTAAAGTTCTTCCTTTTACCTGTTTTCTACCATTCCTAATTCCCTATAGATCGACCTCGATCTTATCGAGTTATTATTACTTCTTGATCACCGGCATTTGGGTGTACCTTTTGGAATCAACATAACCTCTCACTGAATCTCCCTANACCAATATTTCCTTCGCATTTAGCCCATAATTGAATGGTGGAAGTTTCGTGGAACTTTCTCGAGATGGCTGCTTTTGCTTGAATGATAAATTGCACTTTGACGGCTTTAATTAAGACCATAACCTCACTTAGTCCTCTCAACTATTGGTTTTTTTTTTTCAGGTTAGGTTTCTCTTCAATTACAAAATAATTCAAAACACTCTGATGCATTTTTTATGGTGAGATCTATCTACGTCAATAAATCGTAAATCTTAAATTCAAAACCACTAGAAAAANAACTTAGATGGTTAAATGCAATTTAAAACCACACGCCACCTCCCCTTTTATTAATAGAACTAGGGGCACTTGCACACGACGTCAATCTGTGTGTGTAATTTTAAATGAGTAAATTATGGAGGGAGATCATTAGATATAAGAATTAAAATAAACGGTAAAATTACACTCACACTCTATGAGGTTTGTCACTTAATCACTTAAATCTTCTTACATTTAAAATATTATAGACAGACATCCTAAAGTTATATGCGCGTAACATTTAGATCTCCGCCTTCAATGTCCGTTAGTATATCTATTAGTAAATTACACTCAAACCCCCTAAAATTTATAGGTGTGTAACACTTAGACCTCTCAAGTTTAAAATATTATACTTACACTCTTTATTAGTTGCATAACTAATGAAATCTATTAAACGACCAAATTATCCCAATTAAATATAGAAGATATTGTGTCCATTATAGTTTGACCACTTGTTTAATATTTTAGTTTTATTCCAATAGACACTATAATTTTATGTAAATGAGTGTTGAATTGAGTTCTTTAATATATTTAAACTGATTACTATTTTTTCCTCAAAAAATTAGAATTTGGTTTGATTTTTATATCAATAGATGATATAATAGAACATACAAAAATGTTGATTAGACTTATTTCATATGTTTTTACTTGATGATGAAAAAATTGATTCAAGGTGAAAACTCCATGTAGTCTAAGTCCAACCCACCTTGTCAAGAATTCTAATTTGAATAAGATTTTACATATTATGGATAAGTTAAATTTAACAGCACAGATAATATCAAATTAGCGTATAAAATAAGAACCTAATTCTTATCTTTCTATAGATCTTCAATCATTATCCCTATGCAATTCAAACTGCCGAAACTCCTATAAATAAAGCTCAATTGGGGCTCCAAGTATGCCATTTCTAGCTTCTAAATGCACTTCATACATTTGATTTACTTATTGACTTAGGCATCAAAGAGACAACCCCTGGGGCTCCTCTTCGGTCATTGACTTTTTTCTTTCTTTTTTTTTTTTCCAAGTGAACGAAGCCTAACAAACTGACGTGGAGGTCGTTCAAATAATTTTATTTCAATGAATGATATAATANCCTAAACATCCACTTTGGGATCCACGTGCCCATCTAGTGGAGCTTCCCATTGTACCTGTTCTTCGCTTCTGAGTTCTTCCTCTAAGCCAAAATCTAAAAGATATGATATTATAGAGGGGTGAACACTAAGCTCTGTAGCAACATCCTCTCAAATACGAACAAGGTTTAGAAAAACATATAAAATANGTGTTGATTAGACTTATTTCATATGTTTTTACTTGATGATGAAAAAATTGATTCAAGGTGAAAACTCCATGTAGTCTAAGTCCAACCCACCTTGTCAAGAATTCTAATTTGAATAAGATTTTACATATTATGGATAAGTTAAATTTAACAGCACAGATAATATCAAATTAGCGTATAAAATAAGAACCTAATTCTTATCTTTCTATAGATCTTCAATCATTATCCCTATGCAATTCAAACTGCCGAAACTCCTATAAATAAAGCTCAATTGGGGCTCCAAGTATGCCATTTCTAGCTTCTAAATGCACTTCATACATTTGATTTACTTATTGACTTAGGCATCAAAGAGACAACCCCTGGGGCTCCTCTTCGGTCATTGACTTTTTTTTTTTTCCAAGTGAACGAAGCCTAACAAACTGACGTGGAGGTCGTTCAAATAATTTTATTTCAATGAATGATATAATATAACATGAATTTTTGTTGTAAAATTTAAAGTATTTTATATTTTATATTTAATTGAAGTATTTTTGGTCCAAGTATAATATTTTAAATTTNTCGGTCATTGACTTTTTTTTTTTTCCAAGTGAACGAAGCCTAACAAACTGACGTGGAGGTCGTTCAAATAATTTTATTTCAATGAATGATATAATATAACATGAATTTTTGTTGTAAAATTTAAAGTATTTTATATTTTATATTTAATTGGAGTATTTTTGGTCTAAGTATAATATTTTAAACATGAGGTGTCTAAGGATTACACGCATCTAATTTTATAGGCTTAGATGTAATTTACTAATGGATATACTTATGGACATTAACGATAGAGGTCTATGTGTTACGCACATATAAATCTTAAAGGATTTGTGTTTAATATTTTAAATCTTAGGTGTCTAATTGATTAAGTGACAAACTTCAAGGGATTTAGCTATAATTTTATTTAAAAAAATAATAAAAATGGGAAGTTATAAATTAATATTGTGATTAAGGGGAAATATAAATCTTTCACAATTAGGACAACAAACTCCTCCCCTCCCCCCCCCTCCCTACCCTAATTAATAATGTATATAACTATTATATATTCATGTAATAGTTGAGAAAGCCCGCTCAAAATAAGAGAAATTAATTATCTTGGTTTCACTTTCTTATTAACTATTAATTTGAATACATTAAATTTTCAATCATTCAAATTTTTGGCACTTTGCACAAATCGTTAAATTTTGGACAAAAATAACTTACAAGTTAGTCCATAAAATACTGAATGTGCATCAAATTTTAATGATTTGTGAAAAAGTGAATTTAAACATTTGAGGTTATAACGTGTTTAAATGCTCTTTGAGTCAAAATTAAATTAGCACCATAGTCTAAGGATATAAAGTGCAGTCAGCCCCATAATTTTTATGAGTCAAAATTAAATTAGTACCAATATTTCCTTCGCATTTAGCCCATAATTGAATGGTGGAAGTTTCGTGGAACTTTCTCGAGATGGCTGCTTTTGCTTGAATGATAAATTGCACTTTGACGGCTTTAATTAAGACCATAACCTCACTTAGTCCTCTCAACTATTGGTTTTTTTTTTTCAGGTTAGGTTTCTCTTCAATTACAAAATAATTCAAAACACTCTGATGCATTTTTTATGGTGAGATCTATCTACGTCAATAAATCGTAAATCTTAAATTCAAAACCACTAGAAAAAAAAAAGTAAATCTTAAATTCAAATATATATTTTATATTTTAAAAACATTACATCAGACCAAATTTATTGACGTTGGAGGATCCTCAAATTATTTTGTAATTGGAGAGGAGCCAAACCCAAAAATTTCAAGTTACTTTCTCAAAAATATGATCTAGATTCACACTACTCCCAAAATCAAATGTCCGTCATGTTTTGGATAGATTATGGGCACATGTTTAGTAAAATACATGTTTTTTTAAGATTGGAAAAACTTTAAACCAATAATTAGAGTTGGAGGTATATTGTAAGAAATAAAATAGTCGATAGAACAAAGTGAGATAGGGGCATAGCAAAGAGGGGTCAAAGTATAATTACCCATAATTGGATGATAGAAACTTCTTGGAAAATTTCGGGACAAGATCAAAGAAAGACATTAATTAAAAAAATTTAAATGTTTTACTCAGATTTGACATAATAGTGTGGACTTTCAAAAATTGAGTTATTTACCAATATACAACAAATTTCAAATAATATTATCGATCTACGACACTTTTGAACTTATTTATCAAATTACGACATTTGAGTTATTTACCTAAGGCTTTTTCGATGTTTTGAATTTATTTTTAATGTTATTTTAACATAAAAACATCTACTTTTATGAGTTCTATAAATATCCAAACTAAATTATACCCTTTCGAATCACAATACCGACTAAATATCTATCATAACATTTCTCGGTGCTATAGATTTAATAGCAATGTTCTTTTGACCAAAATTTTTTTAGAATAATACCCTTCTCAAGCTTACTACTTCACTCCAATTAAGCGCACCTAAGTACAGGTGGTTAGCAGTAGTAATAATTTGTGAGACCCAGGCCGATCCTCAGGGAATTGGTTTGGATATACGAAGGTAAAAAGAAAGAACATTAAAGAGGAAGTTGAGTTTATGTAATTGGAACAAATTTTAAAAGGATTTTGCATGCCCTCCAAAGGAGTTATATTTTCACGAAAGTTCCTAAGCTTAAAAGAAAGGTATCATGTTGTAACTTTAACCAAAGTCCAAATTTGTCTCCTTAAGGAAAGAATTTGGAATCCAAAGTGATAAAAACAAAATGAAAAAGCTATTTGAAGTTGAGAATTTTGAGAGTTAACTACTAATGAATTGAAATTCAATAACTAGAAAAACTTTTTGAGGACTTGTAAACTTGTGTGAGCTTAGGTACTGGTAGAACCGCCTTCCTACCGGTAAAACCTTGTCTTTCTATTTTTCTACCGGCAGAATAACTACCAGTAGTTCTTCTATTTTCCTCAATTGGCTTTGCAAGGCACCTGGCTTCATCTAATCCCGACCATACTCTTTGCCACTGTGTTCTTTGTCATCATATCCATGCTAAAACTCCATATTTATACCTATAATACCTGCAACACCAAAATCAAGGCTTAAGCTACAAAATGCCCTAAGTGAAACAAATTAGTTAGTTCGCAAGCCTAAATTAGATGTGAAACTGTGAAAAGGTATGAAATAATGCAATATTAAGTGTTCATTACACCCCCCTAACTTATGTGTTGCTAGTCCCTAGCAAACGTCAACAAGAGAACAAAGTTGGATTACCACTAATTCTCAAAACAACCATAGCAACAATGAAAAAATAGAACTATAAAAAATATATCTAAAAGAACACAAAGCATCAAGATCAAATGATGTATTCATTAAAACCAAACCATAGTCCGTCAACTACAATATGCACCTAAAAGGACTCGAAATTAAGCCTACATCCTAAATGTTCTTCTACTAGGCTTAAACAAAAAATAGATTACTACGACTCAATCCTAAACCCTAAGTGACATGATTGTTACATAGTCTCTGCCCACTGCCTCATTTCGATGGAAGGCGTCTCCATTCCAACAATTCTTTTGTAACGCCCCCAAAGCCACCTTGGACGGCATCACAATCTAAACTATTCACATCATGAGAGCAACTAAATAAATTCATCATTAAAGAACATTTCGTTTATCAAATATAGTATTTACAATATCATCCCAAAAGAATATGCCCAACCATGTCAATTACATCCAAAATAATCAAGTTTAACTTGCAGCGGAATAACAAAAGATTAGACTCTACATCGTCTCAAAAGGAATTTCTTAGTCTAGTACATAGGGGAGTACAACCCTAAACATCCACTTTGGGATCCACGTGCCCATCTAGTGGAGCTTCCCATTGTACCTGTTCTTCGCTTTTGAGTTCTTCCTCTAAGCCAAAATCTAAAAGATATGATATTATAGAGGGGTGAACACTAAGCTCTGTAGCAACATCCTCTCAAATACGAACAAGGTTTAGAAAAACATATAAAATAAGTCGGTCTCATTTCGCAAATGTCATATATTAATTTTTGAAAGAAAATAGGAACATTTCAATAGATCTCAAGTTTACACAATAGCAATAAATTAAGTGAAGTAATAACTCCAAGTTACAAATAACAAATCATTTCCAACCATAAACCATTTTTCACAAGTTCTTGTAGAATCTCATACTTCCACAAGCTATTGTAGAAAACCATTTCTGGTACAATAAACCATAAATCTACAACTTGTATTCGTATCTTAGGTATGATGCATGATTCGCATGAATAAACACATCGAGAATATCCTAGCTCACACACACACATCCAAATCCTCGTAAGGATATCCAACCTTTAGGAAGGGCATATACCAACACATGGCAGTGACGAATCCAACTCAGGAATAATATACTAACCCTTAGCCTCGATAACACGTAAGCGAATAGTGATTTGGTCATCGCAAGACACCAACTCCATTACGAGTGATAGAGAACTTTCAAACCCACACGGAGTAAGAAACTCATCTAACCCACTCTACAATATTCGCTNAATGGATATACTTATGGACATTAACGATAGAGGTCTATGTGTTACGCACATATAAACCTTAAAAGATTTGTTTGTAATATTTTAAATCTTAGGTGTCTAATTGATTAAGTGACAAACTTCAAGGGATTTAGCTATAATTTTATTTAAAAAAATAATAAAAATGGGAAGTTATAAATTAATATTGTGATTAAGGGGAAATATAAATCTTTCACAATTAGGACAACAAACTCCTCCCCTCCCCCCCCCTCCCTACCCTAATTAATAATGTATATAACTATTATATATTCATGTAATAGTTGAGAAAGCCCGCTCAAAATAAGAGAAATTAATTATCTTGGTTTCACTTTCTTATTAACTATTAATTTGAATACATTAAATTTTCAATCATTCAAATTTTTGGCACTTTGCACAAATCGTTAAATTTTGGACAAAAATAACTTACAAGTTAGTCCATAAAATACTGAATGTGCATCAAATTTTAATGATTTGTGAAAAAGTGAATTTAAACATTTGAGGTTATAACGTGTTTAAATGCTCTTTGAGTCAAAATTAAATTAGCACCATAGTCTAAGGATATAAAGTGCAGTCAGCCCCATAATTTTTATGAGTCAAAATTAAATTAGTACCAATATTTCCTTCGCATTTAGCCCATAATTGAATGGTGGAAGTTTCGTGGAACTTTCTCGAGATGGCTGCTTTTGCTTGAATGATAAATTGCACTTTGACGGCTTTAATTAAGACCATAACCTCACTTAGTCCTCTCAACTATTGGTTTTTTTTTTCAGTTTAGGTTTCTCTTCAATTACAAAATAATTCAAAACACTCTGATGCATTTTTTATGGTGAGAGTAAATCTTAAATTCAAAACCACTAGAAATAAAAAAGTAAATCTTAAATTCAAATATATATTTTATATTTTAAAAACATTACATCAGACCAAATTTATTGACGTTGGAGGATCCTCAAATTATTTTGTAATTGGAGAGGAGCCAAACCCAAAAATTTCAAGTTACTTTCTCAAAAATATGATCTAGATTCACACTACTCCCAAAATCAAATGTCCGTCATGTTTTGGATAGATTATGGGCACATGTTTAGTAAAATACATGTTTTTTTAAGATTGGAAAAACTTTAAACCAATAATTAGAGTTGGAGGTATATTGTAAGAAATAAAATAGTCGATAGAACAAAGTGAGATAGGGGCATAGCAAAGAGGGGTCAAAGTATAATTACCCATAATTGGATGATAGAAACTTCTTGGAAAATTTCGGGACAAGATCAAAGAAAGACATTAATTAAAAAAATTTAAATGTTTTACTCAGATTTGACATAATAGTGTGGACTTTCAAAAATTGAGTTATTTACCAATATACAACAAATTTCAAATAATATTATCGATCTACGACACTTTTGAACTTATTTATCAAATTACGACATTTGAGTTATTTACCTAAGGCTTTTTCGATGTTTTGAATTTATTTTTAATGTTATTTTAACATAAAAACATCTACTTTTATGAGTTCTATAAATATCCAAACTAAATTATACCCTTTCGAATCACAATACCGACTAAATATCTATCATAACATTTCTCGGTGCTATAGATTTAATAGCAATGTTCTTTTGACCAAAATTTTTTTAGAATAATACCCTTCTCAAGCTTACTACTTCACTCCAATTAAGCGCACCTAAGTACAGGTGGTTAGCAGTAGTAATAATTTGTGAGACCCAGGCCGATCCTCAGGGAATTGGTTTGGATATACGAAGGTAAAAAGAAAGAACATTAAAGAGGAAGTTGAGTTTATGTAATTGGAACAAATTTTAAAAGGATTTTGCATGCCCTCCAAAGGAGTTATATTTTCACGAAAGTTCCTAAGCTTAAAAGAAAGGTATCATGTTGTAACTTTAACCAAAGTCCAAATTTGTCTCCTTAAGGAAAGAATTTGGAATCCAAAGTGATAAAAACAAAATGAAAAAGCTATTTGAAGTTGAGAATTTTGAGAGTTAACTACTAATGAATTGAAATTCAATAACTAGAAAAACTTTTTGAGGACTTGTAAACTTGTGTGAGCTTAGGTACTGGTAGAACCGCCTTCCTACCGGTAAAACCTTGTCTTTCTATTTTTCTACCGGCAGAATAACTACCAGTAGTTCTTCTATTTTCCTCAATTGGCTTTGCAAGGCACCTGGCTTCATCTAATCCCGACCATACTCTTTGCCACTGTGTTCTTTGTCATCATATCCATGCTAAAACTCCATATTTATACCTATAATACCTGCAACACCAAAATCAAGGCTTAAGCTACAAAATGCCCTAAGTGAAACAAATTAGTTAGTTCGCAAGCCTAAATTAGATGTGAAACTGTGAAAAGGTATGAAATAATGCAATATTAAGTGTTCATTACACCCCCCTAACTTATGTGTTGCTAGTCCCTAGCAAACGTCAACAAGAGAACAAAGTTGGATTACCACTAATTCTCAAAACAACCATAGCAACAATGAAAAAATAGAACTATAAAAAATATATCTAAAAGAACACAAAGCATCAAGATCAAATGATGTATTCATTAAAACCAAACCATAGTCCGTCAACTACAATATGCACCTAAAAGGACTCGAAATTAAGCCTACATCCTAAATGTTCTTCTACTAGGCTTAAACAAAAAATAGATTACTACGACTCAATCCTAAACCCTAAGTGACATGATTGTTACATAGTCTCTGCCCACTGCCTCATTTCGATGGAAGGCGTCTCCATTCCAACAATTCTTTTGTAACGCCCCCAAAGCCACCTTGGACGGCATCACAATCTAAACTATTCACATCATGAGAGCAACTAAATAAATTCATCATTAAAGAACATTTCGTTTATCAAATATAGTATTTACAATATCATCCCAAAAGAATATGCCCAACCATGTCAATTACATCCAAAATAATCAAGTTTAACTTGCAGCGGAATAACAAAAGATTAGACTCTACATCGTCTCAAAAGGAATTTCTTAGTCTAGTACATAGGGGAGTACAACCCTAAACATCCACTTTGGGATCCACGTGCCCATCTAGTGGAGCTTCCCATTGTACCTGTTCTTCGCTTTTGAGTTCTTCCTCTAAGCCAAAATCTAAAAGATATGATATTATAGAGGGGTGAACACTAAGCTCTGTAGCAACATCCTCTCAAATACGAACAAGGTTTAGAAAAACATATAAAATAAGTCGGTCTCATTTCGCAAATGTCATATATTAATTTTTGAAAGAAAATAGGAACATTTCAATAGATCTCAAGTTTACACAATAGCAATAAATTAAGTGAAGTAATAACTCCAAGTTACAAATAACAAATCATTTCCAACCATAAACCATTTTTCACAAGTTCTTGTAGAATCTCATACTTCCACAAGCTATTGTAGAAAACCATTTCTGGTACAATAAACCATAAATCTACAACTTGTATTCGTATCTTAGGTATGATGCATGATTCGCATGAATAAACACATCGAGAATATCCTAGCTCACACACACACATCCAAATCCTCGTAAGGATATCCAACCTTTAGGAAGGGCATATACCAACACATGGCAGTGACGAATCCAACTCAGGAATAATATACTAACCCTTAGCCTCGATAACACGTAAGCGAATAGTGATTTGGTCATCGCAAGACACCAACTCCATTACGAGTGATAGAGAACTTTCAAACCCACACGGAGTAAGAAACTCATCTAACCCACTCTACAATATTCGCTCAACGGCCACCCATGGTCATCCAAACATCCACAAGAGATACAATATTCAATCAATTTCTCCTATCACAAATACATCAAAAATCCCCAAATTTCATAAGTAGTATTCTAATAGAACAAGTTAAAAAAATATGCAAGAGATCATCATAAATACCATTTTGTGGTTCGATATAAAACACTAAAGTTTTAAAATCGAGAACAANTAATATTTTAAATCTTAGGTGTCTAATTGATTAAGTGACAAACTTCAAGGGATTTAGCTATAATTTTATTTAAAAAAATAATAAAAATGGGAAGTTATAAATTAATATTGTGATTAAGGGGAAATATAAATCTTTCACAATTAGGACAACAAACTCCTCCCCTCCCCCCCCCTCCCTACCCTAATTAATAATGTATATAACTATTATATATTCATGTAATAGTTGAGAAAGCCCGCTCAAAATAAGAGAAATTAATTATCTTGGTTTCACTTTCTTATTAACTATTAATTTGAATACATTAAATTTTCAATCATTCAAATTTTTGGCACTTTGCACAAATCGTTAAATTTTGGACAAAAATAACTTACAAGTTAGTCCATAAAATACTGAATGTGCATCAAATTTTAATGATTTGTGAAAAAGTGAATTTAAACATTTGAGGTTATAACGTGTTTAAATGCTCTTTGAGTCAAAATTAAATTAGCACCATAGTCTAAGGATATAAAGTGCAGTCAGCCCCATAATTTTTATGAGTCAAAATTAAATTAGTACCAATATTTCCTTCGCATTTAGCCCATAATTGAATGGTGGAAGTTTCGTGGAACTTTCTCGAGATGGCTGCTTTTGCTTGAATGATAAATTGCACTTTGACGGCTTTAATTAAGACCATAACCTCACTTAGTCCTCTCAACTATTGGTTTTTTTTTTTCAGGTTAGGTTTCTCTTCAATTACAAAATAATTCAAAACACTCTGATGCATTTTTTATGGTGAGATCTATCTACGTCAATAAATCGTAAATCTTAAATTCAAAACCACTAGAAAAAAAAAAGTAAATCTTAAATTCAAATATATATTTTATATTTTAAAAACATTACATCAGACCAAATTTATTGACGTTGGAGGATCCTCAAATTATTTTGTAATTGGAGAGGAGCCAAACCCAAAAATTTCAAGTTACTTTCTCAAAAATATGATCTAGATTCACACTACTCCCAAAATCAAATGTCCGTCATGTTTTGGATAGATTATGGGCACATGTTTAGTAAAATACATGTTTTTTTAAGATTGGAAAAACTTTAAACCAATAATTAGAGTTGGAGGTATATTGTAAGAAATAAAATAGTCGATAGAACAAAGTGAGATAGGGGCATAGCAAAGAGGGGTCAAAGTATAATTACCCATAATTGGATGATAGAAACTTCTTGGAAAATTTCGGGACAAGATCAAAGAAAGACATTAATTAAAAAAATTTAAATGTTTTACTCAGATTTGACATAATAGTGTGGACTTTCAAAAATTGAGTTATTTACCAATATACAACAAATTTCAAATAATATTATCGATCTACGACACTTTTGAACTTATTTATCAAATTACGACATTTGAGTTATTTACCTAAGGCTTTTTCGATGTTTTGAATTTATTTTTAATGTTATTTTAACATAAAAACATCTACTTTTATGAGTTCTATAAATATCCAAACTAAATTATACCCTTTCGAATCACAATACCGACTAAATATCTATCATAACATTTCTCGGTGCTATAGATTTAATAGCAATGTTCTTTTGACCAAAATTTTTTTAGAATAATACCCTTCTCAAGCTTACTACTTCACTCCAATTAAGCGCACCTAAGTACAGGTGGTTAGCAGTAGTAATAATTTGTGAGACCCAGGCCGATCCTCAGGGAATTGGTTTGGATATACGAAGGTAAAAAGAAAGAACATTAAAGAGGAAGTTGAGTTTATGTAATTGGAACAAATTTTAAAAGGATTTTGCATGCCCTCCAAAGGAGTTATATTTTCACGAAAGTTCCTAAGCTTAAAAGAAAGGTATCGTGTTGTAACTTTAACCAAAGTCCAAATTTGTCTCCTTAAGGAAAGAATTTGGAATCCAAAGTGATAAAAACAAAATGAAAAAGCTATTTGAAGTTGAGAATTTTGAGAGTTAACTACTAATGAATTGAAATTCAATAACTAGAAAAACTTTTTGAGGACTTGTAAACTTGTGTGAGCTTAGGTACTAGTAGAACCGCCTTCCTACCGGTAAAACCTTGTCTTTCTATTTTTCTACCGGCAGAATAACTACCAGTAGTTCTTCTATTTTCCTCAATTGGCTTTGCAAGGCACCTGGCTTCATCTAATCCCGACCATACTCTTTGCCACTGTGTTCTTTGTCATCATATCCATGCTAAAACTCCATATTTATACCTATAATACCTGCAACACCAAAATCAAGGCTTAAGCTACAAAATGCCCTAAGTGAAACAAATTAGTTAGTTCGCAAGCCTAAATTAGATGTGAAACTGTGAAAAGGTATGAAATAATGCAATATTAAGTGTTCATTACACCCCCCTAACTTATGTGTTGCTAGTCCCTAGCAAACGTCAACAAGAGAACAAAGTTGGATTACCACTAATTCTCAAAACAACCATAGCAACAATGAAAAAATAGAACTATAAAAAATATATCTAAAAGAACACAAAGCATCAAGATCAAATGATGTATTCATTAAAACCAAACCATAGTCCGTCAACTACAATATGCACCTAAAAGGACTCGAAATTAAGCCTACATCCTAAATGTTCTTCTACTAGGCTTAAACAAAAAATAGATTACTACGACTCAATCCTAAACCCTAAGTGACATGATTGTTACATAGTCTCTGCCCACTGCCTCATTTCGATGGAAGGCGTCTCCATTCCAACAATTCTTTTGTAACGCCCCCAAAGCCACCTTGGACGGCATCACAATCTAAACTATTCACATCATGAGAGCAACTAAATAAATTCATCATTAAAGAACATTTCGTTTATCAAATATAGTATTTACAATATCATCCCAAAAGAATATGCCCAACCATGTCAATTACATCCAAAATAATCAAGTTTAACTTGCAGCGGAATAACAAAAGATTAGACTCTACATCGTCTCAAAAGGAATTTCTTAGTCTAGTACATAGGGGAGTACAACCCTAAACATCCACTTTGGGATCCACGTGCCCATCTAGTGGAGCTTCCCATTGTACCTGTTCTTCGCTTTTGAGTTCTTCCTCTAAGCCAAAATCTAAAAGATATGATATTATAGAGGGGTGAACACTAAGCTCTGTAGCAACATCCTCTCAAATACGAACAAGGTTTAGAAAAACATATAAAATAAGTCGGTCTCATTTCGCAAATGTCATATATTAATTTTTGAAAGAAAATAGGAACATTTCAATAGATCTCAAGTTTACACAATAGCAATAAATTAAGTGAAGTAATAACTCCAAGTTACAAATAACAAATCATTTCCAACCATAAACCATTTTTCACAAGTTCTTGTAGAATCTCATACTTCCACAAGCTATTGTAGAAAACCATTTCTGGTACAATAAACCATAAATCTACAACTTGTATTCGTATCTTAGGTATGATGCATGATTCGCATGAATAAACACATCGAGAATATCCTAGCTCACACACACACATCCAAATCCTCGTAAGGATATCCAACCTTTAGGAAGGGCATATACCAACACATGGCAGTGACGAATCCAACTCAGGAATAATATACTAACCCTTAGCCTCGATAACACGTAAGCGAATAGTGATTTGGTCATCGCAAGACACCAACTCCATTACGAGTGATAGAGAACTTTCAAACCCACACGGAGTAAGAAACTCATCTAACCCACTCTACAATATTCGCTCAACGGCCACCCATGGTCATCCAAACATCCACAAGAGATACAATATTCAATCAATTTCTCCTATCACAAATACATCAAAAATCCCCAAATTTCATAAGTAGTATTCTAATAGAACAAGTTAAAAAAATATGCAAGAGATCATCATAAATACCATTTTGTGGTTCGATATAAAACACTAAAGTTTTAAAATCGAGAACAATTGAACATTAAGAAGAAAATCTATTTTTCTCAAAATTAGGGTTTTCATGGCTATCAAACCATAAATACCTCCAAAACATGGTGATATTTGCAAGAAATTCAAGAAACAAGTATTTCATAGCATATTTCTAAGGTTTAGAAGCAAAACACACACACACACACACACACACATATATATATAAACCCTATTCTCAATGAACAAGAATGGAAGAAAATCCCTACCTTCTTCTTCCTTGGTTTGGTGTGAAGAACTTGAGATTTGATCTTTCCCCAACTTGAATCCACTCTAATCTTTTGTTTTTCTCCTCCTTTCTTCCTCTCTAGGACTTTCTAGGGTTAAAAATACTGAAATGGGGCTAATGGAGGCGTCATTATGTATTTATAGGGTGAAAAGTAGACCCCAGATCACGACTTAAAATTTTTGGAACTTACAGAACGTACCGGTACGGTAAATTCTCTGGACAGTATCGTACCAGTACAGTAACTTTCGGGCGTACCGGCATGCAGTACTGGTATGGTCTGTTCAGTTTTTGCCTGTTTCCCTTGTTTTTCTTTTCTAATCCATTCTAAACCCTTCCAAAACCAACCCAAACTTATACAACATGCATTTGGACATTAAACCTAGTGGGTATGATTTTGATTATAAAACATTTCATATATTTACTTGCTACTTATTAAAATAAAAGTGTGGGGGTTTACAATCCACCCTCTTAAAGAAAGTTTCATCCTCAAAACTTACCTCAAGTAGCGAACAAATAGGGGTACTTCTTTCGCATCTCTAGCTCCGATTCCCAAGTAGCTTCCTCCACTCCATGGTGTTGCCACAAGACTTTCACTAATTGAATGACTTTGTTGCGAAGTATCTTCTCCTTGGTGTCGAGAATCTTTACCGGTTGTTCTTCATATGTTGCTCTATCTTGCACTTCAATATCCTCCAAATCTAGGACATGCGTTGTATCCAATTGACACTTTCTCAACATCGACACATAGAACACATTATGTACCCCTGACAACTGAACTGGTAATCGAAGTTAATACGTGGCTTTGCCCACCGCTTTGATCACTTCGAACTGTCCAATGTACCTTGGAGCTAATTTTCCTTTCTTCCCAAATCTAAACACTCCCTTATTGGGTGACACCTTGAGGAATACATAGTCCCCCTCTTGGAATTCCAAGGGTCTTTGTCTTCTATCCGCATAGCTTTTATGTCTACTTTGAGCAGTGCGTAGTCTCTCTTGGATGAGTTTGATTTTCTCCGTAGTCTCTCAANTATTGGGTGACACCTTGAGGAATACATAGTCCCCCTCTTGGAATTCCAAGGGTCTTTGTCTTCTATCCACATAGCTTTTATGTCTACTTTGAGCAGTGCGTAGTCTCTCTTGGATGAGTTTGATTTTCTCCGTAGTCTCTCAAACAATCTCTGGCCCAAACAAGCTACTTTCTCCCACTTCCAACCAACAAGTCGGGGACCTACATGGTCTTCCATACAGTGCCTCATACGATGCCATGCCAATGCTGGATTGAAAACTGTTGTTGTATGTGAATTCTACCATTGACAAATGATCGCTCCAACTTCCCTTGAAGTCCAACACGTAAGCTCGTAATATATNACCAACAAGTCGGGGACCTACATGGTCTTCCATACAGTGCCTCATACGATGCCATGCCAATGCTGGATTGAAAGCTGTTGTTGTATGTGAATTCTACCATTGACAAATGATCGCTCCAACTTCCCTTGAAGTCCAACACGTAAGCTCGTAATATATCCTCCAAAATCTGTATTACCCTCTTGGATTGACCATCCGTTTGGGGATAAAAGGTGGTGCTAAAGTGTAACTCTGTTCCCATAGCTCGTTGTAGACTTTGCCAAAATTGTGCCACAAAACGGGAATCACGATCTGAAATAATAGAGAGCGAAACTCCATGTAATATAACAATCTCGCGAATATAGAGCTTGCTCAAGCTCTCCAAAGTGTTTGTGGTCTTCATACTCAAGAAATGAGCCGACTTGATAATTCTATCCACAATGACCCATACGGCATTATGACCACGTGAAGTCCGTGAAAAACCCGACACAAAATCCATGGTAATGTGATCCTATTTTCACTCTGGGATAAGCAAGGACTGTAATAATCCTCCGAATTTTTGATGCTCAATCTTCACCTGCTGACACACCATGCACTTCGAAATGTATTTGGCCACATCTTGTTTCATCCATTCCCACCAGCATGCTTGGTGGTGTTATGGATTGTGATTATATGTTTTATAATATAATTGACAATTGAAAAATTATGGGATCTTGGTAGACATTAGATATGTTCATAATGTGCTCATGATATGATGAACATGATACGATAATTATAATTGTACATTACATTTGCATATGCACAGGTAGCATCGCATTCATGGGAGATTGACATAAGTATGAGTGTGTGTGCATGCTTTTGATCAAACACCATCCTCAGTGGGTTGATAAGTGGGCTCAAAAAAGTTGGACTTAGGTTGGACTGAGTCGCATAGGTTGCATTGAAAATGTGTGTTGGGTGTAGCAAGAAGGGAATATTCTCCCTCGGGTGTACGACCTGATTACTTGGTTCACTTAGTTGTCTTGTGGTTAAATTCTAGACAAGTGTGCTGGTGTACTCAGAGCCTAGGGTGCGATGTCCTCAAATGTCGTGTGGACTGGTAGACCCTTAGGGTGATGTTCATAAATTACGCACCCAAAAAGACACAAGATTTTATAAAATAGTCATTGGATGTGTAACATCAATAGCAGGGGCTTGGAATGCCCAGATGCATATGCATGACATGTGTTATGGGAGCTGGTGGACGGCTCAGGTTGCATCGCATGTGTGAGTTTCATCTCATGACATGACATGACATTGTGGTATTCATTTATGAATTGTATATTATTGAATGGATGATTGATTGATGAATTGCATATGAACATTTTATATACATGTGGGTTGGAGAGTAGGCTCTTTAGAAAATATACTATTGAGCGTGGCTCACCCTTTATGGGAACATTTTTTATGTGTTGGTCAAGCATTAGTGGACGAACCTCACTTGGGTCCATGTTGGCTCTACTTGAGAAAATTCCATCCTACTTAGACAACAAGTACTTCAAGGCAGAATGGTCAGTAAAGACAACAATAGGCGAACCAATGATGTACGAACGAAATTTATCTAAAACAAACACTACAGCTAACAATTCTTTCTCGGTGGTAGTGTAATTCATTTGAGCCTCATTAAGTGTTTTGCTAGCATAGTGTATCACACACGGTCTATTTCCCTCCCGTTGACCAAGTACTGCACCGACCGCGTAATCACTCGCGTTGCACATGAGTTCGAAAGGTAGGTCCCAATTGGGTGGTCGCATGATCGGAGGTGTAACTATCATGCTCTTGATTTTTTTAAATGATACCTCACAGTCATCCGACCACTTAAAGGGGGCCTCCTTAGACAGGAGGTTGGTCAAGGGACGAGCCAATGCACTGAAATTTTTGATGAATCAACAATAAAATCCTGCATGGCCCAAAAATGACCGGATGCCTTTGATGGTTCTTGGCGTAGGGAGGTTGGAGATGGCCTCCACCTTGGATTTGTCAACTTCAATGCCCCTTGCCGAAACTATGTGACCAAGCACAATTCCCTATGTCACCATAAAGTGACACTTTTCCCAATTCAACACTAGATTCTTCTCCTCATATCTCGTTGGAATTTTCTCCAAGTTTTTCAAACATCCGTCGAACGAATCCCCAAACACTGAAAATTCATCCACGAAAACCTCCACTGTCTTTTCTACCATATCACTGAAAATCCCCATCATGCACTGTTGGAAAGTCCCCGGAGCATTGCATAATTCGAATGGCATGCGGCGGTAGGCAAAGGTGCCATAGGAGCAAGTGAATGTGGTCTTCTCTTGATCCTCCAATGCGATCTCTATTTGATTGTAGCCGGAGTACCCATCTAGAAAATAATAGAAGAGGTGCCCAGCTACTCTTTCCAAAGCTTGATCAAGAAATGGCATAGGAAAATGATCTTTCCTTGTGCATGCATTAAGCTTACAATAGTCGATGCAAACCCTCAATCCGGTGATCACTCTTGTCGATATTAGTTCATTCTCATCGTTTTCCACCACCGTGACCCCAGATTTCTTTGGTACTACTTGTGTGGGACTGACCCATTTGCTATTGGCAATAGGAAAGATGATGCCCACATCAAGTAGTTTCAATACCTCCTCCTTCACCACCTCCTTCATATTGGGATTCAATCTCCTTTGAGGTTGTTGGGAGGGTTTGGCATCCTCCTCAAGGTAAATGCAATGGGTGCAAATGATAGGGCTTATCCCTTTGATATCCGCAATGGTCCACCCAATTGCTCCCTTGTGCTTCCTTACTACCTCCAAGAGTCTTTCCTCTTGTTCTGCATTCAATGTCAAGCTAATGACTACCATAAAAGTTTATCCTTTGCCAAGAAAGGTGTACTTCAAATGGGATGGCAATTGTTTCAACTCTAAGTTTGGTTTTTGTTCATCCGACGGGAAAATTTTCTGTTTTTAGTGGGGTAACTCCTCGAATGTAGGGATCCAACTTGCCATCCCTTTCAACTCTTCTATCTCCTCTTTCTCATCCAACTCTTCAATCTCAACAATTTCTTCCTCCTTGAATTTTAACATCCTCTCCAACTCCAAATGCGCCTCAACCAAGGTGTTGATTCTATTGACTTCATTAACATCCTCATCATCACTTGGTTGCTTTGCCAAATTGAATACATTAAGCTCTATTGTCATGTGCCCAAATGTCAACTTCATTAGACCATTCCTGCAATTTATCACAACATTAGACGTAGCAAGGGANTAACTCCTCGAATGTAGGGATCCAACTTGCCATCCCTTTCAACTCTTCTATCTCCTCTTTCTCATCCAACTCTTCAATCTCAACAATTTCTTCCTCCTTGAATTTTAACATCCTCTCCAACTCCAAATGCGCCTCAACCAAGGTGTTGATTCTATTGACTTCATTAACATCCTCATCATCACTTGGTTGCTTTGCCAAATTGAATACATTAAGCTCCATTGTCATGTGCCCAAATGTCAACTTCATTAGACCATTCCTGCAATTTATCACAACATTAGACGTAGCAAGGAAGGGTCTTCCAAATATAACAGGGATTTGGAAACTAAGGTTAGCAACCGCGTGTGTATCTAGCACAATAAAATCAATGGGAAAATAAAACTTATCAATTTGAACTAAGACATCTTCCACTACTCCCCTTGGTGTGCAGATGCTATGATCCGCCAATTGAAGCGTAATTGAGGTGGGCTTCAACTCCTCAAGTTGAAGTTGTTGATACATTGAATAGGGAAGGAGATTGACACTTGCTCCTAAGTCAAGCAATGCTTGTTCCACCCGGTAATTCCCTATGGTGATGGCAATTGTTGGATAGCTGGGGTCCTTGAATTTTGGAGGAGTGTTGGTCCTCAGTATTGAGCTCACTTGTTCAGTTAAGAATGCTTTCTTTCGAACATTCAATCACCTATTCATCGTGCATAGATCCTTCAAGATTTTGGCACATGACGGTATTTGCTTGATGGTGTCGAGGAGTGGGATGTTAATCTTCACTTGCTTAAACATTTCCAAAATATCAGAATAGTTAGCCACCTTGAAAGGTAGCTTCAAACGATTCGGGAAAGGGGTAGGCATGGGAGGAACAAAATCACATTCATCACTTAATTTTTCTTTCTCAACAACCTCTCTTTCTCTTTCTTCACTCACCTCACCCTTATCAGCGTCACCCAAGATGTGCTTTTCTTTCGGCAATGTGGTTTTGGGTGAGACTATTGGCAATATGGTTTTGTCAATTTCTTTGCCATTACAAAGGGTGGTGATAGCGTTGAGTTGCTCACAGCTCTCTCTCGAATGCTCCGATGATTCAACAATGTGTTGACCCCTAGGGGTCTCTTGTGGTTGAGTGAAGAACTTCCCCTTTTCTTGCTGAGATGACCCTAAAGAGTTTGTCAACTTTGTGAGTTGGGCTCTTATATCATTGATGGTTGTGGCATTTTAGTTATTGATGGCGATTTGACTTTGAATGAAGGAATGGACCATGTCCTCCAAATTTCTTTTGCGAGGAGGTTGGTATGTGGATGGATTGGACGGTCCTTGAGAAGAATTTTGTGGTGGTGGATTTGACTGATACCCTTGTGGATTTGTCCTTGGGTATTGAGAGCTAGATGCTTGCCTTTGACCATGGTATTGGTTTTGCTTAAAGGCATAGGAGGCATGGGAGGTGAATATGTACTAGAACTATGAGGGATTGGGTTCTCATTTCTCCAACTGAAATTGGGATGGTTGCTCCACCTCGGATTGTAAGTGTTGGAATGTGGAGAAAAGGATTGCCTAGGTTGATTGAAGGCATGAACTTGTTCATGGTATGCTTTTTGAAGCGCCGAAATGCTCAGGCAATCCGATATGGAATGCTCGACACTCTCATAAATAGTACAAGACTCCTCGGTCCTTGACACATGAGACACCTCTTGTCTCCTATTGATTTCAAGACCTTCAACTTTCCCTGGCTTCACTATGAAAAGATGGGCTTAGATTGGAAGGAGGATGCATGATGGTGTTGTGCTTCGTGTTGGTTGTAGGAAGTCCCTCATTGACCTAACTGGGGGATCCATTTGGAAATTATTCTCCTCATGCATGGGAGGGGGAAAATTCATCATCGGATTGGGTCTTTGGGGTTCTTGTGGTCCCCCAACCCTTTGGACATTGGGATTTGCACCCTTTTGGACATTGGGATTTGCATCCCTTTGGACATTCGAATTTGTATCTAAATTATCAAAATTGTCACCCACATCCTCGAGTGGGTCTTGGTCACGATTCATGTTGGGATCAAGGGTTTGCCTAACTAACCGATTATGGTTGTCCCTCTCCCACATGCAACAACATATCAACAATGGAAATTATACACAAACAAGAGTATGTACACGGAACAACATACCTCAGCCCGTGATGAAGATCACGGGACTTACCTCTGTCGTCCGAAAATCACCCTCTTGATTTGACACTTGCCTTCCCTGGCAACGGCGCCAAAAATGCTTGAAAAAATTCCTTGCTAGTCTTTAACCCCTAAATACTACCCCTAAAATGTGTATGTCTTATAGGAATGGGGAAGTATCACTCTCCCTTGGGATAGTGTCAAAAGAAAGGGCAAAGAGCAAGGAAAATGAGATGTGTATACACAAAAAGTGTGTGTGTGTGTACAAAAGTGCTCCCCAAGCACAAGGAGACTTTTGCGGGTCGTGTTTTACTTGGTGGTATTCCAAGTTCATTTCCACGGGGAAGAAAGTAAACCAAAGGGAAGGTAATTTTGGGAAACAAGAAAGTATAAAATCTTCGATTATTGAAAGTTGTTTGGTGGAGTTTGTTTTGACGCTAATGAAATGATAAATAAATGTTGGCAAATCCAAGAGGTCACTCAAATAGGAATACCATCTCAACTTGAAACCCTCCTCCAATAGAGTATGAATGAACGATTGATTCGTGGGAAGTTAGGGATAATATTGGTGAGTATCAAAGCATAAACCGTGACTAGGCCTACAAAATATCAAAGACTCACCAATCTATCCACCCTCAACCCAGTCAAACCGGACCATTGAACTCTGAAAGAAGGGAGGAAAATGAGTTGAAATGGTATTCCCAAGAGGAGGTTTTCCTTGGTTTTTCCAACTAAAGGATTTAGCTACTCATGCTTAAAATGAACTTGACAATGTGATGAATGTGCATTGCAAAGGTAAGGAGTTCTAGAATCACTAGATGCTAGCAAACATAAGCCAAAAATACAAGGAATGAACACCTATTTGAAAGCTAAGAAAAAAGAAGATCTTGATGCATTAATGGTAAAAGCTTAAAGAGAACATTAACTTACATTTAAATTGAAGGAAAATAACATTCATGACATTAAATGGAGTTCTACAGATTCATACTAGAGTTTACAAGACAATGTATTGAAAGAAATGCCCCTCACTAGACACTATTTATCTTCTTCTCCCAGACTCTCTCTCTCTCTCTCTCTATATCTCTATGTATCCTGGAAGGCTGAACAATCCCCCCTTTTTCTATCAAAAACGTGCAAGGAGATGATGCCCAAGACTCTAGAAGTGACCTCCATCCATAGGGGTGCAGGAGGAATGGGCTGGATAGGGTGGTTGCAGGTTCTGTCTACATACACACCTTCATTCTTCTTCTCTCACCTTATTTATCATCCATGCTTCCAAGAAGTGTGAAAGAGCTAAAAAGTGTTGTAGGCGTGTCAGAGAAGTGTGGGAGACTTGATGGTGGGACCCTCAAAGCAGTAGAGACAGGTCTGTAGAATCTGGGTTGTTTCAGTAATGACTATCGGTAGATCATGGAATAACTACCGGTAGTCATGACCCCAGTAGCCAACGAATACTAGTAGTTGTGAGGTAGCTTTAGGTCCAGTAGCCAACACCTCTCGGCAGTGCCTACCGGTAGGTGTTTCCTTGTGCTGCAAAATCCCTGATTCCTTCACCCTTTGAGAAATCCTTAATACTACCGGTAGTTTTTTCCTGGTTTTACTCAATTCTTGTTTCCTCCTTCCTTTAATCCATCATCAAGGCTCGTTCTCACCTCCATTCATCAAAAACACCATGGGAGGGTTTACCTAGCACTAAATAACCCCCTTTTATCTACAATCAAATCAAAACTCCTTTAAAACTCAAACCATGCAATTGCACTCATTTCAACCACAAAACATACATAATAGGGATGTAAAAGCACATAATATATGCAATATTTTGTGCTAATTAGGCTCTCGAATTGCATTTTGTAATAGATTATGTAATTCATTTTGAACTTGTAAATTGCTATAAGGGGACATGTAATGAACTCTTGGGATAATGTTTTTCATGTAAATGAATGAATAGATGATTATGGTATGAGTCTAGATGGCTAAGAGTTGAAAATGAAAAGATTTGGGAAAAATATGGGCTCAAGTACTAGTACCTAAGTGATGAAGTAGTGATACCATGTTGTCGGATGACCTAGGTACCAGTACCTAAACCTATAGGCACCAGTACCTAGATTCCAATGGGCTCAGGTACCTAGGCATCAGGTACTAGTACTCCAATGGATAGTGGGCTCAGGTACCAGTACCTAGAAAATAGTGAGCTTAGGTACCGATACCAGTGTATATAGTTATCGGTACCTAGAAAACAAAAGGCCTAGGTATAAATACCATGTATTAGAGCTACTAGTACCTCTCCTCAGAATTTAAAATTTTAAAATATAACACTAAAGGGATTTCACTTCATGAACAATTCTTTTGGATGACGTAAATGGAGAATAATAAATGCTAATTTATGGGGATTGGACCTTAGAATGGTCATATGAATATTGTATGCACAGGTTATAAATTGGGTAGGGTTCCCATACAAAGGAGACTTTGGCCAAAGTTTATTTTGGTTATGATCCCGGTGAATGGGGTGTAATGAAGTGGTATCGGGTTATGCGTTACTTACCAATATACTTTTGTGGGTTGATGGGTGATCATCTATTAGAGAAAGGGCCCCCAAATTTTGGGGTGTCACGAGCTTCCTTTATGAGAGTTTGATAACCTTCCCTTTTACCATTGACTTTATTTTACCTGATTTTTTCACATGAAGATTGGCATAGAAGTGACGCACAAGAGCTGGTTAGTATGGTTCATCCAAGACTATCACGAGTATCCAACCCATTTCTCCTAATATAGTATTTATGTTTAAATGACCAAGTTGGTGAGGGACAATGGGTTCAATTTCAGTAAAAACTCTAGACCTTGGCCATCTTTGTGTATGCTCTTCATTGAGGAAAGAAATATCCAGGTTTCTCTTCATTCTTTGTTCTTCCATTCCACCAGGTTTCTCTTGTATTTGGTGGAGAAATTGAAGATTTTGGAAAAAAGATGAATAATGCTAGGGTTAGGGTTTTTGAGATAGAAAGATTTGAGGGATAGAAATGGAAGAGAATGGGTTTGAGTGATGAAAAATGGGTAGGGGAGAGTTTAAATAGGAATGAGCCAGTAGATGGGGAGTTTATGAGGAGTTATAAGTGAAGTAATATGTTTTAAGATGAAAAGTCATGGCTTTTTATTTTCAACAAAAACAAATTAGTATATTGGTTGAATTGTCTGATATGTTGGTTTGTGAATTCTTTTTCTCAGCCTTCTATATTCACTTCTTTGGCTTCTAAAGGTTCTCCTACCATGGATATATGATGCCTAATTCCCTTCTAAGGGTACTAAATCTATCCCAACTCAAAGGTTTGGTAAATATATCCACTAATTGATCTTTGATTCTTACAAATTCAAGCTCAATAGCACCATTCGCACATGAGTTCTAATGAAATGATGCCTAATTTCAATATGTTTAGTTATTGAGTGTTGGATAGGGTTCTTGGTAAGATTTATTGCACTAGTGTTATCACATCTAATTGGAATGTGATCAATATCTAAGTTGAAATCTTTCGATGTTTGTTTCATCCATAAGATTTGTGCACAACTACATCCAGCTGCAATGTACTCGGTCTCAGCTGTTGACAAGACGAAAGCGTTTTTTCTAAACCAAGAAACAAGTGAGTGTCCAAGAAATTGGTGAGTCCCACTAGTGCTTTTCATATCAACTTTGCGTTTGGCAAGTTTGCATCAGAGTAGCTAATGAGTTTAAAAGATGAACTCTTTGGGTAACATAAACCTAAGTTTGTGGTACCACCAAGAAATCTAAATATCCTCTTTATGGCATTCAAATTTGATTCCTTAGGATTTGCTTGAAACCTAGCACATAAGCAAACACTAAACATAATATCAAGTCTACTACCAGTTAAGTAGATCAAACTACCAATCATGCCTCTATAAAGCTTGATTTCTACATCTTTTCCGTTTTAATCTGTATCAAGCTTTAGGGAAGTGCTCATGGGGGTGCCATAGGACTTAGAGTTTTCTAGAACAATTTTCTTTAATAAGTCCTTAGCGTATTCATATTGGCTTATGAAGATCCCTTATTTTCCTTGTTTAATTTGTAAACCAAAAAAGAAGTTTAACTCACCATTAAAATCATTTCAAATTCACTACTCATACATTTAGCAAAATCTTCACATAATTTACTATTTGTAGCACCAAATATAATATTATCCACATATATTTGCACAACTAGTATATCTTCATGTATATGTTTGATAAAAAGAGTAGTATCAACTTTTCTCAAAGAAAATCATTTCTAATAGAAACTTACTAAGTCTTTTATACCAAGCCCTAGGTTCTTGTTCTAACCCATATAGTGCCTTAGTGAGTTTATATACATAATTTGGGTTATGAACATCCTTATAACCGGGTGGTTGCTCTACATATACTTCTTTCATGATGAGACCATTCAAGAAAGCACCTTTGACATCCATTTGATGTAGCTTAAAATCTTTGTTACAAGCATAAGCAATTAGCATTCTAATGGCTTCTAGTCTAGCTACAGGTGCAAAATTCTCATCATAATTTATCACTTCTTGTTGATTTTTACCTTGTGCAACTAATCTATCATTGTTTCTAGTTATACTTCCCTCTTAATCTTGTTTGTTTCTAAACACTCATTTTGTTCCTATTATGGATGTGTTTCTAGGTCTAGGAACTAATTCCCACACTTCTATTCACTTGAATTGAGTTAGCTTTTCTTGTATAGTCATAATCCATGATTCATCATTTAGTGCTTCACTTATGTTTTTGGGCTCTATGTGAGGCACGAAGGCTTGTTCTAAAGGGTGATCTATGAATTTTCTATGATCTTTTGGAAGTGCTTGATCCCAAAAGGTACACCTAAGTGCAAGCGGTCAAGAAGTAGTAATACTCGGTAAGACCGAGGTTGCTACACAAGGAACTTGAAATTTAGAATTAGGAAGGTAAAAATAAAGAACTTAAATCAAAAGTATTGTTTGTTGGGAATCATTATCTATTTGAAAAGGAATTTAATAAATAAAAAGAGTACTTCCTCGCATCAGGATTAGGGAATAATCCTATGTATGAATATCATGTTTATGCAGTCATTCATTATCTCAGTTGATGTCCAATGCCAATGTAATTAACTGGAGGATTTTACTTTGAAGAATAAAAGTTGATTGAATTGAAAGTAATCAACAAAGAACTAGGTTTGTAGACTCGCAGGGAATTATAAAATTACTACTGTCAATGAATCAACCTAGTGAATAATTTCATAAGTATACAAAGTACAACCCTTTTCTAAAATTCATTCATTCAATCTATATGTTGAAAAGATATCATCTTAGAAGAACAATCATATAATAATTGCATTAACAAAATATTCAATAATAGTCATACAATTATACCCTAGCTAGGAAGTAAAAAGAGACTACTCACAAGTCATGAGTAAAATCTCAGAGAAGAAGAGAAGAAGAGAAGAAAAATAAACATTAGGGTTCCAGCCAAAAAGTCCTTTTTAAAACGAAATACCCCCAAGAGATTCCTCTATATCAGACTCTTGAATGGTGCCTTAATAACCATGTGTGCTCAGAAGGAAGAACTGTGTCTGGAAGCAAGCCCTTAAATCCTGGCCTTTGACTTTGGTCAACATAGCTAAGACTGGATGATCACACTGCTTGAACTCGTCTTCCCTAATCTCCAAACACGAACCTGGACTATGTGTGTATGGCTTATAGAAGTAGGTGAGTGTCACTCTCCCTGAGTTTCATGTAAGAAATGAGAAAAATTGTGTGTGTGAACAAAAACGTGTGGGTGTGCAAAAGTGCTTCCCCAGCATAGAGAGGTTTGCAATGTTGTGTTTTACTTGGAATGAGTTTTCCAAGGTCGTCTCCTCAGGGAAGGAAATGTTAATTTTTTAGGAAGGTGATTTGTGAAAGAAATGAAAATTGAAAAATCTTGTGAATTGTGTTTTGGTGAGTTGTGCTTTGGTAAAAATGCAAGGAAAGCAAGATTGGCTAATCCATAGGGGTCATTCCAATGGGAATCCCAAATTGACTCAAGCCATTCAACAAATGATGTCCGGTGTTTGATTGATTCGTAGGAAGTGAGGAACTAGTGTGGATGTGTTGGGCTAAAGCATATCCCATGACAACTTTACGGTGTATCAAAATCCCACAACCAAGTCCGCACTCAACCTAGTCAAACTAAACACTTTACACTATGAGGAAGAATGAAAGAGATTCAACCCAAGAGGAAATTTCCCTTGGATTAGCCAACTTTAGCTATTCATAGCAAAAGAAAAAACTAATATAAAGTAAAGAGACATGGGATTGAAATGAAGCATGAGACTTGTATTAATGCAAGAAAAGGTTTAGATTACAAGAGAAATAGCATTCATAACCAAAATACGAAGATAGAGGACAAAATACTCAAATGTAGAAATGTAAATTCTAGAACACTTAACTAAAATTGATTACAACTTAAATAAAAGAGTATAAAATGAAAGAGGGAAGGATTACAAATAATCTAAAGCTCACTACAATGAAAATGGTGAAGAAAGTGTGAAAACACAACTTTCTCTCTCTAAAACTTCATCTTCTTCCTTGAGCCTCTCTCTCTAAAAGCTTGTGTAAATCTGAAAATGGTGTAAGACTTGGTCAAAATTCATCCATCCTCCTTCCTTAGCCTATGAGAACTGAGTTGCCATGACTGGGAAGAGATTGGACACTTCCACAAGCAATGACAGGCCAAGCATGCTCCCCCCATGCTTCACCAACCCCCTCTCTTCTTTCTCTTACCTATCCCATGCTTTTCTTTTCCAAATTGATTTTAGGGTGTAAGAGACCATCATGGTGTGCCAAAGATGTCAAGGTATGGTTTCGATGACAAGAGGTGGGCCTTTAGAGTAGGTGGAGTCGTGTGGGCAGACATCTAACATTTTTGGGCAAAACCTATCCGTAGAACGTCAAGAAAACCTACCGGTAGGTTTTTTCTAGTAAGCATTTTCTACTGGTAGGTTTTTGGCAGGGCTGAGGTAGAAGAATTCTAGTGACTTTTGCTACCGGTAGGTTTTGGAACTTCTACTGGTAGGTTTTGACTAGCTTCTACCGGTAGGTTTTGGTTGATTTTTACCGGTTGGTTTTCTCTGATTTTGGAATTTTCTTGGTTTCTTGATTTCCTAAGCCATCCGTTAAGCCTTCCCTTCTTCTCCATTGCCTTTGAGCACTAGGTGCAAGGCTTTATACACGCCCTTACCTACTTTTGACCTACAATCACACGAATCTCCATAAAATGTGAGTTTAGAAGCATTTCCCCCAATTTCCACCACAAAACAAGCAATAATGGTGCAAAAAAGATACATGATATGCAATATTCTACACTCATCACACTCCCCAAATTGAGTGTTGCTAGTCCCTTGCCAACTTTATTTTCAAACCAAAATACATAAAAGAAAAACAACAATTCCATTCATGTTAGCCAATTCACCAATCAACAAAATACTCAAATTATAATGCAATTATGTAAATGAAACTTGGAGCAAAATGAAACAAATAAACTGCGGTTCTTTCATTCATAGCTTCAAGAGGTTTCGTACAAAGATTTTGAAACAAAAAATGGCCTATGATCCTAAAGACTCTTCTACTAGGCCGATTACCACTAAACCCTATGTGCTACCTACCAAAAGCAACAAAATAAGAGTGATCCCTCTACTTTTCTGAGTCATCACCCGACTCCTCATAATCTCCCTTCTCGTCGTTACCCTTCTCATCACCGATCTCGTCTTCATCGAACTCATCCACCTCTACAACAGAAGAACCCATGGGGCAGAGGTGGATGGCCTGGAAGTGGAAGGTGGAGGCACATCCGGGATAGGCTCTCTTGGAAAACTCTGCTCGAACATCCTAGTCATCATCAATGAGAGCTACTACATAGTCCCACTAAAATCATCCAGCCTCCCCTATATCGTGTCTAGGCGCTGAGGGACCATGCGAGGCAAGGCAGTAGTGGATGGCCCGGCTATGGAAGGTCCTAATGTAGATGACTGGGCTCTAGGTGGCCTCGCACTTTCTTCTCTTTGGGCCTGCCCTCCGCTCATCGTCGACCTCTTCCTACTACTCGACTTGCCAATGGCTCCAAACTTCGGAGGGAGATTCACATCCATAGGGCTTCCATTGACTTTGTTGTGGTGGCATATCTTTGTGACAAGGTGGGCAAGTGGGAGATTCGCATTCGGCTTACTGGCCTGGACATACTCCTTCAACACCTCCCAGATCATGAGAGCTATATCCATCCTCTTCCCCGTTATGAAGGCATGGAGGAGGGATAACTTCTCTTCCCCTAGGGTCTTCTCCGCACCCCGAGGTAGCAAGTTGTAGAGAAAAACCTTGTTCATCACCCCATATGAATGCTTGAGTGCCTCGACTTGGATTTTTCCTTTGAATTGTGTCGGGTCCTTAGAAATCAAGTGCACGTACTCCGAAAGTGATTCCTCCATTGGATATTGTTGGGGTACACTAGGACATTGGGAGGAGGTCTATCATAGTGAAAAAGGTCCACAATCAACCCCGGGGTAATCTCTATTCCCTTCCCCCTCACATTTGTCTTAAGCAAAAACACATCCTCATCCACCACCTTCAATTGTTGATAGAACTCCCTACACATAGGAAGGACATAACCCTCCACGGGCTCAAATCAAATGTCAATGCCATGGCCCTTTATCACTTGGACCATTTTGTCGTTTGGCCCAAGGGTGGGTTTATCCACATGCCGCTCCCACGTCACATTCTTCTCCTCTATGCTCTTCGTGCGAGCATCATTCTTTTGTTTTTTTCATCTTTCCCCACTCCCACTCCCACCACTAGTGCCTGCCATCGTCCTCTTGTGGGACCCTGTTCCCGCGGGTGGTGGGGAACTCGACCCTGTTTGCTTGGTACATGCCATGAGAATAAAAAATTCCCCTAGGGCCACAAAGGGCAACAACCAACTCCAAAACTCATCAAAAAGATCAAATGGAATGCGAGAATACTTACCCAATCGAACCATTATGTTAAATTCCAAGCCCTGGATGAAAATCTAGGTTTTTGATGGATTTGAGGGATTTTATGGATGAAAGGAGGGTTTTTTGTGGGAGAAATTTAAAAAAATGTGAAATAATCACAGTGAAATTCAACTTTAGGAAGGTTAATTGGGAGATTTGATGAGTATGTAAAGGTTCTNCGGCAATGTGGTTTTGGGTGAGACTATTGGCAATATGGTTTTGTCAATTTCTTTGCCATTACAAAGGGTGGTGATAGCCTTGAGTTGCTCACAGCTCTCTCTCGAATGCTCCGATGATTCAACAATGTGTTGACCCCTAGGGGTCTCTTGTGGTTGAGTGAAGAACTTCCCCTTTTCTTGCTGAGATGACCCTAAAGAGTTTGTCAACTTTGTGAGTTGGGCTCTTATATCATTGATGGTTGTGGCATTTTAGTTATTGATGGCGATTTGACTTTGAATGAAGGAATGGACCATGTCCTCCAAATTTCTTTTGCGAGGAGGTTGGTATGTGGATGGATTGGACGGTCCTTGAGAAGAATTTTGTGGTGGTGGATTTGACTGATACCCTTGTGGATTTGTCCTTGGGTATTGAGAGCTAGATGCTTGCCTTTGACCATGGTATTGGTTTTGCTTAAAGGCATAGGAGGCATGGGAGGTGAATATGTACTAGAACTATGAGGGATTGGGTTCTCATTTCTCCAACTGAAATTGGGATGGTTGCTCCACCTCGGATTGTAAGTGTTGGAATGTGGAGAAAAGGATTGCCTAGGTTGATTGAAGGCATGAACTTGTTCATGGTATGCTTTTTGAAGCGCCGAAATGCTCAGGCAATCCGATATGGAATGCTCGACACTCTCATAAATAGTACAAGACTCCTCGGTCCTTGACACATGAGACACCTCTTGTCTCCTATTGATTTCAAGACCTTCAACTTTCCCTGGCTTCACTATGAAAAGATGGGCTTAGATTGGAAGGAGGATGCATGATGGTGTTGTGCTTCGTGTTGGTTGTAGGAAGTCCCTCATTGACCTAACTGGGGGATCCATTTGGAAATTATTCTCCTCATGCATGGGAGGGGGAAAATTCATCATCGGATTGGGTCTTTGGGGTTCTTGTGGTCCCCCAACCCTTTGGACATTGGGATTTGCACCCTTTTGGACATTGGGATTTGCATCCCTTTGGACATTCGAATTTGTATCTAAATTATCAAAATTGTCACCCACATCCTCGAGTGGGTCTTGGTCACGATTCATGTTGGGGTCAAGGGTTTGCCTAACTAACCGATTATGGTTGTCCCTCTCCCACATGCAACAACATATCAACAATGGAAATTATACACAAACAAGAGTATGTACACGGAACAACATACCTCAGCCCGTGATGAAGATCACGGGACTTACCTCTGTCGTCCGAAAATCACCCTCTTGATTTGACACTTGCCTTCCCTGGCAACGGCGCCAAAAATGCTTGAAAAAATTCCTTGCTAGTCTTTAACCCCTAAATACTACCCCTAAAATGTGTATGTCTTATAGGAATGGGGAAGTATCACTCTCCCTTGGGATAGTGTCAAAAGAAAGGGCAAGGAGCAAGGAAAATGAGATGTGTATACACAAAAAGTGTGTGTGTGTGTACAAAAGTGCTCCCCAAGCACAAGGAGACTTTTGCGGGTCGTGTTTTACTTGGTGGTATTCCAAGTTCATTTCCACGGGGAAGAAAGTAAACCAAAGGGAAGGTAATTTTGGGAAACAAGAAAGTATAAAATCTTCGATTATTGAAAGTTGTTTGGTGGAGTTTGTTTTGACGCTAATGAAATGATAAATAAATGTTGGCAAATCCAAGAGGTCACTCAAATAGGAATACCATCTCAACTTGAAACCCTCCTCCAATAGAGTATGAATGAACGATTGATTCGTGGGAAGTTAGGGATAATATTGGTGAGTATCAAAGCATAAACCGTGACTAGGCCTACAAANCAAACAAGAGTATGTACACGGAACAACATACCTCAGCCCGTGATGAAGATCACGGGACTTACCTCTGTCGTCCGAAAATCACCCTCTTGATTTGACACTTGCCTTCCCTGGCAACGGCNGTATGTACACGGAACAACATACCTCAGCCCGTGATGAAGATCACGGGACTTACCTCCGTCGTCCGAAAATCACCCTCTTGATTTGACACTTGCCTTCCCTGGCAACGGCGCCAAAAATGCTTGAAAAAATTCCTTGCTAGTCTTTAACCCCTAAATACTACCCCTAAAATGTGTATGTCTTATAGGAATGGGGAAGTATCACTCTCCCTTGGGATAGTGTCAAAAGAAAGGGCAAAGAGCAAGGAAAATGAGATGTGTATACACAAAAAGTGTGTGTGTGTGTACAAAAGTGCTCCCCAAGCACAAGGAGACTTTTGCGGGTCGTGTTTTACTTGGTGGTATTCCAAGTTCATTTCCACGGGGAAGAAAGTAAACCAAAGGGAAGGTAATTTTGGGAAACAAGAAAGTATAAAATCTTCGATTATTGAAAGTTGTTTGGTGGAGTTTGTTTTGACGCTAATGAAATGATAAATAAATGTTGGCAAATCCAAGAGGTCACTCAAATAGGAATACCATCTCAACTTGAAACCCTCCTCCAATAGAGTATGAATGAACGATTGATTCGTGGGAAGTTAGGGATAATATTGGTGAGTATCAAAGCATAAACCGTGACTAGGCCTACAAAATATCAAAGACTCACCAATCTATCCACCCTCAACCCAGTCAAACCGGACCATTGAACTCTGAAAGAAGGGAGGAAAATGAGTTGAAATGGTATTCCCAAGAGGAGGTTTTCCTTGGTTTTTCCAACTAAAGGATTTAGCTACTCATGCTTAAAATGAACTTGACAATGTGATGAATGTGCATTGCAAAGGTAAGGAGTTCTAGAATCACTAGATGCTAGCAAACATAAGCCAAAAATACAAGGAATGAACACCCATTTGAAAGCTAAGAAAAAAGAAGATCTTGATGCATTAATGGTAAAAGCTTAAAGAGAACATTAACTTACATTTAAATTGAAGGAAAATAACATTCATGACATTAAATGGAGTTCTACAGATTCATACTAGAGTTTACAAGACAATGTATTGAAAGAAATGCCCCTCACTAGACACTATTTATCTTCTTCTCCCAGACTCTCTCTCTCTCTCTCTCTATATCTCTATGTATCCTGGAAGGCTGAACAATCCCCCCTTTTTCTATCAAAAACGTGCAAGGAGATGATGCCCAAGACTCTAGAAGTGACCTCCATCCATAGGGGTGCAGGAGGAATGGGCTGGATAGGGTGGTTGCAGGTTCTGTCTACATACACACCTTCATTCTTCTTCTCTCACCTTATTTATCATCCATGCTTCCAAGAAGTGTGAAAGAGCTAAAAAGTGTTGTAGGCGTGTCAGAGAAGTGTGGGAGACTTGATGGTGGGACCCTCAAAGCAGTAGAGACAGGTCTGTAGAATCTGGGTTGTTTCAGTAATGACTATCGGTAGATCATGGAATAACTACCGGTAGTCATGACCCCAGTAGCCAACGAATACTAGTAGTTGTGAGGTAGCTTTAGGTCCAGTAGCCAACACCTCTCGGCAGTGCCTACCGGTAGGTGTTTCCTTGTGCTGCAAAATCCCTGATTCCTTCACCCTTTGAGAAATCCTTAATACTACCGGTAGTTTTTTCCTGGTTTTACTCAATTCTTGTTTCCTCCTTCCTTTAATCCATCATCAAGGCTCGTTCTCACCTCCATTCATCAAAAACACCATGGGAGGGTTTACCTAGCACTAAATGACCCCCTTTTATCTGCAATCAAATCAAAACTCCTTTAAAACTCAAACCATGCAATTGCACTCATTTCAACCACAAAACAGANTCGTTCTCACCTCCATTCATCAAAAACACCATGGGAGGGTTTACCTAGCACTAAATAACCCCCTTTTATCTACAATCAAATCAAAACTCCTTTAAAACTCAAACCATGCAATTGCACTCATTTCAACCACAAAACATACATAATAGGGATGTAAAAGCACATAATATATGCAATATTTTGTGCTAATTAGGCTCTCGAATTGCATTTTGTAATAGATTATGTAATTCATTTTGAACTTGTAAATTGCTATAAGGGGACATGTAATGAACTCTTGGGATAATGTTTTTCATGTAAATGAATGAATAGATGATTATGGTATGAGTCTAGATGGCTAAGAGTTGAAAATGAAAAGATTTGGGAAAAATATGGGCTCAAGTACTAGTACCTAAGTGATGAAGTAGTGATACCATGTTGTCGGATGACCCAGGTACCAGTACCTAAACCTATAGGCACCAGTACCTAGATTCCAATGGGCTCAGGTACCTAGGCATCAGGTACTAGTACTCCAATGGATAGTGGGCTCAGGTACCAGTACCTAGAAAATAGTGAGCTTAGGTACCGATACCAGTGTATATAGTTATCGGTACCTAGAAAACAAAAGGCCTAGGTATAAATACCATGTATTAGAGCTACTAGTACCTCTCCTCAGAATTTAAAATTTTAAAATATAACACTAAAGGGATTTCACTTCATGAACAATTCTTTTGGATGACGTAAATGGAGAATAATAAATGCTAATTTATGGGGATTGGACCTTAGAATGGTCATATGAATATTGTATGCACAGGTTATAAATTGGGTAGGGTTCCCATACAAAGGAGACTTTGCCCAAAGTTTATTTTGGTTATGATCCTGGTGAATGGGGTGTAATGAAGTGGTATCGGGTTATGCGTTACTTACCAATATACTTTTGTGGGTTGATGGGTGATCATCTATTAGAGAAAGGGCCCCCAAATTTTGGGGTGTCACGAGCTTCCTTTATGAGAGTTTGATAACCTTCCCTTTTACCATTGACTTTATTTTACCTGATTTTTTCACATGAAGATTGGCATAGAAGTGACGCACAAGAGCTGGTTAGTATGGTTCATCCAAGACTATCACGAGTATCCAACCCATTTCTCCTAATATAGTATTTATGTTTAAATGACCAAGTTGGTGAGGGACAATGGGTTCAATTTCAGTAAAAACTCTAGACCTTGGCCATCTTTGTGTATGCTCTTCATTGAGGAAAGAAATATCCAGGTTTCTCTTCATTCTTTGTTCTTCCATTCCACCAGGTTTCTCTTGTATTTGGTGGAGAAATTGAAGATTTTGGAAAAAAGATGAATAATGCTAGGGTTAGGGTTTTTGAGATAGAAAGATTTGAGGGATAGAAATGGAAGAGAATGGGTTTGAGTGATGAAAAATGGGTAGGGGAGAGTTTAAATAGGAATGAGCCAGTAGATGGGGAGTTTATGAGGAGTTATAAGTGAAGTAATATGTTTTAAGATGAAAAGTCATGGCTTTTTATTTTCAACAAAAACAAATTAGTATATTGGTTGAATTGTCTGATATGTTGGTTTGTGAATTCTTTTTCTCAGCCTTCTATATTCACTTCTTTGGCTTCTAAAGGTTCTCCTACCATGGATATATGATGCCTAATTCCCTTCTAAGGGTACTAAATCTATCCCAACTCAAAGGTTTGGTAAATATATCCACTAATTGATCTTTGATTCTTACAAATTCAAGCTCAATAGCACCATTCGCACATGAGTTCTAATGAAATGATGCCTAATTTCAATATGTTTAGTTATTGAGTGTTGGATAGGGTTCTTGGTAAGATTTATTGCACTAGTGTTATCACATCTAATTGGAATGTGATCAATATCTAAGTTGAAATCTTTCGATGTTTGTTTCATCCATAAGATTTGTGCACAACTACATCCAGCTGCAATGTACTCGGTCTCAGCTGTTGACAAGACGAAAGCGTTTTTTCTAAACCAAGAAACAAGTGAGTGTCCAAGAAATTGGTGAGTCCCACTAGTGCTTTTCATATCAACTTTGCGTTTGGCAAAGTTTGCATCAGAGTAGCTAATGAGTTTAAAAGATGAACTCTTTGGGTAACATAAACCTAAGTTTGTGGTACCACCAAGAAATCTAAATATCCTCTTTATGGCATTCAAATTTGATTCCTTAGGATTTGCTTGAAACCTAGCACATAAGCAAACACTAAACATAATATCAAGTCTACTACCAGTTAAGTAGATCAAACTACCAATCATGCCTCTATAAAGCTTGATTTCTACATCTTTTCCGTTTTAATCTGTATCAAGCTTTAGGGAAGTGCTCATGGGGGTGCCATAGGACTTAGAGTTTTCTAGAACAATTTTCTTTAATAAGTCCTTAGCGTATTCATATTGGCTTATGAAGATCCCTTATTTTCCTTGTTTAATTTGTAAACCAAAAAAGAAGTTTAACTCACCATTAAAATCATTTCAAATTCACTACTCATACATTTAGCAAAATCTTCACATAATTTACTATTTGTAGCACCAAATATAATATTATCCACATATATTTGCACAACTAGTATATCTTCATGTATATGTTTGATAAAAAGAGTAGTATCAACTTTTCTCAAAGAAAATCATTTCTAATAGAAACTTACTAAGTCTTTTATACCAAGCCCTAGGTTCTTGTTCTAACCCATATAGTGCCTTAGTGAGTTTATATACATAATTTGGGTTATGAACATCCTTATAACCGGGTGGTTGCTCTACATATACTTCTTTCATGATGAGACCATTCAAGAAAGCACCTTTGACATCCATTTGATGTAGCTTAAAATCTTTGTTACAAGCATAAGCAATTAGCATTCTAATGGCTTCTAGTCTAGCTACAGGTGCAAAATTCTCATCATAATTTATCACTTCTTGTTGATTTTTACCTTGTGCAACTAATCTATCATTGTTTCTAGTTATACTTCCCTCTTAATCTTGTTTGTTTCTAAACACTCATTCTGTTCCTATTATGGATGTGTTTCTAGGTCTAGGAACTAATTCCCACACTTCTATTCACTTGAATTGAGTTAGCTTTTCTTGCATAGTCATAATCCATGATTCATCATTTAGTGCTTCACTTATGTTTTTGGGCTCTATGTGAGGCACGAAGGCTTGTTCTAAAGGGTGATCTATGAATTTTCTATGATCTTTTGGAAGTGCTTGATCCCAAAAGGTACACCTAAGTGCAAGCGGTCAAGAAGTAGTAATACTCGGTAAGACCGAGGTTGCTACACAAGGAACTTGAAATTTAGAATTAGGAAGGTAAAAATAAAGAACTTAAATCAAAAGTATTGTTTGTTGGGAATCATTATCTATTTGAAAAGGAATTTAATAAATAAAAAGAGTACTTCCTCGCATCAGGATTAGGGAATAATCCTATGTATGAATATCATGTTTATGCAGTCATTCATTATCTCAGTTGATGTCCAATGCCAATGTAATTAACTGGAGGATTTTACTTTGAAGAATAAAAGTTGATTGAATTGAAAGTAATCAACAAAGAACTAGGTTTGTAGACTCGCAGGGAATTATAAAATTACTACTGTCAATGAATCAACCTAGTGAATAATTTCATAAGTATACAAAGTACAACCCTTTTCTAAAATTCATTCATTCAATCTATATGTTGAAAAGATATCATCTTAGAAGAACAATCATATAATAATTGCATTAACAAAATATTCAATAATAGTCATACAATTATACCCTAGCTAGGAAGTAAAAAGAGACTACTCACAAGTCATGAGTAAAATCTCAGAGAAGAAGAGAAGAAGAGAAGAAAAATAAACATCAGGGTTCCAGCCAAAAAGTCCTTTTTAAAACGAAATACCCCCAAGAGATTCCTCTATATCAGACTCTTGAATGGTGCCTTAATAACCATGTGTGCTCAGAAGGAAGAACTGTGTCTGGAAGCAAGCCCTTAAATCCTGGCCTTTGACTTTGGTCAACATAGCTAAGACTGGATGATCACACTACTTGAACTCGTCTTCCCTAATCTCCAAACACGAACCTGGACTATGTGTGTATGGCTTATAGAAGTAGGTGAGTGTCACTCTCCCTGAGTTTCATGTAAGAAATGAGAAAAATTGTGTGTGTGAACAAAAACGTGTGGGTGTGCAAAAGTGCTTCCCCAGCATAGAGAGGTTTGCAATGTTGTGTTTTACTTGGAATGAGTTTTCCAAGGTCGTCTCCTCAGGGAAGGAAATGTTAATTTTTTAGGAAGGTGATTTGTGAAAGAAATGAAAATTGAAAAATCTTGTGAATTGTGTTTTGGTGAGTTGTGCTTTGGTAAAAATGCAAGGAAAGCAAGATTGGCTAATCCATAGGGGTCATTCCAATGGGAATCCCAAATTGACTCAAGCCATTCAACAAATGATGTCTCGGTGTTTGATTGATTCGTAGGAAGTGAGGAACTAGTGTGGATGTGTTGGGCTAAAGCATATCCCATGACAACTTTACGGTGTATCAAAATCCCACAACCAAGTCCGCACTCAACCTAGTCAAACTAAACACTTTACACTATGAGGAAGAATGAAAGAGATTCAACCCAAGAGGAAATTTCCCTTGGATTAGCCAACTTTAGCTATTCATAGCAAAAGAAAAAACTAATATAAAGTAAAGAGACATGGGATTGAAATGAAGCATGAGACTTGTATTAATGCAAGAAAAGGTTTAGATTACAAGAGAAATAGCATTCATAACCAAAATACGAAGATAGAGGACAAAATACTCAAATGTAGAAATGTAAATTCTAGAACACTTAACTAAAATTGATTACAACTTAAATAAAAGAGTATAAAATGAAAGAGGGAAGGATTACAAATAATCTAAAGCTCACTACAATGAAAATGGTGAAGAAAGTGTGAAAACACAACTTTCTCTCTCTAAAACTTCATCTTCTTCCTTGAGCCTCTCTCTCTAAAAGCTTGTGTAAATCTGAAAATGGTGTAAGACTTGGTCAAAATTCATCCATCCTCCTTCCTTAGCCTATGAGAACTGAGTTGCCATGACTGGGAAGAGATTGGACACTTCCACAAGCAATGACAGGCCAAGCATGCTCCCCCCATGCTTCACCAACCCCCTCTCTTCTTTCTCTTACCTATCCCATGCTTTTCTTTTCCAAATTGATTTTAGGGTGTAAGAGACCATCATGGTGTGCCAAAGATGTCAAGGTATGGTTTCGATGACAAGAGGTGGGCCTTTAGAGTAGGTGGAGTTGTGTGGGCAGACATCTAACATTTTTGGGCAAAACCTATCCGTAGAACGTCAAGAAAACCTACCGGTAGGTTTTTTCTAGTAAGCATTTTCTACTGGTAGGTTTTTGGCAGGGCTGAGGTAGAAGAATTCTAGTGACTTTTGCTACCGGTAGGTTTTGGAACTTCTACTGGTAGGTTTTGACTAGCTTCTACCGGTAGGTTTTGGTTGATTTTTACCGGTTGGTTTTCTCTGATTTTGGAATTTTCTTGGTTTCTTGATTTCCTAAGCCATCCGTTAAGCCTTCCCTTCTTCTCCATTGCCTTTGAGCACTAGGTGCAAGGCTTTATACACGCCCTTACCTACTTTTGACCTACAATCACACGAATCTCCATAAAATGTGAGTTTAGAAGCATTTCCCCCAATTTCCACCACAAAACAAGCAATAATGGTGCAAAAAAGATACATGATATGCAATATTCTACACTCATCACACTCCCCAAATTGAGTGTTGCTAGTCCCTTGCCAACTTTATTTTCAAACCAAAATACATAAAAGAAAAACAACAATTCCATTCATGTTAGCCAATTCACCAATCAACAAAATACTCAAATTATAATGCAATTATGTAAATGAAACTTGGAGCAAAATGAAACAAATAAACTGCGGTTCTTTCATTCATAGCTTCAAGAGGTTTCGTACAAAGATTTTGAAACAAAAAATGGCCTATGATCCTAAAGACTCTTCTACTAGGCCGATTACCACTAAACCCTATGTGCTACCTACCAAAAGCAACAAAATAAGAGTGATCCCTCTACTTTTCTGAGTCATCACCCGACTCCTCATAATCTCCCTTCTCGTCGTTACCCTTCTCATCACCGATCTCGTCTTCATCGAACTCATCCACCTCTACATCAGAAGAACCCATGGGGCAGAGGTGGATGGCCTGGAAGTGGAAGGTGGAGGCACATCCGGGATAGGCTCTCTTGGAAAACTCTGCTCGAACATCCTAGTCATCATCAATGAGAGCTACTACATAGTCCCACTAAAATCATCCAGCCTCCCCTATATCGTGTCTAGGCGCTGAGGGACCATGCGAGGCAAGGCAGTAGTGGATGGCCCGGCTATGGAAGGTCCTAATGTAGATGACTGGGCTCTAGGTGGCCTCGCACTTTCTTCTCTTTGGGCCTGCCCTCCGCTCATCGTCGACCTCTTCCTACTACTCGACTTGCCAATGGCTCCAAACTTCGGAGGGAGATTCACATCCATAGGGCTTCCATTGACTTTGTTGTGGTGGCATATCTTTGTGACAAGGTGGGCAAGTGGGAGATTCGCATTCGGCTTACTGGCCTGGACATACTCCTTCAACACCTCCCAGATCATGAGAGCTATATCCATCCTCTTCCCCGTTATGAAGGCATGGAGGAGGGATAACTTCTCTTCCCCTAGGGTCTTCTCCGCACCCCGAGGTAGCAAGTTGTAGAGAAAAACCTTGTTCATCACCCCATATGAATGCTTGAGTGCCTCGACTTGGATTTTTCCTTTGAATTGTGTCGGGTCCTTAGAAATCAAGTGCACGTACTCCGAAAGTGATTCCTCCATTGGATATTGTTGGGGTACACTAGGACATTGGGAGGAGGTCTATCATAGTGAAAAAGGTCCACAATCAACCCCGGGGTAATCTCTATTCCCTTCCCCCTCACATTTGTCTTAAGCAAAAACACATCCTCATCCACCACCTTCAATTGTTGATAGAACTCCCTACACATAGGAAGGACATAACCCTCCATGGGCTCAAATCAAATGTCAATGCCATGGCCCTTTATCACTTGGACCATTTTGTCGTTTGGCCCAAGGGTGGGTTTATCCACATGCCGCTCCCACGTCACATTCTTCTCCTCTATGCTCTTCGTGCGAGCATCATTCTTTTGTTTTTTTCATCTTTCCCCACTCCCACTCCCACCACTAGTGCCTGCCATCGTCCTCTTGTGGGACCCTGTTCCCGCGGGTGGTGGGGAACTCGACCCTGTTTGCTTGGTACATGCCATGAGAATAAAAAATTCCCCTAGGGCCACAAAGGGCAACAACCAACTCCAAAACTCATCAAAAAGATCAAATGGAATGCGAGAATACTTACCCAATCGAACCATTATGTTAAATTCCAAGCCCTGGATGAAAATCTAGGTTTTTGATGGATTTGAGGGATTTTATGGATGAAAGGAGGGTTTTTTGTGGGAGAAATTTAAAAAAATGTGAAATAATCACAGTGAAATTCAACTTTAGGAAGGTTAATTGGGAGATTTGATGAGTATGTAAAGGTTCTTTGAGGATTTGAAAGGTTTTGAGGGAGAGGAGAGGGTTTCTAAGGATGAGAGGAGTGGAGAAAGTGAAGGGTTTTACCAAAAAAATCTGACTTTAACCCTCGTTTTTTGAATTTCTGGGCAAAACCTACTGGTAGAACTATCAAAACCTAATGGTAGGTTTTGTGCACTGGAAAGTTTCTACCGGTAGGTTTCTGAAAACTTCTACCGGTAGGTTTCAAATTTTTTCAAAACTTTTCCTAGCTCTACACCTCACCTCCACTCAATGTTTATTCAACTCCCACACAATCTAATGACCTATTTACAACCTCAAGTTCACCAAAAACCTAAACCGTGCTAATGAACCACAAATGAGTGATCATGCCCAAATTTATTTGCGAAATTGCAATGCAATTTGAGTTTTTGATGCTTTGAAAACACATAACATGGACTTCTAAATTCAACAACCAAAATTGATATCCAATAAATAAAGCACAAATTGAAATACTAAAGGCATTCCTATTCCTTCCTAATATCTAAAGTTTGAACAATATTCTCCTATCCTACAGGCATAGGTTAGCCTGACAAAATTATTCAAATACCCAAAATGATGTGCACAAATGAAAATGCTCACGTATAATCCATAAAATAATGTGCATGCATAACAATTGAAACAATCTTGGTATAATCTCATGAATGGAATTCTAGGGCACTAGATAGCAAAATCAAATTTTCTTTTCCATTTGAAGTTTGCTCTCACCATGCTTTCTCTAGATCATTTAGGGCTTTCACGGGTTGTAATGAGGCCTTGGGGTGATATTAAGGGCAAGTGAAACAAAGGGTAGAGGAAGACAAAAATGGTTATTCCGAGGGCATGACCTTTATTATAAAAAATTTCCTTTTTGTGGAATTTTCAGCCTTACCCCTTCTCTTCACTTTTTTATTTCTTTTCTTCTTCTTTCCTCAATATTTTTCTTTTCCCTTTTCTTTATTTTGTTTTTCAACCCCCTTTTTCTCCTTTTTTCTTGGATTTTTCTCTTCTTTTCCATTCAAAAATTTGAATTCGGCACCATTTATCCCTTTTTGGGTTTCCTCACCACATTTTTTTCCTTTTTGATCAATCACAGTTAGTCTCAGAATCTCAAGGTGTGGTAATTCAATCATTTTGCATTGGCTTGGCCAATCATGTGGCATAGAAACAAATTTTCATTGATGGCTCAATCACAACACTAGGGATAGATTTATCACAAGAAAACGGCTAAATCTCAAGGCNATTGGCTTGGCCAATCATGTGGCATAGAAACAAATTTTCATTGATGGCTCAATCACAGCACTAGGGATAGATTTATCACAAGAAAACCGCTAAATCTCAAGACAATTCAAAGATGGCTTAAGATCATCTCTATATAATCATGGGGAGGAATATTAAAATTTTAAGACAAAGTCAATCAATTATCCATATGCACTCTAACCAAAGAAAGTAAAATGAGATTATTGAATGGATTTTGAATGTAAAAAATGTTCCTTTGAGTAAATGTAAGTTCCCTCCAACAAGGATTGACACTAAAGCTCACTTGGGTACTTATTTCATCTCCACTATGCATGTCAAGCTCTAGAATGTGGATCCAATCAATAAATATCAAAAATTACACATTCAAGGTGCACTATGGTTGAGTTCGAAAGAAAACACCTATGTGATACTCTGGCATAGGATAAACTTCCATGATGTGTTCATGTATTCAAAGTTCAAAGCGAAGATCTAAATATCACTAAACCCATAACAATTCGAATAGAGGAATATACTTTAACATTCAGATATTTTTCACAAAAAATTTCATATATTGTTCACTACTCTAAAAAAATTTGGTAGAATATGTGAATGGTGAAATTTTCATATATTGTTCACTACTCTAAAATTTTNAATTTGGTAGAATATGTGAATGGTGAAATTTTCATATATTGTTCACTACTCTAAAAAAATTTTATATAATATGTGAATGGTGAATTTCATCACAAAATGGTATTATCAACAAAATTTTGGTGAATCATACAAATGGTGCATCTCACCCCCTAACTTGAACCATGCATTCTCCTCAATGCAACAAAAAATGAATAGAATGATTTAAAAAGATAAGAAGGGTTAGAGAACACCTCGCAATAAGTTTTGACAAAAAACACCGTTATTTGCATATATGAAGAAAGAACACTATGCACAAATAAAGGTAAGTAAACAAATTAACTTTCAAAGTAAAGGATAACAGAAAGTAACTATACATTAAATCTACTTGAACAATTATTCCTTAACAAGATCCGGATAGACAGGATCCACCAACTCCTCATCCACAGTTTGAATCTCAAAACCCTCGAAGAATGGTTTAAGTTTTTGAACATTGACCTTGAATGTTTTACCATTTTTAGGGTTTGCTATGTCTATGACTTTGTTAGGGTAGGCCACCTTGACTAGATAGGGACCATCCCAATGTGATCAGAGTTTTCCTTGAAAAATGGAGAGTCAAGAATTTTACAAGGGCACTTTTTGTTTGAGCTCAAATGTCTTTCTCACAATGGATTTGTCATGAAAAATGATTTCCCTTTCTTTGTGAATTTTTGAGCTCTCGTATGCATCTCAACGGATTTCCTCCAACTCATTTATCTCCAACTTCCTAATTTCTCCGGCTATTCTCAAATTGAAGTTTGAGGTTTTGATGGCCCAATATGCCTTGTGCTCCATCTCTATTGGCAAGTGACAAGCCTTGCCATAGACTAACCTATAGAGACACATAGGCTAAGCCAACAAGGCATGCCTACAATCCTTGTGAGAGGTGCGGTAAGCTCACAAGGTATCGGTCAATCTAAGTGACCAATCCTTTCAATTTGGGTTCACCATTTTCTCTAGTATGTGATTTATCTCCCTATTGGTCAACTCGGCTTGACCATTAGTCTGTGGGTGATAAGAGGTGGACACCTTGTGTGTTACACCATATTTATGCATTAAAGAGGCAAATGATCTATTGTAAAAATGAGACCCACCATCACTTATCATTGAACGAGGTATCCCAAACCTTAAAAAAATATTTTCTTTTAAAAGCTTGACCACGACTCGATGGTTAGTGGTCTTGGTCAGAATTGCTTCTACCTACTTGGACACGTAGTCCACTACCAATAAGATATAAAGGTAGCCAAAGGACATAGGAAATGGACCTATAAAATCGATGCCCCAACAATCAAATATGTTAATGACAAACACGGGGGAGAGGGGCATCATGTTTCTACAGGTCACACTTCCCAACCTTTGACACCTATCACATTATTTGCAAAATGAAACACAGTCTTTAATCATAGAAGACCAATAAAAAATGGATTATAAAACCTTAGCTGAAGTTTTCTTAGAAGAGAAGTGCCCAAAAAATGCCTCAGAATGGCAGAAACAAAGGACATCATGTTGTTCATTTTTCGGTACGCATCTCCTCATGACTTGATTGGGACAATATTTGAACAGGTAAGGGTTGTCGAAGTAAAAGTACTTCACATCTGCCATGAATCTTCGTTTGTCCTCTAGGCTCCAATGTGGTGGTATTTGTCCTGTGACAAGAAAATTACAAATATCAGCATACCACGAACAAATCGAATGGATAGAAAATAAATGCTCATCGGGAAAGAAATCAGTGATAGGGATGTGTTCTTCGGCATCTTGGACGACAAGTCATGACAAATGGTCCTCCACTACATTCTCGACTCCTTTCTTGTCTTTGATGATCAAGTTGAATTCTTGAAGGAGGAGGATCCACCTAATGAGTCTCAATTTCGCGTCCTGCTTAGAAAACAAATACTTCAAAAAAAAGTGATTAGTACAGGCTACAATAGGCGAACCAATGATGTATGACCTAAATTTGTCCAATGCAAATACTACAGCTAGCAACTCTTTTTCAATGGTATTGTAATTCGTTTGTGTTTCATTTAGAGTTTTGCTAGCATAGTATATTACATATGATATCTTGTCTTCCCTTTGGTCTAACATTGCGTCGACCAAATAATCACTCGTGTCGTACATAAGCTCAAATGATAGTTCCCACTTTGGTGGTCGTATAATTGGAGGTAAAGTGAGCATGCTTTTGAGTTTTTAAAAAGATGCCTCACAATCATTCGACCACACAAAGGGTTCATCCTTTGCAAGAAAATTAGTCAAGGGTCTTACCAATGCACTAAAATCTGTTATGAATCTATGATAAAAATCCGCATGACCAAGAAACGACTTGATATGCTTGATGACCTTGGGAGTGGGTAGGTTGAAAATTACTTCCACTTTGGACTTGTCCACTTCAATCCCCTTCGCAGATATAATGTGTCCAAGCACAATCCCTTGCTTCACTATGAAGTGACACTTCTCCTAATTTAGCATCAAATTCTTCTCTTCATATCTCTCTAGAACTCTTTCCAAGTTTTCCAAGCATCCCTCAAATAAGTCCCCAAACACCAAAAAATCATCTATAAAGACCTCCATAATCTTCTCTACCATGTCACTGAATATCTCTATCATACATCTTTGAAAAGTTCCCGGGGTATTGCACAACCCAAATAGCATTCAACAATAGGCATAAGTATTGAAAGGGCACGTGAATGTGGTCTTCTCTTAATCTTCCAAGACAATCTCTATTTGATTGTAGCTGGAGTAGGCATCCAAGAAGCAATAGAAAAGATGCCCGACTACCTTCTCCAATACTTGATCGAGGAATGGCAAGGGGAAGTGATCATTTCTTGTGCATGAGTTGAGTTTTCAATAATCAATGCAAATTCTCCAACCAGTGACCATCCTTGTTAGAATCAACTCATTCTCCTCATATGCAACTACAGTGACTCCCGACTTTTTGGGTAATACTTGCGTTAGACTAACCCACTTACTATCGACAATTACAAAAATGATGCCCAAGTCAAGTAGCTTGAGCACTTCATCCCTCACCACTTCCATCATGATAGGATTTAGACTTCGTTGTGGTTGTCGGGATGGCTTTGAGTCTTCTTCTAAGTAAATCCTGTGAGTGCAAATGAAGGGGCTAATTCCCTTGATATCGACTATGGTCCAACCGATGATTCCTTTATGCTTGCTCAAAACTTGCAACAACTCCTCTTCTTGCCTTGGCTCTAAAGAAGATGTTATCACCACCACGAATATCTTGTGCTCCCTTAGAAATGCATACTTGAGTGTGGATGTCAATGGCTTCAAATCCAAGATGGGTGTTAGCACAGTTGATGGAAAAATCTTCTTCTCTTGTGGTGGAAAATTTTCAAATATTGGAGTCCAACTCCCCACTCCTTGTACACTTTTACGCTCCTCATTTTCAATAAAATCTTCCTCCTCCAACTATAAATTAAAAAGTGACTCCATGTGGCCCTCCACCGAAGTGTCAATTTGATTGATCCCATGTACTTCCTCATCATCTCCGGTTGCTTGCAAAGATTGAATACGTTGAGATCCATTGTCTTGTTTTTATTAGACCATTCCTGCAATTAATCACATCATTAGAAGTAGCAAGGAAATACCTACCTAAAATTACACGAATTTGTGAACTATGGTTAGCAACGGGGTAAGTATCAAGTATAATAAAATCAATGGGAAAATAAAATTTGTCCACTTGGACTAATACATCCTCAACTACTCCCCTTGGTGTTCTCATGCTTCGGTCTGCTAATTGAAGAGTGATTGAGGTTGGCTTCAACTCTTTAATTTGTAATTGTTGATACATCGACAAAGGTAGGAGGTTGACACTTGCTCTCAAGTCTAGCAACACTTGCTCTACTCGAAAATTCCTAATTATTATGGCATTGATTGGGCAGCCGGGATCCTTGAACTTGATAGGGGTGTTGGTCCTCAAAATGGAACTCACTTGCTCGGTGAAGAATGCCTTCTTGTGCACATTCAATTTTGTCTTCACGGTGCATAAGTCTTTCAATATCTTTGCACAAGAAGATATTTGCTTTATGACATCAAGGAGTGGAATATTTATCTTGACCTGTTTAAACATTTCAATAATGTTATAATAGTTAGCCACCTTAGCCGGTGACTTCAAACATTGGGGAAAAAGGACCAGGATAGGACAATCATGCACATTTAAATCCATAATCTTTTGCTTTTCAAGTGTCTCACCCACCTCGGGGTTACCCTTAGTCTCCTTTTCTTTTTCCAATGTGGCTTTGGGTGAGACTTTAAGCAAAATAGTTTTATCTATTTGCTTTCCACTCCTAAGGGTGGTGATCGTCTTGAGTTGCTCACAACTCTCTTTAGTACCCTCGGACGATTCAATTACATGTTAACCCCTTGGATTTTCTTGGGGTTGAGCGAGAATTTCCCTTTCTCTCGTTGAGATGACCCTATTACATTGGTCAACTTAGTGATTTAGGTCCGGATGTCATTAAAAGCGGAGGTGATTTGATTATTGCTTGTGGTTTGGATTTAAATGAATTGATGCATGACATCTTCCAAATTTCTCTTATGTGGAGGTTGGTAGGTGGGTGGGTTAGGTGCTTCTTGTTGACCAAATCCTTGTTGAGGCGGGTTTTGTGACAATTCTTGTGGATTGGATCGTGGATATTGGGAGCTAGATGAGAGCCCATGACCATGATATGATTGGTTTTACTTGGATGGAATGGGAGGTGACAATGAGCTAGACCCATGAGGAGTAGGGTTATCATTCTTCCAACTAGAGTTCGGGTGGTTACTCCATCTCGGGTTATATGTATTTGAGTGTGGAGAGAATGATTGCCTACTTTGATTGAAAGCATTCACTTGCTCATGGTATACCTTTTTGAGTGCCGAAATGCTTGGGGACTCCAAATTAGAATACTCAACACTCTCACATATAGAGTACAACTCCTCGGCCTTTGTGATATTAGACACCTCATGCCTCCTATTAACCTCTTGACTCTACACTTTGTGAGACAATTTCGTTATTTTAGCAAGCAAATCTTCTTGGTCACACAAGTTATACATCCCCTCTCCACTTGGTTGGCTACTCGGAGAGAACCTTGGCACATTGGTGGGATCCGTGATATTCCAAGATTGGGAATTTTTTGCCATTGTGTTAAAGTACTCAATGGCCTCATTGAGATCTTTGTTTAGAAACTCTCTATTGCACATCATGTTTATGAATTGTCAATGGCTCGGTGTAATACCTACATAGAAAAAACTCACAATTTCCATAGTTCGAATCCATGATGTGGAATGGAGTGCAACAAGTCCTTGTATCTATCCCAACATTGATAAAACTGCTCATTTGGTTTTTTTGAAATTTTTTTAATTTGTTACTTAAGAGTAATTGTCTTGGGCACCAGAAAAAATTTGTTTAAGAATTCGGAAAACATTAGTGCCCAAGAGCTTATTGATCGGGGTTTCAACGAGATCAACCAAATCTTAGCTTTGTCTTTGAGGGAGAAGGAAAATAATTTCATGTGTGCCATATCTTCCATGGCATGATTTGTGATAAATGTTCCAACAATCTCCTCAAATTCCTTGATGTGTAGGTAAGGATTTTCTCATTTCAATCCATGGAATTGAGGAAGTAATTGCAGCATGCCCAGTTTAACAAGGAAGCCATGGGCTTGCACGGATAGAAGTATGCATGAGGGGGTGGTGCTTAGGGTTGGTTCGAGATAATCCCTCATTGACCTTGTCAAAGGATCAATTCGGATATTTTTTCCTTCATTTTTTGGAGGGGGAATTGCATTCGAGGGTTTGGCACTCGGGGGTTTTGCATTCCTCTACCCCTTAGAATATTTGCACCATCATCTTCAAAATTGTCTCTAGCATTCTCGGNTTGGTTCGAGATAATCCCTCATTGACCTTGTCAAAGGATCAATTCGGATATTTTTTTCCTTCATTTTTTGGAGGGAGAATTGCATTCGAGGGTTTGGCACTCGGGGGTTTTGCATTCCCCTACCCCTTAGAATATTTGCACCATCATCTTCGAAATTGTCTCTAGCATTCTCAGGTGGGTCTTAGTCTAGATTCATATTTGGTCCTAGAGCACTTCTCACTAATCCATTTTGATCGTCCCATCCCCATATACAAAAAAATTGTCTACAATTAAAAGAAAGAGAATGCACAAATATGTACAAAGGAGCAACGTACCTTAGCCCGTGATGAGAATCACAGGACTTACCTCCGTTGTCCCCAAATCAACTTCGAATTTGATGCTTAGCCTTCCCCGGCNGTCTACAATTAAAAGAAAGAGAATGCACAAATATGTACAAAGGAGCAACGTACCTTGGCCCGTGATGAGAATCACAGGACTTACCTCCGTTGTCCCCAAATCAACTTCGAATTTGATGCTTAGCCTTCCCCGACAACGGCACCAAAAATACTTGAGCTCGTCATCCCTGATCTCCAAACAAGAATCTGAACTATGTGTGTATGGCTTATAGAAGTAGGTGAGTGTCACTCTCCCTCAGGTTTCATGCAAGAAATAGGGAAAATTGTATGTGTGAACAAAAATGTGTGTCTGTGCAAAAGTGCTCCTCAAGCATAGAGAGATTTGCAATATTGTGTTTTACTAGGAATGAGTATTCCAAGGTTGTCTTCTCAGGGAAGGAAAGGTAAAATTTTTAGGAAGGTGATTTGTGAATGAAATGAAAATTGGAAAATCTGGTGAATTTTATTTTGATTAGTTGTGTTTTGGTAAAAATGCAAGGAAAGCAAGGTTGAGTAATCCATAGGGGTCATTCCAATGGGAATGCCAAATCGACTCAAGTCATTCAACTAATGGTATCTCGGTGTTTGATTGATTTGTAAGAAGTGAGGTAATAGTGTGGATGTATTGGGCCAAAGCATACCCCGTGACAAGTCTACGGTTTATCAAAAGTCCACAATCACGTTCACACTCAACTTAGTCAAACCAAATACTTTACACTACGAGGAAGAACAAAAGAGAGTCGATTTCACATACACAAGAGAAAATTCTCCTTGGATTAGCCAACTAAAAGCCTAGCTACTAACATGAAGCATGAGACTTGTATTAATGCAAGAAAAGGTTTAGACTATAAGAGAAATAGTATTTGTAACCAAAATACGAATATAGAAGACAAAATACCAAAATGCAGAAATGTAAATGCTAGAACACATAACTAATCTTGATTACAACTTAAATAAAAGATTTTAAAGTGAAAGAGGGAAGGATTACAAGTAATCTAAGCTCACTACAATGAAAATGGTGAAGGAAATGTGAAAACCCAAATTTCTCTCTCTAAAAGTTCATCTTCTTCCTTGAGCCTCTTTCCCTAAAAGCTTGTGTAAATCTAAAAAAGGTGTAAGAAATGGTTAAAATTCATCCATCCTCCCTCCTTAGCCTATGAGAACTGAGTTGCCATAAGTGGGAAGAGATTGGACACTTCCACAAGCAATGACAGGCTAAGCATGCACCTCCCATGCTTCACCAACCACCCATCTTCTCTCTCTCTCACCTATCCCATGCTTTTTTCTTCCAAATCTGACATTAGGGTGTAAGAGACCATCATGATATGTCAAAGATGTCAGGGTATGGCTTGGATGACAAGAGGTAGGCCCCCGACATAGGTGGAGTCGTGTGGGCAGGCATGTGGCATTTCTGGGCAAAACCTACCGGTAGAATGTCAATAAAACCTACTAGTAGGTTTTTTCCAGTAAGCATTTTTTACTGGTAGGTTTTTGGCAGGGTTGCGGTAGAAGAAGTTTGGTGCATTTTTCGTACCGGTAGGTTTTGACTAACTTCTACCGGCAGGCTTTGGTTGACTTCTACTAGTAGGTTTTCTCTTATTTTGGAGTTTTCTTGGTTCTTGATGTCTGGAGCCATCCGTTAAGCCTTCCCTTCTTCTCCATTGCCTTTGAGCACTTGATGGGTGGCTTTATACACGACCTTACCTACTCTTTACCTACAATCACACGAATCTCCATTAAATGTGAGTTTAGAAGAATTTTCCCCAATTTCCACCACAAAACAAGCAATAAGAGTGCAAAACAGATATGTGAGAAGCAATAATCTATACTCATCACACACACATCCTAAAGAAGGCACACTGCATTGTCAAATGGAAGTTCAATCACCATATTTTTTTTCTAACTTAACCAATTTTCTATCTTCGAAACTTTCTTACTTGCGTCTAGATGAAGTACTTGCATCTGAATGTACCTATGTATTCAATTGTGGTCCACTTCAGTCAATTGTTTGACTTTTCTAAAATATCACTTTGATTCCTTTGATTTTCAATTCATCCAATCAATTTATCAAGCATCCCAAATCAACTCAATCCCTTTATTTTACCTAATAAATCAATCAAACACAAGAATAACATCAAAGCATAAAATCAATAGGATAAACAATAATTAGCTCAAAACAAAAACTAATCCACTTTTTTCGACCTCATGATTGCATTTAGCATGTTCAATAAGCCCTTAAACCCCTAGGTTCCCTTAGTGGATGAGCTATAGTCTTGTGAAGGTTTCTAGTGAATATATGCAAGACCCGAACATACATGACAAACATATAATATTTGTTATAAGCTTATTCACATGTGATATGCATGAGTAGGGTTGGTAACCAATATTTGATTAAGAATAATGATATGAGATCTAAACTTGAATGATGAATATTTTAATACTTAGAAAGAACTCATAAATAATGTATGGGGCATAGTGAAATTAAATGATCATAGGGCGGGAATTGTTTTATTTAAGTATGAAAAATTAAATGCATGCAAATTTTTACATGTGATATGACTTTATTATTTTATGTAAGTTAGTGCATGTAGAATTATATGGGTGGCAAGGATGTGACATCAACTTATTTTTATTAAAAAAATGTGTTAGTATATACAATAAGTGGATTAAAGGTTAGCAATATAAATTTAATAGGTTACAAATATTTTGGATACACACACACATATATAGAAAGAGAGAGAGAGAGAGAGAGAGAGAATATGCATACAAGGGTAAAGTGGACATATATATAAGTATATGTGTATATAAGGAATATACCTATATACACACACACACAAATATATATATGCAATGATGGGATTTCTCCACTAAGGGAGACATGCAAGGGATATCACTATATACAAAAGGAATGGGTGTTGTAGATTTAGAGAGAGAGGGTTGGTTAGCGGATAAATAAGGGGAAAAGGGTGAGGGACACATGAACACATGCAATGCATGAAAAAAGAAAACAAAAACAAAAGAAGGCCTTTCTCTTAGCAAGTTTTGGCCAAGAGCAAGAACTAAAGAAAAGAAGAAAAAAAAAAAGGGAAAAAGAAGGAAAAAAAAAAGTGATGAGTGGATTTTATACATACAAATTGAGTACTCTTGACTTGATGAAATTGTAAGTTTTCAAGTATTTTATGTTCATTTTTATTCATTTTGTGTGTTTTAATGTTATTTTGTAGGGATCATCATTTTGAATGAAACAAGATCATTTGGAAGGAAACAAGGTCATTTGGTAGGCTAAGTGTTGGATTATTTGAAGACTAAGCAACAAGGGCAGCCGTAGGCATAAAAGGGGTTCAGTGCCGCAGCTCTAGGAGTAGCGTTGTAGTGCTAGAAGGGCATAAAGTCAGCACCCTTGCGCTGATTTTAAGGGCTGCAGTGCTTGTTTTGGCTCAAGAAGCAAATTCTGGGTTGTTTTTGAGTAGAAGTTGGACTCTAATGCTACATATATGCTGGGGTTTGAGTTGGGATCAGAATATATTGATTTGAGGGGCTGGTAATAGAGGAAGAACCAAGGAATTTAAAGAAAATTGAATGCAAGAATCGAAGAAAGTGACACGAAGAAGATTGAATTTGAAGGCTAGAGATGATTGAAGATTGCAACTAAGTTTTCATTCTTTTCTCTTACCTTTAGATTTTGATTTTCTAAGATGTTGATAAAATTGAGAATGATGTTTTTCAATTACGTTATGTACTAAATTTTTATTAAGATTGCAATGGAACCTGATATTTAGTTAAATTTATCTATTCTCGTTTCTAGTTCTTATTGATCATATATAAGTTATTTATCATATTTTGTGCTTAATATATGATTGTGTGGCTTGCAATTACTTTGATTTCCTAGATGAAATTGAGAGATGAATTCTAGGTTTAGATTTGAATATGATGACATGCATCTGGTTAATTCTTCTTAAAACTATTGTCGCTCTTGAGGTTTTGAATCTCAATAGTCCCATGGGGAAAAACCTCTTTAACTAAAATAGGCTTGACCACCTTGATCTCAACTTACCATAAAAAAGGTGAAGTCGTGAATTATATTAAATAACCTTTTGAGAAGGTTTGAAGGTTTTCCTAACTATGTGCTTTTCATGGAAGACTTTCATTATAGCCTCTGCAATCTTTGCATTTTCATAGGCCTCGTTTTTCAATTTTTCCAATTCATTAAGCCGAAGCTTTCTGGATTTCCCTGCCTTGTCTAAATCAATGTTCATATGCTTAGTTGTTCTATATGCTCTATTTTCAAGCTCAATAGGCAAGTGTCATGGCTTCCCATAAACCAACCGTAAAAGGATAAATTCTTTTAAAAATTTTATCACTGTGCGATGATCATTGTTACGACAAGGGATAATGTCAACCAATTTTGAGACATACTCTATGACAACTAAGATATACAAATTACCAAATGATTGGGGGAATGTCTCACAAAGTTGATGTCCCAACAATCAAAAATATCTATAACAAGAATAGTGTTCAATGTCATCATATTCCTTCGCAAGATACCCAGCAACCTTTGGCAATGATCATAGGATAAACAAAAGGCATGGGTATCTTGAAACAGTGTTGGCTAATAAAAATTCAAACTATAAAATTTTTGCAGTAGTTTTCTTTGAAGAAAAATGGGCTCCACATGCTTCAGTATGAAAAAATTTAATCACACTATGGACTTTAAAATCAATAATATTTAAATATATATGGATTATCCCAATAGAAGCTATGTATCTCAATCAAAAAACAAAATTCTTATCCAAAGGAGTGAAAGAAGAAGGGAAAGTACATGTGACTAAATAATTAGTAATGTCCGCATATCAAGGTACCTCTGAAACTGCTAGAACCTACTCATCTAGAAAGTTATCATTGATCAACAATACATCCTCGTGAAAGTAATATGTCAACCGTGAAAGGTGATTAGCCACCACATTCTCGACCCCTTTTTGTCCTTGATGTTCAAGTCAAATTCCTGTAGTAGGAGTATCCACCTTAGCAATTGTGGCTTTGCATATTTCTTTGTCAATAGATATTTCAGGGCTACATGGTCAGTAAAAACAACAACTAAAGAGCCTACCAAGTATGATCGAAACTTATCCGATTCAAAAGTAACAAGTAACTCTTTTTTAGTTTTAAAATAATTCATTTGAGCATCATTAAGAATTTTACTTCCATGGTTCCTTCAACATCAAATTTTGAAAGATGTTTTGTGCCTCTTGGTTTACTTGATTTTCTGGTTCTCGTCTTCAGATGCATGGTTCCTTCAGCATCAGATTTTGAAAGATGTTTTGTGCCTCTTGGTTTACTTGATTTTCTGGTTCTCGTCTTCAGATGCTTCCTCTTGGCCTTAGGTCTCTTCGGATTCTTCTGGTTTTGCTGGATCTCTATCAGACATGAGTATCTTCCACATCGAAGGCTTTGTTCAGAGACCTTCTTCTTGGATCGCTTCAAGGGTTTTATGTTGCTAGATACACTTGATTGGCTTTTGTGGTGTCTAGTCTTCCCTCAAATTCTATCTAGACAAAAATCTTGGATTTCCTCTCTCTCAGGATGACTTCTTGCCGGATATTCGTCTTTAACATCTCTCGAAGGATGATGAAATTTGGTCTCTGGCAATTTCCCTCAAACTATCTTGGCTTCATTCTTTTGTGCATTATGGCAGGGTAGTCTATTGGTGCCCTTTCAAATGCCTTATCAAGAAAGCAGAAAGTCATATCAACAGGGGATTCTTTAAAGTTAGACGGTTGAGCTATCGTATCAGATAGCTTATTTGATGACTTTTCATTTTCCAAGTCAATTTGTTTAGTTGCCATATCTGATAGCTGTTAGGACTTATTGTGCGCACAGTTCAACTTCTCTTAGCTCGTCTACAATCTCCCAACAGTTAATGTTTGTGGCTCATTTAAGTTCATCTCAACTAGTGCTTTTAGTTGGCCTTAATTTAAGACATTGACTACTCTCACAGCTCATTTGTTTCGGACAGCAGTTGGCAGACTATTTTTACAAAGTAGTTTTAATATTTTGGATGAAGTAGTTGACCACTCTCAACATTATTTTATGTCACAGCTAGACTGTTCATGTCACTATTGACGTGACTTTTTATCTCAGCATTTCTTCGGTCATGGGTTCAGCTGGCATATTTCAAGCAAGTTGCATTGGATAGGATTGTTTTAGGAAATTATGCTTTCTAGAATATTTTAATATTTCCCTATAATAGCATGCATTAGAATTTTTTTAATTCCTTATTGCACTGTAATTAGATTGCATCGAGGGGTGAGGTACATACATTCCCCCTTAGATAGGTGTAATTTAATTTTTAATCAATAAAATCTCCCTCTCACCTTCGAGGTTCCACAAAAAAAAAATGACATAAGGCTTCTTTTCTTTCTTTTGCCCTAAGACCACTTCGATGGCGTAATTGCTAGCATCACACATAAAATCAATGAGCAATGACCAATCAGGTGGTTGTATGATAGGGGCAAAAAACCAGCATGCCTTTTAGCTTCTCGAAAGCTCTTTGGTGTGCATCATCCCACACAAAGGGAACATCCTGACTTTGGAGATGACACATGGGCCTAGATAGCACTAAATTTTATTAGGAATCTCCTATAAAAACCAACATGCCCTAAGAATGATCTACTATCCTTAACCATTTTTGGAGTAGGTAAATTTTCAATTAAATCAATTTTAGTGTTTTCTATTTTTATTCCTTCAGATGAGACAATGTGACCTAACACAATACCTTGTGTCACTACTTCGCAAGACACAAGTCAAACAAATCTCCATAAGCTGAGAAGTCATCCATTGAGACTTCTAAACATCTCTCTACCATATCATTGAAAAGGCTTAGCATACATCATTGGAAGGTTATAGAAGCATTACACAACCCAAACAACATTCTCCTATAGGCAAAAATGCCAAAAAAGACAAGTGAATGTCATTTCTCTTGATCTTCTAGTGCTATTTTAATTTGATTGTATCTCGAGTACCCATTTAAGAAGCAATAAAATGCATGACCAGCTATTCTAGATAAGACTTGATCCAAGAAAGGAAGGGGAAAGTGGTCTTTCTTAGTTACAAGATTGAGTTTACGGTAATCAATACACATGCACCATCATATGACAACTTGAGTAGGCACCAACTCGTTGTCTTCATTTGTAACTATCGTAACACTTGATTTCTTGGATATGACTTGGGTAGGGCTAACCCACTCACTATTTGAGATGGGGAATATGATTCCCGCATCCAACATTTCATTACCTCATCCCGTATAACCTCTTTTAGATGAAGGTTTAACCATCGCTGCATTTGGTGGGAGGGTTTGAATCCTCCTCCAAATAAATAGCATGATTACATACAACAAGGGTTATAACCTTCAAATTAGTAATGGTCCACACTATAGCACTATAATGGTGTTTAAGGACCTTTAGCAGCTTGGACTCTTGGTCCAATGTAAGCATAGATGAGATAATTATTAGGTATGATTCACCCTCTCTAAGGAATGCATAATTTAAAGAAAAAGGGAGGGGTTTCAACTCAGGTTTTGGATGTTTTTCACAAGAAGGGAGTGAGTTCACACCACTAGAAGAGGGCTCCTCAAACTTGGCCACCTATGGCTCGACTGACTGAACGGATACTAACTCTAACTCCTTAGCTGAAATCAAACAATCCTCCTCTATAATGAACTCAAACTATAAGGATATCAACTCAACTAAGCATGTCTCTAAAAACCCCCAAAGAATGTCATATTCACATGTTCTTGTGCCTAAGACTCAATAGAATGCACCTCTCTCACTTCCTCCTCCTCACTCGATTGTTTGGCTATATCAAAGAGATTAAGCTTAAGAGTCATATTCCCGAATGACAATTTCATGACTCCATTCTTGTAATTTATGAGAGCATTCAAAGTAGAAAGGATGGGTCAACCAAGAATAACAAGAATTTGACTCCTAGGGAAATCGAACTTATCCACTTGGACAAGGACATCTTCAACTATTTCCCTAGGAATTTTAATATACCAGTCTGCCAAGTGCAACATGATATGAGTAGGCTTGAGTTCTCCTAAACCTAATTGTTGGTAGAACTAGTAGGGGAGTGGATTGACACCTTCTCCAAGATCCAACAAGGATTGCTCAATCTTGAAGTTCCCTATGACACAAGAATTATAGGACACCATGGGTCCTTTTACTTAGGAGGAGTTGTGTTGTATGATGGCACTCGCATATTTTGTCAAGAAGCCCCTTTTTGAACATTCTGATTTCATTTCACATTGCACAAGTCCTTTAGGAACTTGGCATATGAAGGGACATATTTGATGGCATGTAAAAGCGAAATATTAATCTTTACTTGCTTTAAAAGCTAGTAAATATCAGCATGATTGCTCAGCTTCTAGGGTTTTTTGAGTCTTTGAGGGAAAGGAGAAGGAATAGGACATGGAGACTCCTCAACCTCTCTAGACTTAGTCTCAGTAATGGAAACTAGAATAAATGGTACCACAGGCATAAGAATGGGTTCAGTGGGTGCCTGTGGTATGGATTTATCTATGATCGTTTAACTTCAAAGAATGGCAACAACTTGAACTTATTCATTGAAGAGTCCATGGGAGTAGAATTACCTACATGAACATAAACATGTGGAGGCTTTGGTTGGACAAGAAACTTTCCCTTCTCTTGAGTAGCCATCGACTGAGTCATCTAGTGTAGGTGACTTTTCATATCTTCAAGGGACATCGAGGTCTAAGATTTGAATTCATTGAAGGCTTTATTGTTATGTGTATTATAGTCATTTGAGCCTCCACAAACTGATTTAGAATATCCTCAAGACTGGTAGGATGGATAATGATTTTGCTGTGGTGGTGGATCTTGCGGTGCTTATGGTTGCTACTCCAACCAAAATTTTGGTGTTATTGACACCCTGAATTGTACATTTTAGAATGAAGATTGTTATATGGCTTTTGATATCCGAAGACTGCATTGGATTGCTCCAACATAACTTATTGAAAAGTGGGTATCATAGAACACTCCTCAGTAGAATGCCTTACTAAAGCATATATCCCATGTGTACGCTTTGTGGGTGGACCAACAATAATTTCATTGACAAAGAAGCCATCTTAGCCCATAAATCGTTATCCTCTCTTAAAGTTTATTTTTTCCCACGGGAAGTGATAGACTAACTTTGGGTTGGAGTAGGTGAAACCGAGTCCCACATCTTGGAACTCTTAGAATATGTGTCAAAAAACTTGAATGCCTCATTGGAATTCTTATCTATGAATTCTCCCTGGGAAATCATTCAATAAAGTGACACATATGGGTGGGGAGTGAGTTATAGGAAAAACCAATGAGGGTCCAACTCTCAAACCCGTGGTAAGGACAAGCATTCAAAAGGTCTTTGAACCGTACCCAGAAATGATAGAAGGTTTCTCTCTCCTTCACTGCAATGTTCATTATATGACGTTTCAAAGCATTTGTGCGATGAACGAGAAGAATTTCTTGAAAAATTCTTTTTGGAGGGTGGACCAATCCAGAATAGAATGAGTTTCAAGTATGTTGAGTCATTGCTTGCTTATCATTCAAGGAGAATGGAAAAACTTTAGCTTTGCTAAGTTAGTGTTATCTTGAAGGGTTCTACAAATGTCCTAAAATTCCTTCATGTGAAGGTAAGGATTTTCATAATCAAGCCCGTGGAATTGAGGTAAGAGTTGTATGGTATTGGGATTAATTGTGAACCTATTGCCAATAGCAAGAAAAATAAAGCATGGCAGGACATTATTCCTTGTGGGATGAAAATAGTTCCTCGGAATTCTAACCTATTGGTCGACCTCTTGGCCCTAATTATTGTTTTGATTCATAGGAACATGATTATTTTAAGGGTTTGCATGGTTCTCCATACTACCTTTTCTACTTAGACCAAATGTGGGGGCTAAAACAGAATCCTCATAATGGTCTAACATAGATGAACCAATAGACTCTTGGAGTGAAAATTTGTTCTCAAAGTTTAAAGTTTCTCCACTAGACATGCAAAAGATGATCTTACCACCGAATGTAAACAACTACTAACAACTTTTAACAAAATTAAACACGAAAAATAATCTACTAAAGAGCATAAATAATAATCAAACAAAAACTAAATTAACATAGTTCACAAAGAGATGAACGAAAGTACCCGGATACTAGAATTCTCCAAGTAGTTTGCGGAGAAGTCGTATTCTTCTTTCCAACTTCTTGAATTTTTCAAAGAAGTCCCCCGACAATGGTGCCAAAAACTTGCTTAATCCAAAAAGGTACACCCAAGTTCAGGTGGTTAAGAATTAGTAATACTCAGTAATACCGAGATCGATCTATAGGGAATTTGAAATTTAATATTAGGAAGGGAAAAAGAAAGAACTTAAATCAAAAGTATTGGTTGTTGGGAATTGGTAACTAATTGAAAAGGAATTTAATAAATAAAAAGAATACTTCCTAGCATCAAGATTAGAGAATAATACTATGTATGAATATCATGTTTATGCAAGCATTCATTATCTTAGTTGATGTCCAATGCCAGTGTAATCAACCATAGGATTTACTTTGAAGAATAAAAGTCAATTGAATTGAAAGTAATCAATAAAGAACTAGGTTTGTAGACTCAGAGAGAATTACAAAATTACTCATGTCAAGGAATCAACCTAGTGAATAATTTAATAAGTATACAGAATACAATTCTTTGCTAAAATTCATTCTTACAATATATATGTTGAAAAATAAATCATCTTGGAAGAACAATCACATAATAATTGCATTAACAAAGGGTAGATTGTAGTTAATAGTGGAGTCACCATATTTATTGTAGATTTGACACGGAGGACGAGAATCACCAGTTGGAGGAGCACCAAGGACGCTATGTCTAGGCGAGTGAGATACCCATCCACGGTCACATGGGCCATTATTACCGCCATGCCCAAACACTCCAAAATCTGAGGGATCCTTTACTAACCCTTTGATCACCCTTCAACCAGAAGAAGTATCCATGTATGCCGCATAACCCGACACCATGTCATCACGTAACCATCCCAAGGACCAATCTCTATCAATTTGCCCTTAGTTTTACACAAAATACACTCTTTAAACAAGAAGGCTCAAAGCTCGAAAGCTTGACAAAGTTTAATTTAAATTTTGAAAATTTTGAAAGAGATACCGATACCGATCTCACTTTGTACCGGTACATGAGTCTTCTATTTTCCAGGTACCGATACCTTAGTGAAGAGGTACTCTTGTTCCTAGGTTCCTTCCAGTTGCCAAGAGCTGGTACCTAGGTGACAGGATATAGGTACTTGAGCCCACTATCCATCTAGGTACCGATACCTGAAAAATTGGTACCTATACCTGAGCCCAATGAAACCCAAGTACTGGTACCCGTGAGTCTAAGTACAAGTACCTGGGCCTTTCAACAGCATGGTATTGGTACTTAATCACTTATGTACCAGTACTTGGGCCCAGTTTTCCCCCAGTTCTTTCCATTTTCGATTTCAACTCATCCAAATTCTACACAAAATATAGTCCATATGAGTTCATTATACAATCCTTTATATAACATTACAAGTCCAAAAACAGTTACATAATTGATTTACAAAAATGTAATTAAGAGCCACATTCCAGATTTTTTTGAACAAGGACTCATGAGATAGTCGTCCACCGGCACTAGTCCCACACCTGAAATGTTCTCTCATAAATGGTGAGTTATTCTCAATAGAGTATCTCCTAAAAAGGCTGCTCCCCAACCCATATGCATATGAAATGTTCACATGCAATCCATGGATTCTACAATGTCATGCGATGTCATGAGATGATACTCACACATGCAATGCAATCCGAGCCCATAACTGGCTCCCATAACTCATGCAATGACATGAGTGTGCATCCTGATATTCTAAGCCCCCACCATTGATGTTACACATCCAATAACCATTTATAAATCTTAGGTCTTTCTTGAGACATGTATATATGGACTTCCACTAATGGATACCCAACCGAAACGACATATATGAACTTCCACCAACGGCTCTGCATATGTCGACGCACTTTATGGACTAAATACCAACAGAGTGCATATCCAAATTCACCGAGCCTGACTCATGTAGTGTTGCCCAAACTGTCCCATAGTCTAGAGCATCAACCACTCCTAAGAAGTTATACTAGTAAGAAAAACTATAACTTTCGACTGAGTGCATTAGCCACTATANTTCAACTCATCCAAATTCTACACAAAATATAGTCCATATGAGTTCATTATACAATCCTTTATATAACATTACAAGTCCAAAAACAGTTACATAATTGATTTACAAAAATGTAATTAAGAGCCACATTCCAGATTTTTTTGAACAAGGACTCATGAGATAGTCGTCCACCGGCACTAGTCCCACACCTGAAATGTTCTCTCATAAATGGTGAGTTATTCTCAATAGAGTATCTCCTAAAAAGGCTGCTCCCCAACCCATATGCATATGAAATGTTCACATGCAATCCAACAATCAAACAAGCATCTTTCCAAGAATATGCAATTCATAANCACCTGAAATGTTCTCTCATAAATGGTGAGTTATTCTCAATAGAGTATCTCCTAAAAAGGCTGCTCCCCAACCCATATGCATATGAAATGTTCACATGCAATCCATGGATTCTACAATGTCATGCGATGTCATGAGATGATACTCACACATGCAATGCAATCCGAGCCCATAACTGGCTCCCATAACTCATGCAATGACATGAGTGTGCATCCTGATATTCTAAGCCCCCACCATTGATGTTACACATCCAATAACCATTTATAAATCTTAGGTCTTTCTTGAGACATGTATATATGGACTTCCACTAATGGATACCCAACCGAAACGACATATATGAACTTCCACCAACGGCTCTGCATATGTCGACGCACTTTATGGACTAAATACCAACAGAGTGCATATCCAAATTCACCGAGCCTGACTCATGTAGTGTTGCCCAAACTGTCCCATAGTCTAGAGCATCAACCACTCCTAATAAGTTTTACTAGTAAGAAAAACTATAACTTTCGACTGAGTGCATTAGCCACTATATTTGTCTTACCGAAATGGTAATGCAAAGTGAAATCGTAGTCCTCTAAATACTCCATCCACCTACGCTGCCTCATGTTGAGGTCCTTGATGAACATGGAATATTGCACATCATTTGTTTGTTTACACCCATTTTATATTTGCTTTTGTGGAGAAAATGGGAGAAATTGCTTTTAATCTATCAATTAATAGATTTTTGTGTGATTGTAGGTAAAGAGTAGGTAAGGACGCGTATTAAGCCTTCCATCAAGTGCTTAAAGACAATGAAGAATGAAGGGAGGCTTAATGGGTGGCTTTGGATAGTAAGAAATTAAGAAAAAAACAAAACATGAGAAAACCTACCAGTAGGTTTTGTCAATGTTCTACCAGTAGGTTTTGCCTACTGGATCATCGTTCTACTGGTAGGTTTTGCCTAGAAACACCAGAAAGCTGCAATCTCAACTCCAACTGATTCGTGGGCCCACCTCTGCTTCTCCCACACATCCCCTGACATATTCTGCATACAAGCATGCTCTCTTACACCTAACGTCTGACTTTGGAAAAGAATCATAGAAGAGGAAAAGAGAAAAAGAGTTGTTGGGGAAGCATGGAAAATGCATGGCATGGTCTGTCCTTGCCTGCACAATTGTCCAATCCCTTCCCAATGATGGTAAGTCAGCTCTTATAGACCTTAGCGGGTGATGGACAAAAATGAAGACATTCTTACACCATTATTCAACTACCCACATACTTTATAGAGAGAAGCTCAAGGAAGAAGATGAACTTAGAGAGAGAAAGTTAGGTTTTCATTATTTCTTCACCATTTTCAGTGTAGTAAGCTTTAAACTACATGTAATCTTTCCCCTTTTCATTTTAAACTCTTTCATTCAAGTTATATGCAAGCTTAGCTAAGTGCTTTTAGCATTTCAATTTCTATATTTGGGTATTTGCTTTCAATATTTGTATTTTCGTCATGAATGCTATTTCACTTGTAGTTTAACTCTTTTGTTTCATTAATACAAGTTCCATGCTCCATTTCTCTACCATGTTCTTTACTTTGTGTTGGACTTTCCTTTTATTATGAGTAGCTAAGTTTTTAGGTGGCTAATCTAAGGGAGATTTCCTCTTGGGTATGCTAAATCAACTCTTCTCCATTCTTCCTCGTACTGTAAAGTGATTGGTTTGACTAGATTGAGTGCAGACATGGTTATGAGCTCTTCATACATCGTAGACTTGTCACGGGGTATGTTTGAGTCTACATCTCCACATTAGTCCCTCACTTCCTATAAATCAATCAAGCACCGAGACACTATTGGTAGAACGTATTGGGTTGATTGGGTATGCCCATTGGAATGACCTCTTTGGATTAGCCAACCTTGTTTTCATTGCATTTTATCAAAAACTCCACTCACCAAAATACAAAACTACAAGATTTTACACTTTTTATTTCTTTATAAAATCACTTTTACCACAATTCGACCAACCTTCCCTGAGGAAATGACCTTGGAATACCCATTTCAAGTAAAACACAACACTTACAAGTTTCTCTTCGCTTGGGGAGCACTTTTGCACACACACATTTTCATTCACACACTTTTTTCTCATTTCTAGCATCAAACCTGAGGAAGAGTGACACTCACCTTCACACATAAGCCATATAAACATTCGAGGGTTCGTGTTTGGAGATTANTAAAGTGATTGGTTTGACTAGATTGAGTGCAGACATGGTTATGAGCTCTTCATACATCGTAGACTTGTCACGGGGTATGTTTGAGTCTACATCTCCACATTAGTCCCTCACTTCCTATAAATCAATCAAGCACCGAGACACTATTGGTAGAACGTATTGGGTTGATTGGGTATGCCCATTGGAATGACCTCTNGGGGTATGTTTGAGTCTACATCTCCACATTAGTCCCTCACTTCCTATAAATCAATCGAGCACCGAGACACTATTGGTAGAACGTATTGGGTTGATTGGGTATGCCCATTGGAATGACCTATTTGGATTAGCCAACCTTGTTTTCATTGCATTTTATCAAAAACTCCACTCACCAAAATACAAAACTACAAGATTTTACACTTTTTATTTCTTTATAAAATCACTTTTACCACAATTCGACCAACCTTCCCTGAGGAAATGACCTTGGAATACCCATTCCAAGTAAAACACAACACTTACAAGTTTCTCTTCGCTTGGGGAGCACTTTTGCACACACACATTTTCATTCACACACATTTTTCTCATTTCTAGCATCAAACCTGAGGAAGAGTGACACTCACCTTCACACATAAGCCATATAAACATTCGAGGGTTCGTGTTTGGAGATTACGATGAACCACTTCAAGCAGTCCCGCTGAGTGAAGATATACTTTAGATTCTTGTCGTCTAAAAACACCTCGAACTATTCTCCATAGATAATGACGCTATACCTTCAAGGCAAAGATGACAATCTTCAACTCCATGTCTTGCATGGGGTAGTTCTACTCGTGGCTCTTCAACTTCTATAAATCATAAGCTACCACCCTCCTGGATTGCATCAAAACACATCCAAGTCCATCCTTAGAGGTATCACAGTATACTATGTACCTCTATCTCCTCTCTAAAACTATCAAAATAGGAATTGAAGTAAGCCTCCTCTTCAAATCCTAGAATTCTCTCTCACATGAGTTATCCCACTAGAACTTAACCTCTTTCTTGGTTAACCTAGTCATAGGTGCGGCTAGCCATGAAAAGTCCTCAATAAACCTCTGATAATATCCCATCAATCCCAAGAATATACATATCTTGAAGACTGACTTCAATCTCTCCCAACTTATAACCTACTTAACCTTCTCCAGGTCCATCGATACACCTAAAGTCGACACTAAATTTCCTAGAAATTTCACCGCTGTCAACCAAAATTCACACTTATGGAACTTAGTGTACAATTGGTGGTCTTTTAAGGTCTGGATAAAAATCCTAAAAGTAACCCTCATGCTTCTCCTCAAACTTGGAGTAGATCAGGATGTTATCAACAAAGACCACGACAAACTAATCTAAGTAGGGTTAAAACACCCTATAAATGAGATCAATGAATTTCGCTAGGGCATTCATCCAGCCAAATGGCATAACTGTAAATTTAAAATGCCTATATCGCGTTCTAAATGTTGTATTAGGGATGTCGACCTTCTTAATCCTCAACTGATGGTAACCCATGTATAGATCTATCTTGGATTAGACCCATGCCCCTCTCAGTTGATCAATCCTTGGCAGTGGCTACCTATTCTTGATAGTGACCCGATTTAACTGTCAGTAGTCTATGCAAAGTCTAAAGGTCTTGTCTTTCTTCTTGGCGAACAATATCAGAGTGTCCCAAGGTAAGGTACTCTGTCTAATGAAACCCTTGTCCAACAATTCTTACAATTGGACTTTGAGTTCTTGCAACTACATCGGTGCCATTTTATGTGGTGTCATAGAAATAGGGGATGCACCAAGTTTAACTTAATGGTGAAGTCTGCATCCCAATGTGGAGGTAATTCTAGTAACTCTTCCAGAAAAACATTCACATACTCACAAACCNTTATGTGGTGTCATAGAAATAGGGGATGCACCAAGTTTAACTTAATGGTGAAGTCTACATCCCAATGTGGAGGTAATTCTAGTAACTCTTCCAGAAAAACATTCACATACTCACAAATCACCTGAGGTAGACCTAACACTTGTCTCACCTAGTCCTTTGGGGTAAGACTAGCAAGTTAACCCATCAACTACCCGTGTTAATGGGAATCATACACAGTTTGGGGTAAATCATCATACTTTTACCCCTGAAATTTGAAACAAACATCACTAGTGTATATGCAGTGACCCTCTTTCGATTATAGTTGATGACGACTCGGTGTGTCACCAACTAATTAATCCCGAGGATGATATCAATCTTTGACATGTCCATGACCATAAGGTCCAAAGTGAGTAGAATTCCTAAGATCTCTAACTTACACCCCCAACATATTTGATCAATACAAACTATAGCTCCTAGGGGAGAACTAACATGCAATGGCTTCTCTAAGGTTTCAACCTCTAATCCCAAATCTTTTACACCTGATGCAACTTTAAATTAATGAGATACACTAAAGTCAAATAATATCCTTACCCATAAGCGAGAGAGTAAAAATGTATCCTTTATCACCAACTGATCCACTAAATCAATCTCAGTAGTGAATGCATTGACTTGCCCTTGAATCCCTGATGTGCCTGCCTATAAGTTCTGTCCTCAGCCTCAACCCATGCCCTGGTCCATTTGGACTGATTACAAAGTCCCCCTAGTGAAATGGTAGGGGGTCTGTGCAGCACCCTAAAACTAGAAGCGACTTCCCTAGCCTATGGTGAGGTTAGAAGGAATAAAGAATATCTATGGAGGTCCCATAAATTACTAGGACTGAGATGTCTCTTAACTCTGGGATGCCCCACAGATGTGACCCCGCTAGTTGAATATGAAGTAAGTTCTTCGGCCCGCCTGATGGGTGGCCTTGAAATTTCTCCTACCTTGGGAGGATTGATCTTGGCCTTGGACTTGATAGCCTCGGCCTTGCCCTTGATATCCTTGCAGGGTAGACGCATGTTGCTTCTTTCCCAAACTTGAAGTAGAGGATTTTTCCTCCTTATTCTTAGCACTTGTTTCCTAGATGCTCTTGAAATCTTCACTTCCTTCTCAATGGCCATGTCCATCTCGACCATTGAGTCCAAGTCTTGTAGGCTGTGGCCCACAATCTTTCTCTGGATGGACAACTTTAAATCATCCTCGAACATTCATAATTTGGATAAGCCTATAGCCAAATATTCATCATGAAATGGGCTAACTTAGTAAACTTAGCCACGTATTTCATTATCGTCATATTTTCTTACTCAAGTCTAAGAATTTTCAAGCTTTCGCTTGTCGAACACCCGACAGAAAAAACTTGTCGATAAAGAGCTCCTGAAACTCTTCCCAAGTCATTGCCTTTATATTCTTTGAGGCCTTTGCCCATTCCCACCATAGATGGGCATCTCCCTCAAGCTGGAAAGTCACTAGCCTTATCTTAGTGGCATCGGACGTGATCTTCATAGCCTCCAAGATCCTTTCCACTTGTTGGAACCAATGGTAGGCCACCATCGAATGCGTCCCTCCCAGAAAGATTGGTAGCTTGTGTGCCTTGAACCTCTGGAAGTTATTTGAGCCTCCTTGGCCCATGTTAGCGCTAACTTATGCAAAGGTAGCTGCCATTATGCCTAGGTAAAAAAATAAAATTTTTTAGAATTCAGATGACAAAACGGACCTCATTGTTGAATTCATCTCACAAAATCTAGTTACTCAGTCAATTTTTGTTAAATTTCAAGACAGTTGGAATTTTTACGGTTTATAATGCAACCAGGTGTTGTGTGACCAAAATAAACACGATCAATTTTTAATTGCAAAATATGAAAAATAATTTAAATTTGGTACAAATAAAATGTGTTGAACATAACATAGAAAGATATTTAATTGATTCGGGACAGAATCGGATCAGGAAAAGATGGGGACATGTAGTGCAACAAGGCCCAAATATTAAGGGGTATAAATAGGGGAGANTTAAATTTGGTACAAATAAAATGTGTTGAACATAACATAGAAAGATATTTAATTGATTCGGGACAAAATCGGATCAGGAAAAGATGGGGACATGTAGTGCAACAAGGCCCAAATATTAAGGGGTATAAATAGGGGAGAAAATTAGATTTTCTCCCCATTTTACACCAGATTTTTGGGAGAGAAGAAGAAGAGAGAGAAATGAGGGTTTCTTCCATCTTCTTATTGCAATCTAGGGCCAACTGTTCGTCAGATTGCTTCAAGCCAAAAACAAAAAATTGTTCTATGCGATGAGAGCTACGAATACGTACCAAAAATTATGAATTTTGTCGAAGCCTGAAAGACAAGATTTTTAGAAATCAAGGGTTGAAGCTTGATTTGGGCTTCTTGGAGTTTCTACCACTTGTATTACGCNACCAAAAATTATGAATTTTGTCGAAGCCTGAAAGACAAGATTTTTAGAAATCAAGGTTTGAAGCTTGATTTGGGCTTCTTGGAGTTTCTACCACTTGTATTACGCTTCAAGATGTAGGGTTCTTTTCCTAGGTAGGTTTATTTTTAACCTAGGATTTTATATGAAATGGGTAGCATGATTCGAGATGAAATCTCTTATCTAAATGTATTTCTAGTGTAACTAAAGTACTAGAAATGATATAAGAATGTATTAAGCCAATTCTGCATGAATTGGATGTTGTTGAAATTGCTTCAATTGAGAATTTTATGGATAATGTGATGTTTTGGGCATGATTATGTGCTTTAAAGGTGTTTGATAAAATGTTGAGGTAGGATTAAGCATGTTAATTGAATAGATATGATATAATATGCTTGGTGAAAATTATGGAATGTAATTATATTGTCATGATATAATTGACATTGTGAAAATTGTGTATGTCATGCTACACTCATGATATGACGAACATGACATTGAAATTGTAATTATACATTACATTGCATATGCATGAAAAGCATCACATTCGTGGGCATTTGACATGGGTGTGGATGTGTGCATGGTTTTGATCAAACACCATTCTTGGTGGATGATGCGTGGACTCAAAAAAGTTGGATCAAGGTTTGAATGAGTCTCACGGGTTGCATTTAAAATAGAGTTAGAGTTAACAAGAAGGGCTAGATTATCTCTTGGGTGGAAAATTCGGTGATTTGGATACGCACTCTGTTGGTATTCAGTCCATAAAGTGTGTTAGAGAATGATATCGTGTCGGTTGGGTGCCCTTTGGTGAAAGTCCTTAAATTCCCACCCCAAGAAAAATTTGGGATTTATAAATTGTCATTGAATGTGTAACATCAATGGCAAGGACTTGGAATGCTCGGATACATACGAATGATATTACATGTATTATGAGTTTATGTGAATGTTGTATGAGATTGAGGGAGTTGAAATTGAAAAATGATTGAATTAGGGAAAATTGGACCCTACTACCGGTAACACGTTGATTAGCTACCGGTAGCACGATTCAAGTCTTGAGCTACTCGTAGCTCGCTGGTAATGGGCAGCTACTAGTAGCTTCTCAAAAATTTTCAGAAATTTAAAATAATTTTGTCAAGCCTACGAACCTTGAGCCCTTTTGTTCAAAGGATGTAAATAAAGTAATATGGATGGATATTGGACCTTAAAATTGGCATATGATGACGTGGTGTTGGGTCATACAGCATATACGGGTACGTATGCGGGCTGATGAGTGATCAACGGGTTGAGAAAAGACCCCCGGATCCTGGGGCGTCACACAAAATGTGTTTTTTCCAAAAAATTCTCAATTTCTTCATCTGTTGCACAAGATCTTTCATTTAAATCAACCTTAGGGTGATTTCTCAACTTTCTACCAATTCCAAATCTCATATTTTTTTAAAAAATAATTAGATTCAATGATTCCAAAGCATTTAAGGCCTTGATCAAGTACTCGGGCTGGACAATGAGGTCGAGCATGAGTTTAAGTGGGAAATATGGTAGGAGTAATCCGAGTTTTCGANTGGGGCGTCACACAAAATGTGTTTTTTCCAAAAAATTCTCAATTTCTTCATCTGTTTCACAAGATCTTTCATTTAAATCAACCTTAGGGTGATTTCTCAACTTTCTACCAATTCCAAATCTCATATTTTTTTTAAAAATAATTAGATTCAATGATTCCAAAGCATTTAAGGCCTTGATCAAGTACTCGGGCTGGACAATGAGGTCGAGCAAGAGTTTAAGTGGGAAATATGGTAGGAGTAATCCGAGTTTTCGACATGAATCGATTCCTCAACATTGATCAAAGGGAAATGTTCGAGCTTTCTTTTGCTACAAGGCATAATATGATAGAAAGGTCAGTTATTGTAGAAGATTTCATTCCTTGGGATGTAATGCAAATCATACAAAATGGGAATTGGGAGAACTTTATGAGAATTTATGAATTTGGGGTGAGCCCTGTGATTTGGGAGTTCTATGGCAGTGCGAATAAGGTTGATGAGAGAAGATTTAAAACCTATGTGAGGGGGAGACAATTTTTTGTTTACATGATTTTGATATTTCGCTTGACTAGGTTGAATAAGGTTCCAAATACACAATACCCGCATTCAACCTCAGTGAATTTTACAGTGGTTTTAATGGAGTTGATAGGGGATCCTAATTATTCCTAGCTAACTAGGGTGAAGTTTCTAAACTAGGGAGAGCTAGTAGAAAAATACAATATTCTGAATTGGATCTCTGTGGCAAACTTGATGCCCTAATATGGGAAGAATCATACCTATCAAAACAAAGCCCATTTGTTGTATGCAGTGGGGATGGGCCAGACTATTGATATGCCCAACTTAATCATGACCGACATGTTTAAGGCAATTAATGATATTGGTAAGACTTTTTCACTAACCTTTTGATATTTGGTTACCAAGATGTGTAGAGATTGTGGGGTACAGATGGATGGTGATTAGGAGAGAGAGTAACCCAAGGTATTGGAGTATACAACTATGGATAAAAGTAGGAGCACCTGAGCTAGAGGTGCAGAGGAGGAGAAGGAGGAGGATGAGCACTTAGATGGAAACAATGATGAACAGATAGGCGAGCCAATGGAAGTTCATACAGTTAGGGATATACTATTGCAGATTCTGAGAGATCTTTAGTCGATCCAAGTTAATCAACAGTGGATTATGGTTGAGCTTACTGCTCGTGGAGAGATCCTTGACCGACTTAACCTTGGACCCTGTGACCCTACGGGCCCCTCTTCTTAGTATTTTGACCATTGATCCTGTTTCCCTTCCTTTTTGCCTCCTTTTTTTTAAAAAAACAAAAAAAATGTTGTGGCTAGTATTTAGGTATGTAGTTTACTAACCCTTTAGTTAGTGATAGGTGATAGAGTCAGTTTTTTATTTTTTATTTATTTGGAATGTAATGAAAATTAATTTTACCTGCAAAGGGTTCATTACTATTAAATATTTGTTTGTTCTCGTTATTAGTTTCCTAGATTATGTTTCCATGACTTGACTAGCTTTGAAGTTGAGCTTATTTAATGGACACTTGTATTTGTTTCCATTTAAACCTGTTATAGAATTTTATTCAATATATTAGCATCTCAAGGTGTGTTCCCCATAAAACCCAGGAAAATTTAAACTTTTTTTGAAAAAAGGGGCAAAATGGTAATTTATCACTATAGTGCGGGTTTAAAATCCATATTTTTTTAGAGTTCGGATGACACAACAGACCTCACCGTTGGATTCGTACCGTGAAATTGAGTTGTCCTGTTAAATTTCGTCGAATTCTGAAATAGTCGAATTTTACACATTTTACGAGACAATTAGGTGACGAATGACCTTTCAAAGGTCCTCAAAAAAAATTTATAAAATTTTCTTATAATTATATAAAAGTTCAAATAAAAATTATTTGAACTGAAATCGAGATTTAATTAAGTTGTTTTAGGTTAAAAACAAACCCAAAAGTTATAAACGTGCGGGGTAATGTGGACCGTGCAATTAAAAGTATAAATAGGGGCTAAATATCTGAAAAATCAGATATTTTCCACCCTTTGGTCAGCTGTGTTCAGACATTGGAAGAGAAGAGAAGGGAAAGAAGAGAAAACTTAAAATTTCTACCTTCCTTCTTCGATCCAAGGAGCTCTGTTGGTCAGAATCGCTTGAACTAAAAATTAAAGTTGGTCTACGCAACGAGGACTACACGTACGTACCAAGAACGAAAGGTTTCACCCAAGATCCAATAAGGAAATTTTGGAAAATCAAGGTTTTTGGGGCTAGAAAGGTGTCTTGAGGCTTCTACTCTTCTATTTATGCTTCAAGAGGTAGGGTTTCTCCTACTTTGGTTCACTTTCTTACCTAGGGCGTATTATGAATGGGGTAAGGGTATGGAATAACCTAGGTCACTTGACTATGGTTATGGAAATGAGGAAATGGGTATGAAATTTGGTCTAGACCAATTCCTAGTTATGTTGGCATAGGAAATTACTTATGTGATTTCCTTGGAACTTGATATTTTTGGGCATGCTATATATTTTCTATTATACCTTGCGAATGAGGTGGAAATTCTTGTGTGATAACATGAATTGTGCTTTAAGGTATTTTGCAAATTGCCTAGGTGGACATTGAGTTGTTATAGCATGGATTATGTATAACAAGCTTGTGAAATTGTTGAGGATGAATGAATTGCTATATGTTGTTAATATATTAGCATTTTGTTGATTTATGGTAATTATATGCAATTGCTATAAATTGTCATGACATATGCGGAGATATGTGGTTAAATTGCTCAATTGACACTCATTATATATAGAGCATAACAAGGATATTGCAATGGTGCACTACATTGCATATGCACGGGGAAAACACATCCATAAGCATGAGTGTGTGGGTGTATGGGTGCATGGTTGTATCAAACATCATGTTTGGTGATTGATGGGTGGGCTCGGGAAAGTTGGACTGAAGATCCGAATGAGCCTCGTGAACGCATGAAAAGAAAATTGGGTCGAGGGAGCAAGAAGGGCTAGACTATCCCTCAGGTGAGAGGCCTGGTGATTGGATACGCACTCCGTTGGTATAAAAGCCTATGAAGTGTGTCAGTGTACGCAGAACCGTTGGTAGAAGTCCATGAATTCCGTGTCAGTTGAGTGTCGTTGGTGTAAGTCCATAAATATTCACCCCAAAGGTTTTAAATAGCCATTTAGAGGATAATATAAATGGCAGGAGCTAGAAGGGCTCGATTGTATATATATTGGCATTTGCATGTGTTGAGGAGTCGGAAAGGCTCGGGGTTAAAATGCGGGAATGAATCTCATTTCATTCATAGCATGGCATGGTAAATTCCAACATGGAATACATATATTCTTGATTGGAATGATTACATGGTTATATAATTGTGAATTGTTGCATGTGTACATTCATAAGCACTTAGGTTGGGGAGTAGCCTCTATAGGAAGTACTCTACTGGGTATTGGCTCACCCTATACGGGAAACATTTCAGGTGCGGGACATACTCCGGCATACGGCTCGCATTCGGGGCCTCTTGGGTGAAAGAAAGCTGGGTTGTGGCTTTTGAATACAAGTTTTGTGTAAAACTTTTGTTAAAATTTCAGTTGACATGTAAATGCATGGAATGGTTTGTAACAGACTTTGTATATAATAGGTTTTACGTGAAAACTCTATTATGCATGTTTTTGATAAAAATGGGATGGTTTGAAATGGATTGAAAATCAGAAACAGGAGATTTGGGCAAAACTGAATAGAATGTACCAGTACTATGTACCGATATAGTCTGTCCCGAGGGCAGAGCGTACCGATACACAGTACCGGTACTGTCTGGCTAGAGGGTGAAGAGTACTGGTACCGAGTTTCAGTACAGTGTGTACAGAGAGCAAATCGTACCGGTACACAGTACCAGTACTGTCTCCCAAATTTTGATATTTTAAAACTACAGTGTTATGCTCTCGACCTTTGATCCCTTTGGTTTCAATGATGTATTGGACAATAAAGTGGCATGATTTGTGATGCTATGAACCACAATTAAATTAAATGATAAAACACACACAAATTACATGTGTGGGCTAAAATTTCGGTTAAAAGGATGTTAATTAACGTGGTGTTGGATTATGCGGCATTCACGGGTATTTTCGTGGGTTGAGGGATGATCAACGGGACCCCCGATTTTAGGGGCGTCACATTCCCACTTTGAATTCAGAATGTTAGTGCATGTTTAACTATGCTATTATGATTTGTAAAATAATAGCTTTGAGAACTTGAAACATATAGTGGAGTTATATTATAGGCCTCTATGAGTTTTGATTCGGTCTTCTTTGGGGGGACTATATATATTTACTCATTGAAGATAATTTCATTCAATAACCTTGGTTGAATAATCTTATTATTATTATTTTTTATTATTACTAATGAGGTGGATGATTGTTTTATTTCAAATTTGTTTACATTTGAAGTATATATACCATTAGCTCTTAAGACATGATTTTAGGTCATTGTTGATTTAATTTGAGCCTTAGCCAAACTTCTTTCTTATCATTGTCGTAAGAAGATATAATTGAGCCCCTTCAGATAATTTCTTTTCTTAAGCAATGGATACTAACTAGGCAAAGTATATGATATATTTTACTTTATCTTGGTTAACCCGGAATTGACTTGATATTGCCCAAAGGAGGGATGCTGATGACTATGGAAAAAAAGAGATGAGGTGAAGAAAGTGATGAAGTTCTCATGCTCATGAAATGAAAGAAAAAAAGGGAACAAAATGAGGTGGAAAGAAAAGAAAAGAAGAAAGATAATATGAAATTGAACTTCAAAAAAAAATGTTGGAAAGTTTGAAAAAAAAAATGAGACAAGGCTTATAAATTTGTGCTTCTAAATGATTATGGTTGAAGGAGATTGCAGAATACGGTTTAAAAAAAAGTAATGACTTCTTAGGATAGCTTTTTGATTTTCTTATTACCCTTCGTTTTGAAGTCCTTATCCTAGACCCTATTAGAACTAGAATAAAGGCTTATTTGATCCCCAAGAATATGGTGGTTGGTATATGGATTGTGAGAGTAAGGTTGAGATTAATGATTATTTTACTATTGTTAGTATTAATTTCTTTTCATGAGATTATGTCAAGATCCAATTATTTTTATGGTAGTTATTTGATATATAAGATATGTTAGGATTAGCGTGAAGTCTTTAGTAAATCTCACCTATTCCATGGTTATAATTCTGCAAAGTTCAAGATCCAAAAGTGTCAAATGAAGGGAGGAGTTCAAGCTATAATGGCACATCAAAAACTCTCATAATGCACTTTCATGCTTATAACAAAGGGAATGACATTAGAGATCTAAGCACCTTTAGTTTAATTCTAGACTTAGAATAATTAGGATAAAATGGAATCAGTGACTAATCTGTTAAGGACTCCTAGGTGTTCTTCAAAGAAAATTTTTTCTAAACCTTATTGTGTTTTGAAAACATAGGATTGAGTCATTAATCAGACCCAATTTGAGAAACAACCTTTAATGCTCTACCTCTCAAACCTTAAGAGATCCTTGAAAAACCCTAGAACCTCTAAATACAAAAGGCTAAAATGATATTGATACTCTAATCCAACCTCTCACCTTGGAGAAGAAGATCTACATTGGGAGATCAACCTAACCCATTGGAGGAGTGAGCATATTGGGAGTCTTGGGTGACTCCTATGATTGCTCGAGACCTAAACAATCTATTGCGGTGGAGAGTTCAAGTGATTCTATCCATAACATCAGTGGGTGTATTCAGTAGAGAGATCTATTCAAGGCAATGAGTGTCTAACCATGGTATTAGTTTAGGTATAAGACTCGAGTACTTATAAATTGACTTTGTAATAGTAGATTAGGCTTTGATGAACTCCGAGTGGTTCTCTATAATTTTTTTCGAGGAGAGTTTTTGCATCAACAAACTCCTTGTATTATTTATTATTATTTTCATACACACTTGCAATTTGAAGCACACACGAGCACTATGTGTTTGATAATTCGATTTTTTGAACCTTCATAACATTCATAATGGTTTAGTTGATTGTAATTGCCTTAGATCGGATCACCGTGAGAGATTGAGTGTTAATCCTAAAATTGAAAAATCCCTTACATCGATCTTCATGGTTTTTAGGGTCATTCTTGTGCAAAATCTTAATTTTAACTATTTAATTGATTGATTTAATAAGAGTTAATTGTGCTAGAATTAGGTTAAAAGTTGGTGTACATCTAAGCTTAAAATTGGATTAACTTATTCAACATTCTAGGTAGTGTCTTAATGCCATGTGTTTCATCATGAAGGACGACCCACTCCGCAAAAGGTAATATTTTTCCTTACAATATATAAATAAATATACCAATATATGTGTGTTTGTGTGTGAGTTAAATATTGTTCTGAGCTCCAATTAATTCGGCTCACATTTGATACTATGATGTGGGAATAGTCACTATAATTTGAGTCAATTATTTGCTAAGTGTAATCCTTGCAGAGGTTTGGATTGAAACTAAATATTGATATTTGAAGAGGTAGGGTATTATTTGATGATTTTTTAATGTTGATATATTTATTTCACATCACACTCGAATTTCAATATGTGAATACTATTTTATAGCATTTAGTTCTATAATTTTGGTTTTGTGCTGATTTTTTTGGGGTTTAATTGAATATTTTCAAAGCTTTAATGATTAGTTTCCATTTATAATCTAATCTTTTTCATATTTGTCAATCAACACTCAAAAAACTACATTTAATTAGGAATTTCTAATAATAACACGTTTTGAATACACAACGATAATCTAAAAAAAAAGTAGTTATTTGGTTACTAATACTTTCTAATCTAAAATAATCACTAAATAATAGTGTTAATGCCAGAAATGATACAATTTAAACCTCTAGTTAATCAAATAAAAGTTCAACACAATAATCATATCAACCCAAAATATCGTTTTAGATTTTTTTTGCTCTAAAATAAATAGTCTTCGAATTTGAAACCCTAGTTCTTCAAATTCTGGCAGAGTCTCCTTTGCATGTGGAGCTCCACCCAAAACACAACCTAAGTCAATAAAAATTCTTATTGACCTTTAAAGATCTAACATACACATCTAATACAATACATGCATTAGACAACAATAACAAGTTCAAATGTAAACCATTCATTTAAATAAAAGAAGAGTTTACATTAAATCTCCATATACAAGCCTTTATAAAAGACTATACAATTTCGTATGACCCAAAATACTACAAGGCAATCAATTTTACAATTGGGATCTAACATCTATACATCAAAGATAAGAGCCCGAGCTCCGGTTCTGTCATCAAAAGGGACCCATGGGAAGGTCATCTGTGGAAGCATGCATAGTACCTGAAAAATATTCCCACAACGGGGTGAGCCCAAACCTAGTAGGATATCTCCTATATAGAATAACTCCAACCCAAATACATATGATATAATATACCTACAACTCAACAATCACATATTTGCAACAAGTAACCCAAAAAAAAGTTACCAAACCTATTGAGCCATGAGTGATATTTCATGAATGCATGTTCGATTCTGAACCAGCTCCCGGGTTCCCATGCATACTCATGATGTAATGTCATGTCATGAACTGAGCAATTTCAAGCCCCCGCCATTGAGAATCTAGCTCTTTTTGTTATGCCCTAACATATTTTCATGCAATTTTCCATGAGACTCGATTGGATCTTGGTCCAATCTTTCCAAGCCCCACTCATCACTCACCTATGTGGTAACCTTTTTATCCATGCACAACACTCACAACCATGCCAAATGTCTTGTGGATGTGATGTTTAACTCATGCACATGCAATGTATGTACAATTGTATTTCAATTGAAAACACAATATCAATTATAGCATTAAAACATATAAGGGAATTCTAGCATATCACCCAACACATGTTATATGTATTGATTAAATCAAATAACATGCTTGAATACATTTAGGCAATTTATCTAACACATAGGGTACATAATTGTAAATGTCTAACGTACCCATCATAATCTACGTATAAAATATGTTCAACAACCCAACTTAAGTGAAATTAGACAACATGCTCATAGGTTCCAATTAACTCACTAGCTACATTAGTTACAGGCTAATCATGTGATTAACATATATTTACTTCAACCCCATCTCTTATACAAACCCTAGATTGAAAGGGAATTTAAATAGAAAGAAACCCTCAATTCTTGAAACATGAGTAAAGAAGAGAAATCCTTAAGAATACCCCAAACAAACCTCTACAAGCCTTCCCTAAGCTTAGCCAAAAGCTCTAGACCTGAAATTTGGGAAAAGGGCCGTTGTTAGTGTTGGCGCATAGCCCTTGCCGAGTAGAACAATTCTTGTTCTTGGTGTTTGATGAACTAATAGTTGGATCTTGAAAGATTTGAGGAAGGAAGAAGAAGAAGATAAAGTCGTGGAGGCTTTCTTTTTCTCTCCCTCTCTCTCTCTCAATTCACCATTTTTACTCTTTTTTTATACTTAGTGTAGGAGGTGCCACATGTCATGTTCATATTGATTGGAAATCTCACATGCCCAATCAAATTGTGCCATGTGTCATAGTGAATAAGATTTTTTTGATGGTCTTTTAATTATATTATGGATCCCATGCGCCTCGTAATGCGTAAAAATTCTGACTATATCAGAATTAAAAGAAAATTGAATTCCCAATTCAATTTTGCGAGATGAATCTAATGGTGAGGTCTATTTTATCATCCAAGTTACGTAAAAGTNTGCATAGTACCTGAAAAATATTCCCACAACGGGGTGAGCCCAAACCTAGTAGGATATCTCCTATATAGAATAACTCCAACCCAAATACATATGATATAATATACCTACAACTCAACAATCACATATTTGCAACAAGTAACCCAAAAAAAAGTTACCAAACCTATTGAGCCATGAGTGATATTTCATGAATGCATGTTCGATTCTGAACCAGCTCCCGGGTTCCCATGCATACTCATGATGTAATGTCATGTCATGAACTGAGCAATTTCAAGCCCCCGCCATTGAGAATCTAGCTCTTTTTGTTATGCCCTAACATATTTTCATGCAATTTTCCATGAGACTCGATTGGATCTTGGTCCAATCTTTCCAAGCCCCACTCATCACTCACCTATGTGGTAACCTTTTTATCCATGCACAACACTCACAACCATGCCAAATGTCTTGTGGATGTGATGTTTAACTCATGCACATGCAATGTATGTACAATTGTATTTCAATTGAAAACACAATATCAATTATAGCATTAAAACATATAAGGGAATTCTAGCATTATATGTATTGATTATATGTATTTTTACATATAAATAAAAATATACATATTTTTACATATTTACAAATTCTGATATGTAAAAATTCGTAAAATTTTGCGAGATGAATCTAATGGTGAGGTCTATTTTATCATCCAAGTTACGTAAAAGTTCAAGTTTATAACCTTGTTTGAACAGCCTAATTACCACATTGCCTCTTTATTAATTTATTAATTTTTCGATTTTGACACTTCAACTACTTTAGAGTAGGTTCTCAACGATCTTCAACGTTTTTGGCAACTAATCATTTTACTTTTCAATTTTTAGTGTGGTTTTAGGTTTTAAATTTTTTAATGCCAAACTTTTCGGAACAAAAACCGCCGGTTACTTTTTAGGGGTGAAAAATCATATAGTTTCTACTTTCAAGAACCAAGTAAACAAACACTTACTTTAGGGACTATATTGTTTTTTTCACAGATTCATATTCTTAATGACACACTAAAATCGAGTTTGGACCTATTGATCCATTTGGTTATAATAGTAGTGGCAATTCTTGCCTACAACCCACTAACCCGTCCATAAATTAATGGGTTGGGTACCTTATTTTTTAATATAGGTTAAAAATGGGTTGGGTGCTATTATTTAGTTTAAATCTATGGGTTCAATCGGGTTTAAAATAGGTACCCATTGGGTTTTCTTCTTAAAAACTAATTAATACAAAATAGAAACACCAGCCGTTAGAATCCCATCTCTCCCCTCTTGACGTTAAAAGCCAGATCCTCCACCACACACTGCTAGTCTCACCTCTACTGCTACTCCGACTAGAATTTGGTTATTGAATCTCACATCTCCTCATCATTCAAGATTGCAAAGTGAGTCCCGTTCGATTTTATTATTGAAATTTCCCAAAATATTGTCTCGGTACATCGAATGCCCCACTTTCTTGTTTTTTCCTTTTCTGCCTCTCTGTTAGCATTATCTTTGTTTTTCTTGAATTGAATATTGAATAACTTGAGTTGTATTTTTTTTTTTTGGCTAAAAGACCAATTTTGACATGCCTACAACTTGTTTGATGAAATGACCAAAAGCTGTTTAGGCGTCAAAATGAGCGTTAGCTAACTTTTTTGGTGGACACCATGCACTAGACTTGACTAAAGAAAATAATAAAGTTTGAATGCAATTACTCCATACAATTATGATTGGATCATCATGTAATGAATAACCCCGTTTATGGTGATTGGTGCATATATGCAAACTTTTAAACTAGAGACTACAACAGAAAGAGACCACACAATTAGTGATGTTGAATATTATAAAGGTCATTTTCTTTTGCTTTTCATCAGGGGTTTCTTTTTCTTTTCATTTTATTTAGCTACAGACTTTCTTCCTTCCCTTTTTCAAGTTTTAGTGTGATAATTTTTGTCAACACAAAATTTTCCTTGATAGTAAGATTTGAGAAAGATAAATGATAGAGAATCTTATTCCCATTATGAGGAAGCAAATTTCATGACTCAAACCCACATCATATGATATGAGCGAATGAGTATTTGTCATCATTCCTCAGTCACCATTAATGGAGTATTGGAGAGATGAACCGAGAATAGACCTATGTTTGACTTTGTTCTCAAAATGTAGTTATCTTCATATTTGAACCCACAAACTGAAGATTAACTTTGGGTCTAGCACCCATGAATACTTAAATGGGGATAATGTTGCATGAAGGTGTAGGCTCATCTGCACTCCTATTAGTTATTAACATTTCTTTGCATGAAGGTTTTTTTTTTTTTTTGGAATTAGCATCCTCTAGTTATTCTAAATACTTAGTGACATGTACTATGATAGTTGATTAATGGTTTGAAACTATTTGGATATACTTTAGAATGCTTTATTATGTTGCTTAATGCTTATTTTTGTGGGTGTAGATTCATATTGAGGCCTTCATGTCTTCAAGAGATAATATAAGGGAAGATAATATTGATTATGGTGAAGAAAGTTTCGTTACTGGAAAACGAGATAGAAAGTCTCGCTTTATAGTTTGAGATATTTTTAAGCAATTACTTATTAATAGTGAGGGGAGACAAAAGGTTCGGTGTACAAAGTGTGACCAACTGTATATGGTAGACTTGAAGTCCGAAACATCGAATTTGAAGCGACATCTCAAAACTTGTTATCCCGAACATAACACAAATGAGTTGGCACCTCAACTACCTTTTGATCAAGATGCCTATCGAAAGAAGCTTTCTGATGTCATAATTTCTTGAATCCATATGTGAAATCAATCTCAACAAACACCGCAAAGTTGGACATTTTGAAAGCTTATAAAAAGGAGAAAGAACAACTTAAACATGCATTGGAATTAATTCTAAGTAGTATTTTTTTAACTTCAGATTTATGGACTTCTCTCACCACAAATAGTTATAGGACTTTGATTGCCCATTATGTGTATGAACATTGGGTATTGTAGAAAAGGATATTAATCTTTCGTTATATACCCCCACCTCATAATGGACCACTTTTAGCAGAAAAGGTGATTACTTTTCTAAAAGAATGGGGAATTGAGAAAAAAAATCACCATTACTTTGGATGATGCAAAGTATAATGGTGGTTTGGTTGATTTGTTGAAGAATCATCTTTCTTTAACAAATGCTTTGATCTGTGATGGTGAATTTCTTCATGTACGTTGTGGTGCTCATAACTTGAATCTTATTGTTCAAGCGGGCTTGAAAATGATTGATGGATCTGCGTATAAGATTCGAGAAAGTGTCAAATATGTTAGGGGTACAGAGGGAAGGATAATCAAATTTGCAGAATGCATTGCACAATTGTCCATAAAAAGTGGTAAGAAAGTTGCCAAGATATGCCAACAAGATGGAATTCAACCTATCTTATGCTTGAATGTGTTTTATTATATCGTCGGGCATTCTGTCAAGTGCAATTGATTGATACTAACTTCAAAACATGTCCATCACAATGAGGAATGGAACATGGTTGAAAGGATATCAAAGTTTCTCAAACCTTTTTATTACATTACAACATTGTTTTCAGGAAGTCAATATACCACTTCAAATTTGTATTTTCATAGCGTATGAAAATTTCAAACACTCATACTAGAGGAGCTAAATAGTGCAAATAAAGTTATAAGTTCCATGGCACAACAAAATGAAGGGAAAATTTGACAAGTATTGGGATTGTTATAGCATAGTGCTTTCCTTTGCCATAGTGCTTGATCCTCGTTACAAGTTGAAGTTTGTTGAATTTGCATTTGCAAAGCTTGATCTTGAAACATGTGAAGAAAATATAAGGAATGTTCGGATGAAGTTGCCTTTACTCTTTCAAGAGTACAAGTGTTTCTCCCCCATCTGCTTTTGCAACTAATCCATTGACAATGAGAAATGCTTCTAGTGGAGTAGATGAAGATGAAATGGATATAAGTAACATCACTAATTAGTTATTTTTATAATTATTATCATATATATACTTTCATAGATTTATTAGTAATTTTCTTATATATTGTGTTTATATTAATGTAGGAGTTTGAGTTATTTGAGAGAGAACGTTTTGGATTGAACAGAAATAAATCACAGTTGGACCTATACTTAGAATAATCTTTACTTGATCGGAGACAAAATGCGCAATTGGATGTTCTAAGTTTTTGAAAAGCAAATAGGACCCAGTATCCAGAGCTTTCATTGTTGGCCTATGATGTGTTGAGCATTCTCATTACTGCAGTTGCCTTAGAATCAACTTTTAGTATTGGAGGTTGTATCATTGGAAAATATCGTAGTTCAGTTTTGCCGAAGAATGTAGAGGCATTATTATGCACTCGAGCTTGGTTACATGGTTTAAAAGATAAAATTAACTCTTGCAATTTCATGCTAATATTATAATTAATTATTTTGAGATTTACAACATTAGAATTTAATATCATGGACTTGCTTTAAGCAGTTCAAGAAAATTCAGATAAGGAGGAGGAACTTGAAATTGACATTGGGAAGTTGGTGTGGAGTCTAATAATGATGCTGAAAATAGATATGTAAGGTTTTTTTTTTTTTTTGTTGTGATTATTGTAAACTTGGTTTAACTTTTCGTTTAGTTTTTCCTTTTGGGTCTTACAGTATATTCATTTTGTTTTTTGTTTTGGTTTAAGATGAAGAAGGTTCGTCAAAGAAGGAAGTGAACAAACTATTTGACAATGAATAACATGTCTTGTAGTAGATTTTGTAATGTTCTTTTTAAACTTGTCCTAATGTTTGGTTGAGTATGTATTCCATTTGCTCAACCCAACTTGTGAGTATTAAATGATAATGGGACATGATACAATGGTTATGTGTATCTTTTTTTGAATTATTTCTTGTTATGATGAAGGATTGCTACGAAATTATTAGTATGAAATATGCTACACGATAAAACACTAATTGTGTTTGTGTTTTTATTTTATCAATGTGTAATTGTTTGTATGTCACATTGTATCAAGATTGTGTGTGTATGTTTTTTTTTTGTTGATTACTGTGTGTTTATTTTGGTGTAATAGTGTGTGTGTATTTTAGTATAATATTTTGTGTGCATGTATGTGTGTATTTTGGTATAGTAGTGTATGTGTTTATTTTAGTGTAATTGTGTGTGTTTGTGTTTTGTAAGTTAACGAGTTTAACCCAGTTCGTTATAAACTTAAATTATTATGACCCATTTATTATGTGAGTAAAAATTTAATTAAATTTATTTTAATCCAACTCAATTTAACCCATCACATAATCAATACAACCCACCCATTTATCATCTCTGGGCTATAATATCCTTGATAAAATTCGAAATCCAAATGATCAAACCATACTTCCTCCTTTAAAAGTAAAGCACAGAATCAAACACCACATCCACTTGGTATACACAAAGGTCAAAAGAAAAGAACGACGGTTGTCCGAAACTAATTTCTGGTCCTTATCACTTTATCAACAAGGTATATTGCTCCGTAGAGAGAGCAACAGACAGACAGAAAAGATGCTCCCATTAAAGCTGGTCCGCTCTCTGGTTTTGGGTGAAACCGTTCACAACCCTTTCTCCCTAACCCAAACTCACCATCACCATCTTGACAGTGACCTTGAAAATGATGCTGACGATACCAATGTCCATCACAAACACACTAGCAAACCCAAACACAAAGCCAAAACCAGAACCCCATTACTGCTCTTCACCCCCACAAAAGAGGTAGTCACAGACACATACAGACTAGCAACATTGGCAAGAGATATTGGCATGGACTTATACCCAAACCCATCTCTCTCTCACATCATCTTCTCATGGCCATCTTCATCACCATTACCGTCGTCCTCTTCTTCCTCATCATACCCTTCATTGTCATGGTCATCAACATCCCTATCGTCATATTCTTCCTCATCATGGTCTTTGCCAAACGACGCCGTTCCCCTGTCGTTCCCTTCCCTCACCATGGTTTCTCTATCTCACCTTCGCCTTTTTGCCTCCCTCTCAAAAGGGTTCTTCAAATTGGTTTTCTTGAACACTAGCCTCAATCTATTTGATAGAATTGGTCATCAGACTAGTGGTAACTGGGATTGTTGTTCACTTTCTTTGATTTCGCGGCTAACCCGTGATCGAATTGACTCAATGGATGGCTTTTCTAAGGCTCTAGCCGGAATGGGTTGGACCCTATTCAAGACTAAGGACAACTCATCAAGGGATTCTGGTGGAAGATCAGTTTGGAGCACCAATGCAGTGTATTTGTTTAGGAAGTTGGATTCGAACCGGGTTCGTGCTAGGCAGCCGAATGGTAACTGTGCGAGTTCTTCTGGGGGGTGTAGGATTAGGGAATTGAGGTTGCCCCCATTGGATTTTCGGAATGCCCCTTTGAGAATTTTGCAGTACATCCTTCTAATGACTGATGATATGTTTTATCTTGCCTAACTAGGTGAGATTTTTCTCATATTCTTTTGTTGCATTTATCCTTTTATCACTTTTAATTGCTTGCCATATAAATATGTCAAATGCAGTGGTTTGTGCCTATGTGGTAATTGTTATTATTAATAGGTGTTTCAAGCAAACGAATTATGAACTTGAGGGTTTTTATTGATTTTGATTTGCCTTCTGATATGAGCTAAGTATGGAATGAAAAGTTGAAGTATTCAATTCATATTTCTTTTGGATTTTGGTTCGGGATTATTTTAAGGGAAATTGACTGAATGGTCTCTTGTCTAGATTTGTGATATGAAGTCGGATTTCAAGAAAATTCAATAACCCACAAAAAAGAAAAGAAAAAGAAAAAGTGAAAAGGACGGAGAGAATAGAGGGACTTGCAAATGTTAAGGTGGATTAGAATTTTGAAGTAAGTTTGATTGTGTATTGCATAACTATTGAGGTGGTTGGACTTGCAATTCCAAATCCAAATATGTAGGACATACCAAATTATCTAATTTATTCAGCTGTGGTGGTGTGTCCATCTGTAGATCTCAACTTTTGAGAAGTTTATTTAGGAAGGCGTGTGCTAAGGTATTTTGATCTTTATACCAGGGTTTATAAGGCTCAAGTCCCATGTAGTGTATTCTAAGTAATTTGTTCAGTGAAAATGGCTAGCATGAATAAATGTATGCACAATTAACTTTGTTTCTTTGAAATTTTTGTTTTTCAATATGCTAATATGTGGCAAGGAAATCATGAAACTTTATATCAAACAGTACTGTTCCCCCTATCATGTGTACTTTGAAAGAGTTAGCCTTCTATTCTATGGGTTGTGATGTAATAAATGAAGCAATCAGATACCTGTGCATGTTGGAAGTGCCAATATTGTAAAACTATAGCGGAAAGAAGAAATAGCAGGACTTCATAAGAGGCCTTTTTTTTTTCCTGTCTATATTCATTGAAATTTAGAATCTCATGTTTAGACTAAAATAAGCTGACGCTGAATATCTATGACCAGAAAATGGTTGTGTTAGACTAAGATGAACTACCAACTGTGAGTAGCTGAGACAAGCAAATGGTGATTGATTGATTCCTTAATTGTTTGGCGCTTAAGAATTCATTGCGTTTACTCTATTTAGCCTCAAATTATGGTCATTGAATTTAATTCATTTCTTTTAGAATTTTTTTTTAAAGTAATTAGTTTTATATTCATTTGCTACAGCCTGGATGCCTTTGCGCAGTGTATCAATTCAATACCTACTTTCTTAATCACATGCTTTTACACTATGCATATTGTTAGTCTTTATCTCATCTTGTAGCTGACTAATTTCCAAGAAGGCCCCATCACAGATGGATGAATCTCCTTCAGAATGTGCTTATTGTATTTTCTTATTATACCATCAGGATGAAAATAGATGGTTCTTTGGACATAATCTCTTTAGAAGAGTTACTTATCTCATAACAATGTCATAATAATCGTAACTGGCTGGTTACACATTTGCTTGATAAGACAAGAAGTTGAAGATTTCAAATTCTCAAAATGAAGCACATTTCTTCATTTATGTCTTGTTCTCTCATGGCCCACCTCGTATCTCCATTTTGTGGGTTCTCACAACCTTGCATAACAGGTCAAATCATCTGCTCACCTCCTGTTAAGTGTGATGCTCAGATGGTTTAATGTAACACTTATGCTTCATTTTGTCAAGGTCAAGGATAAATGCTTTCAAGTTTTGTTATTGTGACCATTGAAATATGTCTTCTCTTGTGCAAAGCTCCCTAGTTCCTATCACATGGTATGGCCTAGTCATCAGTTCAAATCGAGCCTATCAATGATCCTTTTAGTCATCCCACTTAAGGCTGTCTCATTAACATATAAAGCTATGGCAGTGCGTGATGAGGAAGTATGATCATTACAGTCTTGGAATGTGTATTATGCAAAATCATGGAGTTCTACCCCAACTCACCTCTCATTGGCTTGTGAGTTACAGTTGGTTTCTTTTTCATAGAGATTTGCCCTCTATTCTTAGCTCTTCTTTCCTTGGTACTTTCATTTGAGTAAGTTCTTTCATAAGTTAGTGTCAAAGAGAAGGAGTGGATCTTGATTTATCACAAATCCCACCCTTTCCACTCCTACAAAAACATTTACTTCTGTTTAGCTGAGGGCTGGTTAGCAAAGTCCATCATTTGGTGGTGCCTAGAAGGACGGAGATTAGAGCGCACACATCCCTTGTAGTCTCTGATTTTTGACCACCTTACATTTGCTTCTCAAGCATAGTTTTTCACATAAGGTGGCATGGGGCATTTGTCGGCGTAGAAATCTTGAGAGGTCAAACCTATCTCATTTCCTGGTCTGATCAAAATGGATTTTCTTGAATAAATTGATCCATTTTTGTGTGCCCTACTTCTTATTTGGTTTTTTCCTACTCGGAACCGTCATAGTTTCTTTGACTACTCTAGAAACATAGTGGATGCATTTGTTATGGTGGGGAGTGAAGACACCATTGTAGCAGTGAATGATTGCATGCCAAAATCTACTCATTGAGAGAGACAATTGAGAAAGGAACGTGTTTTGTTCTCCAAGTTGTTGATCCTAAACTATTTGATAATTGATAAAATCCATAAATATGCTCCAAATACAAAGGCTAGAGCTCTATTCCTGAAATAAAATTAAAATTGCTAATAGATTCTCCGATTTTATTATTTTTTAAATAGAAAATAAAACTCTTGTATTGCTATAATAGGTTGGATAAGAAATTCAACCAAGAAAAGAAAAAAAAAATTATAGAAAAATTATGCCTATAAATATCATAAAGCTCTCCATCCGACTAAAATATCAAAAAAGCGGAATTGTTTTGAACTCTTTTAAAACTGAAGCCCAAAAAGATATCAAAAAATGAATACGATCCAATAGTTGATCCACTCACTCACTCCAATTTAAAAAATTCTTATATTTCGTTCCTTGCAAAGAACCGATAATGTAGGGATGATAGCACAATTCCAAAGAGTAAACAACTTTATCAAGCCTCCCACAATCTTTCATATCTTCAACAGATAATAAAGATGAGGTTGTGGGAATCACCTAACTCAATCATGCCATTCAAAATAGATAATGCCAAAGAGTCAAAACAACTGAGGTAATGTAAAAATAGATGGTCAGTACTCTCAAAAGCACGTTTATATATAATACAATTGAGGGAAAAGACAAGTACTTGACCACCCTTTTTTAAGCATGTCATCAGTGTTAATTTTGCCATAGGTAACCGCCCATGCAAAGTAGGAATGAAAAATGGATAAGAATTTCATCCAATAAAGAATCAAAAAAAGTTTTACACGAGAAGATTCTCGGGGTTTCACAAAATCCATCCTGTTTTATCTGTAAAGTTTGATTAACTTAGACATTATTAACAATATCAAGAACATAAATCAAATCAATGTTGTCTCTATTATCTTTGATTGATGCGGAATCCAAATTCCTAAGAATACAGACAATGATACGACGGACATAAAAGCAATGGAAGAGCCATGAGAGCAAGTCAAATGATAGAGATGAGGAAACACATATGAAAGAGAAGATTCTCCCACCCAAACATCCATCCAAAAGCGAATTCTTTCCTCATTACCCATCGTAAACCTTACGTTTTGGCAAAGCCTTGTCAATCGCTGAGAAATGAATTTGCATAGACATTGAAAACTACCCTCTTAACCCTATTAGCATCACTTTCGTTGGCTTGTAATTCATATTTGCAACACATAATTTATTTGCAAAGGAAACCCTCAAAGCCACTGACCCATTATTGCAATATTTCTTGCCTTCATATTACCAATTGAAAGACCACCCCTATCCCTAGATCTAGAAACCACCCCCCAATTGATCAAGTGATCTTTCCTCTCTTCCCCACAACCTTCCACAAGAAATCCCTTATTTTTTTTTCAATCTTCATAGTTACTTTCCTCAAAATTTAAAAAAAGATAACAAGTATGCGAGAATACTAGCTCCATCTAGTCGATTCCCACTTTTACATTATTGGATCCTAAAACATTAACGATAATGGATTCTCAGTCAATGGTAACTTTAAGTACTTCAAAGGTCACTTCTCCACCTTGCATCCCAAAAGTCCCACCACTCTGTTGATCTTTTCATGATTTGAGTTAATACGCACAAGGACACTTTTGTCAATATTCACCTTCAATCTTGAAACTAATCCAAACAACTCGATAATATTCCTAAAATTTAAAAGTTTGTCCTCCTCTTCCAAAGAAAAAAATATTATATCATTAGCTATTAGGAAATTTATTATAATTGACGAATTCCGTGAGGTCACAATGTATTTTTTCATCTATACTATGAAGTACGAACACTCTCAAGAAGATGACGTATTTGTGTCAGAGACCGACACACCTCGGACAATCTCGAACACGTGTCCAATACTTTTTATTTGTGTCCATAATTAAATTATAAAATTTTAATTTCAGACATGTGTTCGACATTTTTTTGGTTGCGTGTCCAACATTTGTTTAAACCATAAATAATAAACATGTGTTGACAAGTGATTAACAAAACTTAAAAATTTGACTAATAAGTGTATTATATTATGAGAGAATATGTAATTACCAAGACTAGACATATTAAACTTTTAATCAAAATATAACAATAAAAGCAAAAGATGCATAAAAGTTCTAAAAAAGAGGAATTGAGAAAATAAGAGTAATCACTTAAATTATATATGTTGGGTATACGTTGTTTACAAAAAAAATTGATAATTATCGACTATTATGATGCTTTAATCTAAAAATTGATACTAGATGACTAAACATAACATTTATTTATCATAAAGTACTGATTTTTTTATGGATAATATATCATTATCACTATATTTGCTATAAATTATATAATGTTATATATAAAACACAATTATCTATAGCATGTCCCCATCGTATCTGTGTCCTTCTTTTTGAGAAATTTCATGTCTACGTGTCAGTGTTGTATTATATCCGTATCCCGTGTCAGTGTTCGTGCTTTTTAGCTCCACTAAATTCATGCTCAAGAGCTTATGAAGATTGAAAACTGAATCAAGATATTGAGAAGAAGATTTTTTGGATCCTATCAAGCTTAGTTGAGATAAGATAATCTTGATACCTAATCGCGAAGGGTCAAAATCTTATTTTGGTGCATTGTTTTGGTCACTTAGGAAACGTAAACGTTTCGATATATTTTTAAAACATTTCAATCCGTTTCGAAAACAGAATTAAAAAGAAAATAAAAAATTTAAGAATTATTTTTTTAAAACATTGGTCAAAATATGTTAAAATATCTTAAAATACCTTGAAATATTTTGAAATAATTGTGCAAATGTATTGAAATATGGCAAAACATTTTAAAACAATATGGAATACCTCGAAATATTAAAATTTTGATTCGGTCTCCTTGGAAACGGAAATATTTCGACCATTTCGAAACGATATTTTCATTCTTGCTAATCGCCCCAGTTTTTTTTTTAACTTAGATTGATTAATTGGGTTTATAGTGATGATTAATTCANGAAATATTTCGACCATTTCGAAACGATATTTTCATTCTTGCTAATCGCCCCAGTTTGTTTTTTAACTTAGATTGATTAATTGGGTTTATAGTGATGATTAATTTATAATATGACTCGCATGATTTTTAGGTTAAAACGTTCTAGAAACTTTAAAGAGTTTAGTTTTTGAAAACATAAATGAGTCATAGAATAGAACTTTTTAGGTAACACCACTTGGTACTTATAGAGTAGGAAAAAAAGCCTTGATTTTAGTTAAGAAAAACTAGTGGATAGTGCTCTCCGAGACTCTTGGGATGTTGGAAATAAAATTGGACTGGGCATGAATAGACAAAACCAAAGGTTAGTGGTCTCCAAAGCACGAGTGCTCGAGTGGCCCTCCAAGAGGGACAATAGATTGGCTTTCTGGTGATCAGTGCTCGAATGGTGCATCTCAGACAACATATTCCAATTCCTATACATAGAGGACAACTTCCTTGACTTAATAGAGTCTAAGGAGACACAAGAGGGGCTCTAGGGCTTAAAAGAGGCTACCAAGTCAAGAGGAAACTTACCTAGATCAAATCAAGACCTAATCCCTATATGATCTACATCTAATTTCTATGAGGATTTGAGCTAGAATTGTTGAAGACCTTGTAGACCATCAAAACCCACGACACAAATGATACAAGGAGGCAATCCAAGGATCAAAGGAGGATTCTAAGGATGGATTGTGGAGTTCAGTTTGTGGCCTAGTGAGTTGTCAAAACGCTTGCAATGGATTTTTGAAGTAAAGATTTAAGGGAAGAAGCTTCTAGCCATGGAATTGGTTGAGGTATAAGACTTCAAACTTACATCTAACATTGAAACTAGTGGATTAGGTTAGGTGGACTACGGTCCCATAGTTTTTTTTCCAAGAGGGTTTCCATGTAAAAATTATTTGTTTTGTGTGTGCTTGCTTTTATCTACTTGTAGTTGTTCCGGCACATGTTTATTTGAATGCTTGAAAGAATTCGCCTTGTTTTGTTGGTCGTTTGTCTTTGTTAAAATCAATTGAGATTGTTGGAAGGGATTTGGAGTGAAAGGCTGGTGAATCATGTTATGCTACATTGAATCAATTTGTACATATTCACTAATTGGTCATTAGATCTTGGTCCTTGAGGGATTAGTTGATTAGTTAATTGATAATTGATTCGCATAGGTTTTAATTAGGCATTAATTCCGCGTTTGAGTGGTTTAGACATATTCACCCCCTAGGTCAAATTACGTCTGTTCCAATGTATCAAGGTTGGTTCTTGTTTTGCGGTCCCATTAACAAATTATAAATGAGCAACCAAAATCCCAGCCTATTACACAATGAAACCTACCACAAAGTTACAACACTCAACCTTCCTTAGTAATCTATTTAACCTATTAGCAATTGTAAGTAAAGAGAAGAGGAGAAAGAGTGTCATCATGTATCCATCCTCTAGATGCCTTCAATTTACCCCTAGGCTACCCATTCATCATCGAAATTCATAAGGAGTAAACATCCAAGAATCCATCTTCTCCACCGCTCATCATATCCCATCACTCACATGACATGGTCCAAACAATCCAAATCTACATGATCTTTTGCTTTCTCAAAATCAGTCTTAAAAATAAGACCCTCCTTGCCTCTGTCTCTATATGCTTTTGCAACCTCATTTGCCACAAGAGCAACATCAAGAATTTTTCTGTCCTTAATAGAAGTCCCTTGACACTCAAAAATAATATCACTGATAGACTCTTAATTTTAAGGAATAAGACTTTTTGCAATGATTTTATAGAGGAAGACACCAAACTAATTGGCCTAAAATACCTAATTTCCATGGACTTATCTTTCTTTGAGATTAACCAGAAATGATTGTTAATTGGTCATTGCATTGACCGCACCATTCTTGAAAATTTCATTGAAGATTTTCATTAAATCCTCTTTAACTATGCCTCAACAGTCTTGATAAACAACCAAAGTGAATCCATCAAGGGCCTTATCACAACCACACTGAAAAATAGCCTTCTCATTTTTTCCTTCTCAAAGGGCCTTTTCAACCTCCTAGACAATAGGTTTCCACTCCAATCCTTTCAATATTGGTCTCTCACCCCTATGAAATGAATATAACCGAGTGAAAAACTCAAAAATCTTATTTTAAATCATATCCTCTACTTCTATAATCACCCCGTTGTCCAATTCCAGTTTATCTATAAACTTCTTATTTTTCCTCCAATTTGCTGCTCTACGAAAAAGTTGAGATATTATCTCATTCTTGTATCCACTTTACTTCACCCTTTGTCTCCACCTAACTTCTTCCATGAACACCACCTCTTTAAAGTTACTCCTTAACCCCAATCTCTCTCTCCTCAAATTTTAATCTAAACCACAACGTTCTTTTGTTTTATAAATTTCTCCAATTCTATTCATGATAAGGCTCTTTGCGATTCTAATAACTCCAAATTTTTCCTTAGTCTAACTTTTCACTTTCTATTTCACAAGTTCCAATTGTTTCATAAATTTAAAATCTTCTTATCCCTAAAAACTCCATTCCTCCCACCATTCCCAAAAGTGTCTTTTGAAAGAATAATGTTCTAACCACATATTTTCTAACCTAAAAGGACGTGGATCCCACCTAACTAAGAAAAATATGGCAAAAGGGGCCAATAATTTGACACAATTATCGAAAAAATATCCTATCTTAGTCCCGAGAAACATTCCTCCCACTTTGTAAAAAATAGAAACCCATCCAAAATCTAGTAAAAACTATGTTTTTTTTCTAAAATTTGACCAAGTAAAAGTACTATTTGTCAAAGGTGGATCCCTAAGTCTAGTTTCCCTAATAAAAGAGTCAAAGTCCCTGATACTCATAGTCACTCTTGTACCATTCAATTTTTCAGACAAATACCTAATAAGATTAAAATCATCCCCTACACACCACTGAGGACTACAATGACCATACAAACCCACCAATTCCTCCAACAATCTACTCCTCATTGGGCAATTCGGACCATACACTCCAATTACCACCAATCACTACAATCATTATACTTAATTCTCACTGAGATTGAAAACTCACCCTCCAACAATTCTTCTACTTTAACGTCTTTTCATCTCATACAATCACAATATCACCAAATTTACCAACAGAAGGCGGCCACACTTCCCACATAATTTTTTTTTTTAATCAATATTCTTTCAAATTTTTCTTTTTTAGTTTCTTGTTGAATAACTACATCTGACCCCTCTCTAAGCAACACTTCTTTAATTGATTTTCTCTTTTCCTTATAATTCAATCCCTTAACATTTTTTAGGTGATAAGCTTAAAAAAGAACTCACTACACCCTCACCACTCCTCCTAGCCATACCACCATCATAATTGATCTCAGCTATAATCTTCTAAGTTCCCTCGTCCCTTTATTTTTCCTCTTTGTTGTTCTTCACCCTTGCTTCCTACCTTTTCTCTTATTGTGGACTAAAGACATCCATTTTCTCCAAAAGTTTCTTCAAGATAGACCATTTCTCTTTATTAGAAAGGTAAAGCCTATCCTCCCCATTTGTATCCTCTTCTTCACACTCTCCATAGTCCACACCTTTGGGGTAAAAAGTAATCTCTCTTGTGAAGACAATCAATATCCTCAATTGGCTAAGCTAAAGGATCCTTTCAAACTAAATCTCTAGTAGCATCTGCATTCCCAATATACCTTAATGAATTATAGACCACCTCTCTAACAAACCCGAGTTAAGTAATTTCCTGGACCCATTAGAACCATTATCAATAGAAGGAGACAGACGACTACTACATTAGCACCCTCCCTCTAAAAAAAGGTTGAATTGAAACAAAAGTTGTCCTCCCCTTATTGGATTTGATTCTTGACTCCCTTACCTGAATACAATTGAGATACTGAAATTGAATAAAAAGAGAAGCAACATACTGTAGTTTGGGAAGACTTACCTTATGACATGCCTAAAAAATTAGAGATCCCACCCTGACCATATATCCTTCTATTTTTGGACTGACGCTCATCCTCTTTAGTTTTGAATAAACCCGCAATTTGACAATCAAATTCAAGCCATCTTCAATTGTTTTCCAAGACCAAATCATCACTTCACGAGCTTGCTTTAGAGCTATCGTCCTTATCTGGATACAAATCACAGCCCAAAACTAAATTTCTATTCTCATCAGAGCATATGACTCTTGCAACTGATATCTCTATTGGGTCTCATTCGATTTGTCAAACCCTTCAATCGTCTCGCCAATGGATTTGTTTCCAACATCTTCATCTTTGCACTTGGAGCCCATCATCGAACTCGCCATAACTTCTCCTTTATTCATCATCACAACCTCCCCACTCTTCGATTATCAAAGATGCCTCTAGCTCATGAATGTTGAATGCCAAATGAGCCCTATACTTGTTTAACCCGGACTGTTCTAGGTCATGAGGCACATGGGCTTGGACTAGAGCATCTGGAACTTTAAAAAGTTCAATACTATTAGCTTTTTGAACTAGCCCACCCATAATGGGCTTCGTATATTAACATCAATAGAAAATTTAAATGACTTAAAAGACACTTTGGTACTTATCCTTTTTCTCAATAGAAGCCTAGACTTTATATAAGAGCATAGTTATTAGTATCATACGATACGTCACGATATGCCTGAAAAACGATATGTATCGTATCTCTGAATTGTTTTTGCACTGTATCGTACGATACACAATATAATACGGCCGATACGATACGTTACGTGACAATTTTTTTTTTTTTTTTGATTTTTTGGGGTTGAAATGACATTATTTTATCCTAAAATTTATTTTTAAATCACTAGCCAGTGAAACGTCGTTTCAGTGTTTATGATTTAAAAAATAAAATAACGTCTGCTGTTAATGTTATTCAATTGAGTTCAAAATTCCTAATTAATATTAAAGTTGTTCAAGCAGTTGATGTTAGAAGTTTGAATTAGAGGTCTTTACATTTTAATATTACTGAACTATGTTGGGAACTTAAATAGTTGGTGGAATATTAATGAAATGTTATATTATTATAAGTTTATGATTTTTTTACAAAGGTATATATATATTTTATTAATAATTATTTAAAAATTAAAATTACGAGTATCTTCCGATACACTATTTTTAAAAAACGATACGCCTTCCGATACGCGATTTGACAACTATATATAAGAGCCCAACTTTGAGATTTCTACTTCAAAACTAGGGTTAATAGCACTTTTTGTCCCTAAAGTATATATTTTTTGTCAGTTTAGTTCTTAGTGCATTAATTTTGTAAATTTGTTCCGAAAGTAATCAATTTGTATCACTTTGGTCCTTTTTTGATAGAATAATCACGTGTTGGGTACGTGATACTATTTTAAAAAAATGACACGTGGTCGCTTTCGTCAAAAAAACTTGATGATTCGTTTTTGTAGGGGTCAAAGTGACACGAATTAAATACTTTAGGGACTAAATTGACAAAATTGATACAATAAGGACTAAACTGACAAAAAATACATACTTAAGGGACCAAATTGACAAAATTGATACAATGAGGACTAAACTAACAAAAAATACATACGTTAGGGACTGTAAGTGCTATTAACCCTAAAAACTAGGCTTTTATATTTTTCTCTCACCTTTACCTTTTTTTTTCCCTCTCTTTCTAAGTGTTTAAAATCATTAACGGTGAAAGAAAATAATGTTTGTATATGGAGAATAGGTGACCCGTATTTATAGACGCTTGAAACTAAGAATGGCAGTGGAGGAAACCCCTCCACAAAAGGTAACATCTAGCGAACGAGTTGGGATTGTCAGCAAAACCATCTGCCAGGACTTCCTTTTGGCAAAATTTGATAACCCACATCTACCATTTTGGCCCTATGGCCCTCCAACTGTCCCTTATGTCCTACCTAAGGTTTTTCCTTGTTCCAAATCTATTTTTAATGTTATTTTAACCCAAAAATATTTAGACTATAACCTATCACCCAATCCAAGTCTAGTTACACTCGAAAGCTCAATACTCATTTCAATTCAACAAAGCCTTGTCCTAACATTTTTGGGTCGGCTACATAAATCTTGTTTCATTATTGAGTTGTATGAATGACCATGTTTTTTGTTAAACCATAAGTTGTCATATTTTTTTTTTACTATTTTATTTAAAGTTAATTTTGGTCTTCCTCTACTCCTATGTTTATCATCAATAGCTATCATATCACTCTTTGTCATCGGTGTCAGTGTAGGACATCTATAAATATGTATAAATCACTTATGTCGATTCTCCTTAACTTACCTCTTACATGTGCCAACTTTACTTTTTCATGAATATGTTCATTCCTAACTCTATCTTTTTTTAAGCTTTACCACATATCCATATGAATATTCTCATTTCTTTCACACTTTATTTTTGAAGGTGTTAGTTGCGCAACACGCAGTACCAAAAAACATAGCTAGTTTTGTGGTCGTTTTATAACATTTTCCTTTTAGTTTAAGGCGTATGCATCTATAATACAATACATTGGATAAATTCCTCCATTTAGTCCAACCTATATTATTTCTATGAGTAACATTGTCTCCAATTTCACATTCTTTATGAATAATAGACCTTAAATATTTAAAGTGTTCAATCTTCGGTATCTCTTAATTATTAATTTTTACTACTCGATTTCGATTCCTTCTTTTACTAAAATTACATTGCATATATTTAATTTTAAAACCAATTATCCTAAATCTTTTTGATCTGAGAACTTTTCGCTATTTTATTTTTAATTTATTATTTCCTTCTTCACTTTCACCAGACTAATACAATATCGTGTGCAAATAACAAACACTAGTGGAGCTCATCCTGAATGTGCCTAGTCAATTAATCAATAATCAAGGCAAAAAGATATAGATTCAAAGCAGAACTCTGATGTAAGCCAACAGTAATTGGGAATTTCTTATACTCTCTTGCCATTGTACTCACTAAAGTCACTATATCTTCATACATATCTTTAATAACATCAATATACTTAACAATAACATTTTTCTTCTCTCGAACCCTACATAATATATTTCTAAGAACTCTATCATATATCTTCTCTAAGTCAATAAAAACCATATGAAGGTCCTTATTTTTCTCCCTATACCTCTCCGATAGTCTCTATAGTAAATATATAGCTTTCATTGTTGATCTCTCAGTCATAAATCCAAACTGATTCTCAGAAACTGTTGATTCAAACCTTTTTTAGTTAAATACCTCAATAGTTTGTGCAACTTTGTCTGTCTGCCTTATGCTTATATATAGGTACTAAAAATATTGTCAATCACCAGGTCCAATTAGTCCAGGATCTCTTTTCCTTTAGAATAGAAGCCAGTCATTTTCTTGGTTATTATAATTTTATTAAGTAATTTAGTTAACCGTGATATCCAAACATCCCCTAGACACTTTCAAACCTCAATAGATATACCATTAGGTGTTAAACGTTTCCTATTTTTATTTTCTTTAATGCATTCTTTACCTTCGACATCCTAATCCTAAGAAAAAATAGTTTTCTCTAGTCTCCCTATAATTTCTATTTGTCTTGAATGCCTGCTCTCCTCAAATGATTTTCTTTTAGTAACTTTTCAAAATATTCTTCTACCCAGGGGTGTCAATTTTTGACTCGAACACGAACCCGACACGAACCCAAAAATAACACGATTAGCTGACACGAGTAATAAATGAGTCAAATTAAGATTTGATACAAATAACGCAATTAATGGGTATAGTAGATAAAAAATAATTATTTAATGAGTATTGTAGATAGAAAATAAGAATTTTATAATTTTTTAAATAGGATTATATTAGTTGTTGTCAAATTAAATAATTTTTTATTAACACGAACCTGACACGTACCGAAAGTGATACGATACGAAAATAACACGACACGAAACTGATACGACACAACACGATTGACACCCCTACTTCTACCTTTCTTTAATTTCCTTGGTTTGTATCAAAACCCTAGAGTATTATCTCTTAATACGTTTAATGTGATTAGCATCTCTAGTTTTTATTTCCCTTAATTTAGTAAGTTTATATATGTTTTTCTCCGCATGCTTTGTGTCTAGTTTACACTAAAGATCATCATATGCTTTGTACTTAAAACATTTTTTACCCTCTTTCCTTCTTTATTTGTAAGCTTATAACTTTTAAAGTCTTCTTCATTTTTAGTTTTTTTCCATGTTTGGTAGCACTTTGTTTGATTTTACCACAATTTGGATCTCATCATTCCACTACCAGGTTGCTCTTGCTAATGGTCAATTAGCTGTTGATTCGCCAAGAACCTCAATAACTACTTTTTTAATATGTTCTACAATTGTATTCCACATTATATTTGTTTTATCTTTTAAATTCCACACTACTTTTAGCGTTTTATTCTTAAATAAATACATATTTTCACCTTTCAAATTCTACCATCTGGTTCTTGGATTTTTAATCTCTCTTATGTTTTTTATTGTTTTTTAATAAATGTATCTAGTACCGTTATTCAATGTTGTGTGGTTAAACTCTTGTCTCGAATGACTTTATAGTCTTTACATGATTTATGGTCTCCTTGTCTAGTTAGGAAAAAATCTATCTATGCCGATGAAAATCAAACTTGTGATTAATTCTTTACGAACACTCATTTTAATCACTTTTAAGTTTTAATGTCTTGTGAATCTGAGTCCCAATCTAATATCTAGCTCAATTCGAACTTGGATCAAGTTCGTAATCATTTTCTCAAAATTTCATTACAACTCATCTTAAAATTCCAACAACCTCCAATCCGGGATGTTACATCCTAGCTTAGCGTGGTAGCCCTGACTTCATTTTGTATAGGGATAACATACTCTCTGTCTTAGCACTCTATCCCCATTGTCTAGTAAATGGAACTTTGCTTGTGCGGCTTTCTCTTACAGGCATATATTTTCTCTGGCTTGACTCACCTTAAGCTATTTCAGCCATTAGAGTATCTCTTTCACACCACAAGAGTTATTGGTTTGAATCAACTAGTATGTAAAACCAATGAAACCCCTTCTTTTGCCAACACGGGAGTAACCACAGGCTGGCAGCAAGGAGTCCAATGAAGAACCAAATCATTGGTTTCTGGAACTGGTCCAGAAAATAAGCGTGATATAGGTTATATGGGTTTGCTGCTTAGAGGGCACGCTACCTCTTGGACATCTCATAATTCAAATACAAACAAAATTTTTTTTTACTCAAAATGTGTTGTATGGATCAATTTTGATTCTTGAATAAACGAACAATTATGGTAATTTCATCTAATTGATATGCATGTGTCATTTACGAACATATACATGTTCATGCACATTTTAGTCATGTGGATGATTTGTTTAATTACCACTATTTTGTGATTCCTTGATTTTTGGGGATTAGATTNTTTTAGTCATGTGGATGATTTGTTTAATTACCACTATTTTGTGATTCCTTGATTTTCGGGGATTAGATTCTNACATTTTAGTCATGTGGATGATTTGTTTAATTACCACTATTTTGTGATTCCTTGATTTTTGGGGATTAGATTCTCTCTCTCTCTCTCTTGATTTTCTTAGATTGTTTTTGGTTTGTATGTTACCTGACTAAATGAGACCTATCTAATGCTCCGAGAAACTCAGTAACTTCTGGAACAGCATTGATTTAATCACTTATACTCGTGGTAGATCAAATATAAGCAGGGTATAAATTTTTCAGATTGGCTAAACTTGAAAGGGCAATCCAATTGCAACCCCAGAAGTTGAGTGGGTTGCTCACAGGCTAACAGATATATATCCAAGGCATGCCCACTTAACCCAAGCTTGGGTTCTATCTGGTTAAAAAGATTGTTAAGATTTAATATTGTAGTTTTAATATGATTATTATGCTCCGGCAATGTATTGTAATGAATAGCTTGAAAACAGCTTGGAGTTTCGTAGAAGGAAGAAATGGTCATGAATAAGTTTATCAATCTTTGAGAAATAGGATTTACACTAGAAAACTAGTTAGAATGATGTCAATCATGAGTCATTTATGTTCATGCAACCCTTCTGATCTAATACTAAGAGCACGGACACAGACTCGGGACATGGACATGACACAATGGATACACTAACACAAAGGTTTCATAGTGTATGTTTTGAGTAGAGAGACCCCTAAGATCATATAAACTAACATTAGGTGCCCCTAATTTTTTGATGCGGGATACAAACTCTCTTTACGTGAGTTAAGTGATTCAAACTCGCACGTGAGTTAACAAACCGAAGCTAAACAGACAAATAAACATACTAGAAATGAAAATGTGTGGAAGATTTGGCCAACTAGCCACAAAGACCCGGCTGTGATTCCATATTAAAGTCATTTAGCTGAAAATCAATTAGCAATATGTTGAGGGGTCTTTCAATCATGTAAACCAACTTTTTGTGGCATTAATATTTTGACAAGGGATACAAGCTCTCTGTGGTATACCTCGTAAAACAAAATCTGTTGTGTATCTCTGAATCTTTAACTTAGGAATCGTAATCACCAATAATCATCCATGTCTAGGTAAACAAAAAATAACAAATAATACATAATGATTTTGATTTTTGTCATCCTCTAGTACCCCATTCTTTAACCAACTCTTCATGTCTTCTTTTTTTTTAATAAGAAACAGCACTTTTATTATTGAATCATATAAATGTAAATAAATAGTGGATAAGAAATCCACCTAAAAGAGTAGAAATTAAAGTAAATAAAACAAAACTAAGAACTACAAGAAGCTGTCCACTTGTGTGGAGAGAAAACACATCATATTGTCACTTCAAAAATACTAAAAATTTTCCTAATAGATTTTTCTTTTGTTCATGCTACGAAGTCATAACTTAGCTTTTGAATTTTGATGTCGAAGAATTGTTGAATGTGTGTACGAAGTCATACCTTAACTTCTGCTTTGAGTCCATATCATTTTATGTTAATTATGGATGGATTGACTATTCAAGATGAGCTCACATTGTGTATGTAATTCGTAGATGGTATTGTATTATTTGATGAAAGTAAATAAAAAATGAATTAGAAAACTATAAATATAGCGAGAAGAATCAAAAGGATTTAATTTAAGTAGGACTAAAACTAAATACATGGAATGTAACTTTTGTAAAAAGAGGAATCCAAATAGGAAAGTAGTAAAAGATTGAACATTTTAACTATTTAAGATATATTATTCATAAAGTGTGTACGATTGGTGATGATGTATTGTGTGATAGATGCATACCCCTTAAGCTAAAAGACAAGTTCTATAAAATAGCTATAAGATCTGTCATGCTTTATGGTACAAAGTGTTGGGCAACTAAGAAACGACACATTCAAAAATTAAATATGGCAGAGATGAGAATTTTAAGATAGATGTGTAGTAAAACTAGGAAGGATAAGATTATGAATGATTAGATCCATGAAAAAGTAAATGCAGCACCTATGGGAGATAAATTAAAGGAGAATCGACTTAGGTGACTTGAACATATTTATAGACAACTTACTAAGGCATCAATCAAAAAGAGTGATATGATAGCTATTGACGGTAAGCGTAAGGGTAAAAACAATGCCAAAATGAACCTTAAATGAAATAGTAAAGAAAGATATAACTTATGATTTAACAATAAGCATGACCCTTGATACAACACAATGGCGAGGGTAGATTCATGTAGCCGACCCCAAAATGTTTGGAATAAGTCTTTGTTGAAATGAGTTGAGTTGTAGTTGAGACTATCAAAGAAGTGTCTGACATGTGTCGAAGAAGTGTTGAATTCATGTTTGAAATTTATACTTTTATTTTTTGTAATATGGCGACGATCAAAGAAGTGTCTGACATGTATCGAAGAAGTGTTGAATTCATGTTTGAAATTTATACTTTTATTTTTTGTAATATGGCGACGATCAAAGAAGTGTCTGACATGTGTCGAAGAAGTGTTGAATTCATGTTTGAAATTTATACTTTTATTTTTTGTAATATGGCGACGATCAAAGAAGTGTTGGTGTCTGCTATGGACACGAGGTTTTGTAAATGTGTCTGTGCTTCTTAGATCTCAAATAGCATATGTAAGGAAAATTGTAGCATAGCTTACATTTATTAACGTGTGACATAACTAGTTTTGGGATCTGGTTAGGTGAACTTGAGGTTGCCTCAGCTTTAACGCAATCCCAATCCTGTTTCTTGATAGTTCGGCCCAAACTTGTCCACTGGTACAGCTAGCTTTGGTTGTTCATGTCAAATGTTAATGAAATGAACCTTTTTTCAACGCAGTCTCTCTGTGCTTCACAGCAACATATGATACATGTCATAGCATACTGCACCTAGCGGGCAATTCTTTTGCCTTCTTCTAGATTATGACCGTGTGCAATGTATGAAAATAACAACTAAATATTTTTGCTTCTTTTGACCTTAATCATAAAATGTTGGATATGACTTCTGAATGACAACTTGACTTTGAAGTTTGGTGCAACCTGTCCAAGGGTTGCAGTTATCTCTGCTAAATTGTCTTCCATTTATGTAAAATCTTTAACAGAAAGTAGACTACTATATGTTGTTATAGACATGTTTTGATGCATTGGTTAAGTACTGAATAGTGGTTATGCAACATCAATGCTACCTCCATGAAACTGGGTTCAAATGTAATGGCAGCCATTATGTGGAAACAATGCAAGTTAGGTCTGTACCTAATACACTGTTTCTAACTTCCTTGATTAATGGTGATTAACGTTTGTAGTCATGACTTCTTTCATCCAACACTAACGCTATACTCCATCTGATCTAGCTGATCTTCCATTGGAAGATATGAGGGTTATATATGGCCTCTGTTTATTTTTCTTTTTCTTGTTGGACAGGTTTCTGCCAGCTTTAATCACAATCATGGGTCACTATACCATGCAAATTCAACTGATCCACCTGCGGCTATTACACAGATCCACCTATGGCTTCAAAATAAGCCACACAACTCAACAAAATGGTTGGCCACTTGGTTCAGTACTCCAGAAGATGGTACCCTTAATCTCCTCCATGTGCTCTCTCCACTGCACGGGCTGCCTTAATCTCCTGCATGTGCTCTCTCCACTGCATGAGGCAGCAGTTGAAAGCCATCAAAATGCTGCAGTATATTGTGTTTCATACTTGAACGGTAAAATTTGATCAAGTCAAAAGTATACGGCAGCTTGTGGCTAGTGAGGTTCATCAATAAACTCAGAATTGTCAGTTTTTGTTCCTGTACATAGTAAACTTGGACTGCTGTAGTGGAGTTGTTGGTTCTGATTCCCGCATCTATATGTAACACCATAGTGTACATCAGATAGTAAGAGCTTCCAGGTTGCTAAGTCCTGGGGCTTCTTTCCTTTTTTCTGGGTGCCATTTACTCGTGTGTGCTTTTGTGTGCATGTGTATCATTTGTTTGTAGGTGCTGGATAGAAGGGAGGGAAAGAAAAACTGTTACCAGAAGGAACAAAAATTACTCCTACTTCATAAATTTGCTCCCACAAAATTGTCTTCTCTGATAGATTGATTTTCTCCACTGGACCGCCTGGCTAGTTTCCATCTGTCTTTAAATCCTCTGTATATGATCTGCTAGTATCTTTGCACAGTTCATCATTAGCAACTGCTTTCTATCATGAATTTGATCTGCCTTTATCATTGAAGTTAATTCTATTCCCTTTTTATGCTGGGTTACTAGTAGCAGTCCTGTAAAGTAATGTGAGCAGCATCCATGGGGACCAATATTCAGTACAATTTCTTTTCTGGGGAAACGTCCGAGGTTGATATGGTAGGAGCTGGAAACAGTCTAGGTCTACCCTAATTCTTTTTTTTCCCCTAGGGATTTCTGAAACCAGGGGGGACGTGGATTTTTATAGAAAATACACGATACATCATCAAATGAAGGAGGTGAACCCGAACAGAGCTTTTCATTTCACTGATCCCATTTGATCTGAGACGAGCTGGTTTAAAGTAAACTTGTTTTTAGGAGTTATGTTTTACTATTATGTAGTGTTTATTTTTCAGCGGTGTAGAGATATCAATACATATGCAGTAGCATAGAATGCGTATTGGTGGTGCATAAATTCTCTGAAGTAATGGTTTAGTGGTATATTAGTGTTATTAATGGTTACGAATGTACTGTAGAAGGGGGGGTGTTTTTGAAAAATTTGGAGTTGCAGCCTATATATAAATGCGATTGTCTTGTAATCTTTTAGATGAGTAAACTTTGAGTGAAGAGTCCAAGTTCAGCGTTTGAGGAACTTTCATGAAAATTTTGGAATGTTTGATCTGCCCTACTTTCATTGTGCTTCTAGAGTTAAATTTTTCACAATAAGTAGTNTGTCTTGTAATCTTTTAGATGAGTAAACTTTGAGTGAAGAGTCCAAGTTCAGCGTTCGAGGAACTTTCATGAAAATTTTGGAATGTTTGATCTGCCCTACTTTCATTGTGCTTCTAGAGTTAAATTTTTCACAATAAGTAGTACAAATCATTATTCATTATTGACCTAGACAAACTTACAACAAGATGAGCTTAGCCAAGAAGACAATCTAAATATATCCCACAACTCCGGTAGAAGAAATCTATTTCTTTTTTTTGTTTTTGGGAGGGAAAGGGGAATGGGGAAGGGAGAAGGAAGCTTAAACTCTTGATTTCAAGAAGAAAATGTCTTCACAAGATAAGAAGTACTGTTGGATCAAAGACCCATTAGTTGGTGGAAGAAATTTATACCCCTCAACTTCCATGAATGTTGAATACCCAAGAAACCATGCTTCATAGCAAAAGAAAACTAGACTGCAAAGGCAGGGAAGAAACGACTGCGCATTAGTTTCATTGTTGAACCCAAGAGTCACTGGCTCAAGTAGAACCCAAGACATCCAAATCCCACACAACTGGACTATATGGTTCAAGTAATTCATACTTCTCACAAACCATCAATATTTGCTCTATCAGATAATTCTGGTTTCTTAAGTTTGAACCATATTTGTCCTCAGTCTGACAAAAGTAACAACGGAAACTTGAAATCCCCAGGACTTAAATCATATGAGAAAGACAAAGTACAAGGAACCTCAACAACAATTAGCAGCAAATTTTCAGATGCTAAACTAAGAAAAAGAATTCACCTTCAAGGCCAACTTATTTAACGAAGGTGGCCTTCTATACCAAGTTATAATGGCCAATGAACAGCTCATTGTACATATGAGGACGAAACAAAGCACACTCTACCAACACTATTACTTCAATGACATCATAATAAAATTACACAGCGGGTCCTGCACAAGCAAATTACTTGCTTAGCAAAACAAGAGTTGCATTTACATGCATTTGAAAAATTAAAAAAAAAAAAAAAAAGAGAAAAACATGGACAGATCATGTTGTATGAGCACCATGTGTTCTTGAAGCCCATATACCAAACACAAGAAACCAGAAGACAAACAAGATGGCCCAATAGCGTGCAGGTCCATACTTTATTCTTGTCAGCACAAACTGCAGATATCAGAAGAAAAGTTGATTAGCACAATAATCTGTTTCAGTTAAAAAAAAGATGTGGAAATGAAAACTGACAATTGACAATACAGTTAATGACTGCAATATCTTACTTGCAAAAAATTTATCAGAAAAAATTCAAAAAAAAAAAAAATCCGGGTTGATTGTGGGGTGGGGGGTTGAACACAAAAAGACTCCGAAAGAGACTCTAAACGTTGAAGCCTAGTGAAATGTTGTAATGAGTGTCTTATGGTCTTTGAAAAACAATGGTTGAAATTACTGAATCCAAGCCCTAGAGCAAGTTGTGCACTAACAGGAAACAGCTATAAATTATTCTAGCTCCCTACTACATCAGCCTTCAACTAATGCTCCAATTGCATCTACTACTGATTCTCATGATGATATTTCTTTTCAGCTTCGTCAGTACATCGAACAATTATCTTCACTTTCTATATATTTATCTATTCTTACAATCTTACACGTCATCTTGGATCATTGATTCAGGAGCTAGTGTTCATATGTCTGGTATTTCTTCCCTATTCTCTAATTTTTGTTTCGTCTAACTCATGTATTGTATTGGATGACAGTTCTTTTTGACCGGTACATGGGACTAATGATCTCTGTCTTACTCAATCTATGTCATTAATATCTGATTTGTTTGTTCTTAATTTTTCCTTTAACTTGGTATCGATGAGCTAGTTAACTAAGTCTATACGTGTTTAGTACCGTTCTCTCTATCTAGTGTTTTTTAGGACTTGAAGACAAAAAAAGTGATTAGTTTGGGGCATGAAAGTGATGGCCTTTACTACTTAGATCCTGGATTTTCTGTTCCTGCCTTTAATGTTCTCATGTCTCCTCTTCAATGAGGCTTTTGACTAGGTGAGGGTGGAGCTACCCTTTGGCCTAGGGGGGCATGGCCACCCCAGCTCTTTTGCCAACCCTGTATGTATATGTTGTTAAGCACACAGAGTTCTTCATTGTTAGGCCCCATACATATGAGAACCATTCTTGTGGAGCGAATTCAATGGTCCATCAACTTTTATCTCAATTAAAGTATTCTCCCTTAATTTTTCAGAGCATGGCTCACTTCAATTCATGTGCTAAAATAGTCTTTTCAAATGGACATGCCATAAAATATTATAAACTCTCCACATTCCAGTTCAATTTTCACTAAAGATCCTTGAATACAAAACCTATTAATGCCCTAACCAGTACAAAACAAGGACTGGAATAACTTTCGAACTCGAGGCAAAGCGGTCGTTGTACTAATAGGAGTGTAATCTAATATCTCTTTCCTTTCTTTTTCTTGTGGATTAGCTAATAGGAGTGTAATCTAATAGGAATGCAGCTTCAACTTGGGCTTTGACAAGAGTTGGCTACACACGAAAATTGTACAATTGCATAGTAANATCTCTTTCCTTTCTTTTTCTTGTGGATTAGCTAATAGGAGTGTAATCTAATAGGAGTGCAGCTTCAACTTGGGCTTTGACAAGAGTTGGCTACACACGAAAATTGTACAATTGCATAGTAAAAAAAAATAGCCCAAATTTTGGATTTTATTCAATAAAAAATTATAAAAATTTAACTGACTACCTACCCAATAATAAAAAGCAACTACTGAAATTTTAATCAATAAAATGTTAAAACAATATATAATTTGGAAACATAATGCATTAAGGTCTCAATAGCATTATTTGAATGTGTACATTAATTCCTCCCCCCTCCTCCAAAAAAAAAAAAAAAAACCTAAATTCCTGGCGCCATCCCAATGGCTATGTCATCCCTCCTTGCAAAAGTTGTATCCAGTTATCCCTAGTTTGAGTTCTTCTGTGTTATAATGTGAAGCTTGCCAATTAGACAAGCATCACCATTAATCTTTTCCTCCTAATTCTTCAAGTCGTCAATCTAGTTTTGTTCATGTTGTTCATAAATTTGATAAGCTAATTAAAATTCTTAGGTCTGACAATGCCCTCGAGTATATTCAATCGTTTATGAAAATCTTTTGTATTGACAATGATATTATCTATCGAACTACCTATCGATTTCCCTCCCAACAAAATAGCATCACCAAACGTAAACATCATCATTTGTTGGATGTTACTCAGCACCTTAATGTTTAACATGCATGCGTCAAACCATATTAAGCTGATATTGTTCTTACTTCAATTTATCTTATCAATTGCAACCTTCTCCTATTTGGCCAACAAGTCTCCTTTCTCATTGCTATATTCTGATAAACTGTTGTTTGGTCTCACTTCTCGCGTCTTTGGTTGTGTTACATTTACTCATCTTCTTGATCTGAGTGAGAATAAACTTCCGCCTCGCATGGTTAATATATCTTTTTGGGATATTCTCGAACTCAATAAGGTTATCACAACTATGAATTTGTTTTCAACGATACTATATCATACTAATGCTACCTTTTTTGAGTCATCTTCCTTCTTTATGCATCAAGGCATACTCGTTTCTTAGATTTAGTCTTTCCCAATCCGGAGATCTCATTGCCTATTGTACCAAACTGTGCATCTTCTTTTTCCCTGATTACTACTCTTCCCTTGCAGGTTTATCGTCGTTTGAAGAATAGATAAGTTGTTTCATATGCTCCAGCTCCATAGTCATCACCAGATTCTACTGAGCTCCTACCCTCTGAGCCATCAGCTAGTTCATCTTCTTCTGATTTGCCTATTACATTGAGAAAATGTACTCATAACTATACTAAGCATCTCACTTTTAATTGTGTTTCTTTGCATTGGCTTTTTTCATTCTTTTGTTGTTTCGCATCGACTCTATCTTTTGTATTTGATCTTAGCTCCTTGAACCATGCATTGCCATCTCCTTGTTGGGAACTTGCAATGGATTAGGAAATTAAAACCCTTCATGAATTCAGACATGAGACCTAACTCTTCTTCTTTCTGATAAGCAGTCTGTCAGTTGTTGTTGGCTACATAGTTGAAGTATCATCCCGATGGTTCAATTGAACATTTGCAGGCATGATTGGTTGTCGAAGGCTACATCCAGACATTTGATGTGGATTACTGTGCGACTTTTTCCTCTGTTGCTCATTTTTAACTCTATTAGAGTTCTTATTTCTATTGCAGTTAGTTGTGATTGACCTTTGTATCATTTGGACATTAAGAATGTTTTTCTTTTCATGTGAGGTACATATGGTACAACCTCCAGGTCATGTTGTATCTAGCAAGGAACAATTAGTGCGTTATCCGAAGAAAGTATTATAGAGTCTAAAACAATCATCACGTGCTTAGTTTGATAAGTTCAATACTATTGTACTTCAGTATGGTTTCCAATGCTCTACCTTAGACCATTCAGGTTTTAATTGGCATTCTTCCACTAATACTATTATTCTATTATTCTTATTGTATATGTTGATGACATTATCATTAATGGTAATGACTCAGATGGTATTGCCCACTTCAAGATCCATTTGGAATAGTAATTTCATGCCCAATGTATAGGTCTTTTTCATAATTTTCTTGGGATTGATGTTGTTTAGTCAAAAGTATGTATCAATTTATGCCAACAAAAGTATGTATTAGATTTATTGTCTAAATCGATACTCTTGGCGCACGTGGTGAAGTTTTTGATATGTAAAGCGCTATCGTGCTATCGGAGATTGGTTGATGAGTTGATTTATCTTACAGTTACATGTCCAGTTGTTGGTATAATTAGTCAATGGGTAAATTGCACCAATGGTCCCTTAGGTTTGCCATTCATTGTGCTTTGGTCCTTAAGTTTTAATTTTGTCAATTTTGTCCATAAAGTTCGAACATTTAGCTAATGTGATCTTTCGCGCTACCTGCCATTAGAAAAATGGATGGAAAAATGGATGGAAAGTTCGAACATTTAAGNACATTTAGCTAATGTGATCTTTCGCGCTACCTGCCATTAGAAAAATGGATGGAAAATGCCATGTGTTTGGCACATGCTTCTCTTTAGGGGCATTTATGATTTTTATTATAATCCATGCATCGAAACACATTTGTTCTCTATTTAAACAACATTAAACATGAACCCAAACATGAGTCTTCTTCCTCATTTTTTTTTCCTTTTCCTTCTCTCATTCTTTATCACAAAACACTCTTAACATCCCTCTCTCGTTAACTATCTCCCTCAAACCCACCAATTCCCCTCAATATCTCTCTCCAATTTTAGTGTCTACATATTCAAACAATTTTTTTTTGTCTCTCCATCAAAACCAACAAATCTCTCTCCTTCCAATTTTGTCTCTCTGTCATATCTCTGTTCATCTAACCTAATACAGCCCCTCTTGTCTCTTAAACACTAGCACATAACATAAACTCTCAAAAGTGTCCACGCACACTCAATCACACACACTCTCTCTCCATCCAATTAGCTCTTTATCTCTGTCTCTACGCCTCTCTCTATCTGCGTTATCTCTATGTCTATGCCTCTCAAACTTTGATCAGATCTCTAGCTCACGTACACAACACAGATCCCTTTATCTCGGTCTAGAACACTTGCATGACAATAAAAAGTCTTGGCGTGCTTTAATGGTGGGGTTTGAGTTGAATGCACCACTTGCGTTTTCGGGACCTATATGGGCATCAAGCTCTAATTAACCGCACCGCCTTGGAATTGCTCACTAGTCGAACTCACTATCATGCCCCAAAGCTGAATTGAAGAAAAATTAGGTTTGAATTGGGTATTTGATTTTGATTTTGAACTTCTTTATCTAACTCTCTATTTCACTTTCTCTAGATTGCTTTGCTTATCTCTATATAGAATTCATAATTTTTTGTGGGTTCTTGACAACTGGTACTAGTACCATCTTAATGGAGGTGGCAATGGTCGGTTTTAGGCATAGGAAGTGTAGTTGGTGTTGGCCTTAAATGTGACAAAGGAGTAGGAGGAGGAAAGGGGTGCAGTTGTGTTACTATTGCTTATATGGGGTTCCTAGGTGTAGATGTAAGCTGAGGGGTTGCGGTTGGTTGGAGTATCAGATTTGAGAGAAAAAACAGAGCAATGGAGATGATTTTTTATTTTACATTTTGCCCTTTTCTTTGTTTGCAAAATACCATAAATGCCACTAAAAAGCAGCATGTGTTGGGCACATGGCATTTTAATCCATTTTCCTAACGGCAATTAGCGTGAAGAACCACATTAGCTAAATGCTTGAACTTTGAGGATGATATTGATGAAATTGAAAATTTAAGGACTAAAACACAATGAATGGCAAACTTGAGGCATCATTGGTGCAATTTACCCTTAGTCAATTCATGCATACTCCTAAAGCCTAATTGGGAGGCTATCAGTCTTATTCTTCGATATCTGAAAGGAACATCGAGTAAAGGATTACTATATTGTCATTCATCATCCATGATTATTATTGGCTTTTCCAATGTTAACTAGGTAGATAGTCATGTTGATGGACGATCTACTTTGTGCTACTATACGTTTATTAGTGATAATCTTCTTACTTTTGTGTGCGGAGGCTAAATATTGGGCCATGGCTCATCTTGCATGTGAGATGTTGTAGGCTTGTTCTCTACTTCATGAGAGGGGTATTTGTGTGCCATCTCCTGTCGAGTTATGCACTATGACAACTAGGCAACTACTTTCACTATTTTCACTGCCAGTAATCCGATGCTTCATTTGAGGACTAAGCATATCGAAGTGGGTTGCTATTTTATTCGAGATCTCTAGATGCAAAAAAAAATTATCACACCATAACAAAGTGAGTGACATCCTTACCAAACCATTGGCTCGACCTGTCTTCACTAATCTTTGTTCTAAGCTGGACAACTTTAATTTCTATACTCCACAAGTTGAAAGAGTGTTAGAGTTCTTATTTTATATTTCTAGTAGTGTATGGTAATAATGTAATTACCTATAATATCAATTAATTATAAATAAAAGAGTGTAGGACAACATAACCTACACAGAATATTCCTCTCTCTTTCTCTCTTTCTCTCTATCTTCTGCTTTTTCTTCTTCTCCTCTCAAACCCTAGGATATACTATAATTATGAAAGAAATGGATGGAAGGGTAAAATTTCTCTACTGGAGAGAAAAAAGAAGAAAAGTGGTTAGCCTTGGCTTCTTTGGGAAATCTACAAGGGAGGAAATGAAATTAGAATCACGTTCTGTTCGCTAGATAGGTAGGTAGTTAATAGAAAAGGACGAGGAACAATCTTTTATTCTTTTGGTGAAAGGGATTATAAAGGAAATAAATTTCTTACGAACAACCAAGACGAAAATGAATAATCACTACCTCATTCCATCAATTAAATTTTTCTCACTTTGGAAGGGAAAGAAAAAGTAGGGCTGATGGGGTTTCTGCATCCCACCATTCCCCCCTCCTAGAAGAGTAGCAAAAAACGACTGAAACGTGGCATGATCTGGTGAGCCAACTCAACACCTTGTGGTAGCTATAAAGGTCGCGCTAACGCCACCCACCTGGGAAACAGCTCACACACAATTCAAAAAGAGACTACCAGATTTGGTTTGCTGAAGAAAAAAGTGAGAAAACTCAAGACCATGCCTCCACACCTCTATCTTTCTAGAAAAGCAACCTAAGGTTTGCTTCACAGATCCCTCTCATGCAATGTACAACATGTCTAGACCCACCCCTAAGTCCCACAGAAACACCTTTCGGCCACCCCCCCCCCCCCCAAAAAAAAAAAAAAAAAAACAGAAAAAACCCAAAACT